>OZ023264.1:68858827-69388827 GCA_964006375.1 Tillus elongatus
CCCAAAATGAAGAACATATTAATATAAAATATCCTGTTGTAGCAAGAGTACTAGACCGATATGGAATATCAGAGAGATCTGGGGCTAGAATCGTTTCTGTTACATTGCAGGGCTTTGGTGTGATAAAAGAAGGCAATTTTTCTGAAGTAGTGGACACGAGTAAAATTCTCCGGGCTCATGCAAATAAAATAAAGGATCTAAGGTGTCAATCCGCTTCCGCAATTATTGAATGTGACACATTTGGATTGTATTTCGATTGTCGTAAAGATAAGACACTCACTATGAACAATAACCGACGTAAAATCATAGTAGAACATATATCATTAGTGGAAGAGTCTGGTTCTTGGTATATAGGACACGTTTCGTCATTATGTGGAACAGCTTCGGCAATTAAAAATAGCATATTGGATTTTTTGTCTACAAACTCAATGGATCATCAAAAACTTGTTGCCATAGGTTGTGATGGTACAAATACGAATATTGGACGAAAAGGTGGTGTGATTAGGTTTCTGAAACTGGAGTTCAAAAGACCGGTTCAGTGGTTCATTTGTCAACTACATGCCAATGAGCTTCCGTTACGATACCTTTTTGAACATTTGGATGGAGTAACAAGTGGACCACGAAGTTTTATAGGCTCTATTGGAAAACAACTTGCAAAATGTGAAAATCTACCAATTGTCCAGTTCGAAAAAATGGAGTGTAATCTGCCAGACCTCAAAACAGGTCTAAGTACTGACCAACAATATCTTCTAGATATTTGCACTGCCTTACACTCAGGTATTTGTTCGGCTAGTTTGGCAAAGCGCAGTATTGGGAAAATGGTGCATTCCCGTTGGTTAACTACAGATAACAGAATTTTGAGGTTGTATGTTTCATCCACTCAGCCTTCATCCAGCTTAATTACGTTGGTAACGTTCATAGTTAGAGTATATGCCCCGATGTGGTTTCAAATAAAAAGACAGTCATCTTGCATTAATGGACCCAAAAATGTTTGTCAGTCAATAATTCTTTTGTTGTATTTACCACAAGAATTGAAAACTATCATTGATCCAGTCATTCAGGGAAATGGTTTCTTAGGTCACCGCGAAAATATTTTATTAGCAATTGTAACAGTATAAATTGAGTAGCTAAACAGCTAGGCTAGTTCGGGTGTATTTGTGGTTCCTCCTCTGCTTTAAACATAAGTATTGGCGACGATCATGGTTATTTCTTCTGGCTATCCCTCGTATACTGAATGAAATTGAGATATTCCGTTAAATCATTTCTCTTTGAACTACCCCTGGTATATCTTGTCGGCTGCCGCGCCTGCGATGTGGCTAAACATGCTGGTGGTTCGAGAATGGAGAGAGAGAGAGAGATTTTTTGGTAGTAGAGTTGGAGCTAACAGGTGGTTCTTTTTGAGAAGCAAGTCGGATATTATCTATCCCCATAGTGGATTAAATTGCACTCAGAAAATATCTGCAGTCTTTTGGTGATATCGTAATTTATGTATTTGGTGTTGAAGACTGTAGAGATAACCCATTTGAGGGGATATAAGTACCACTTTGATCTTGTCACAATGGTTGGAGTTTCGTATGCCCTCTTTGGAGGTAAGAAGTCATCATCTCTCGTAACTATAACACCTCTAGCATTCCGTTACTTACTGTTTTTAGGGTCCTTGTACTGGGCAGTCCTTGTACTGGGTAGAAAATCCTTGTATTGGGCAGTTATCCACGTAGTAGGTAATCTGGATTTTAACTAGGAAGCCCCAGTGTTGGTGGGCTAATACCTTTGGCGAATTCACGTATCATATGAGAATTTTGAATGGAATAAGTCTCGCATGGAATGGCGAATTTTCATGTACCGGAAGAAGTATGGCTATTGAGTTAAATGGAGTTTTTATATGCTAGTCAAGAGCAACGATAATTCCCGTCAGCTGTGAAATCTGTGGTTTATGAATTAGGATCTGTGAGGAGGTCTTCGCTTTCCGTTGTTGCATTGCCTTTCCGTTTGTCGCCTTGTTTCCGTGGTTGCAGTTCCGTACCCTTAAAGGCCCCAGTTTGGTAGGGAAATTGTTGGTAATTTTATGGCCTAGAAGTCCAGGATGTTCAAGTAAGAATTTTCCGTTTTGTGATAAAGAGTAGAGTGATAAGAGAGACAATCTTGATAAGCTAAAATTTTAAATATTCACATCTGTTAAATTTGCTATATTAAAGAATAAGTTTTACTACGATCAAATCAAACTGAATTTATTTTATTTAAACTTCAATAAATGTGGTACAGATTTTTATGAGACCCTTGTTAATATAATTGCTTGCAATGACAAATTAGGTTTGTGAATAGATTGGGAATTATTTGAGCATCGTCATCTGGTATAAAAGGAAGTGCGTCACACAATGCTCTATGACAACCGGCAACATATCAAGGAGTTAGCTTTAAGACGAATATTGCGAACACAGCAATTAGAACATGTTAACCTTATAAGAGTTTTTACGTTACCCAAATTTAATTTCTCTGCAACAGATTATATAGACCTAAAAGACTCGAAAAGCTGTGAAATCACAGAATCACCTCTGACACTAAATCATTGACGAACGGAATGCTCTTGAAAGCAGTGGAATAAAAACATATAGATGCTGATAAATTATTACCCGAGGTAGCTTATTTCCATTGTCACACACAAGCTGTGGAAAGGTGTGTGAAAACCGTTACTGAGGTATCTTCAGCTGTATGTGGTTTTTAGTGAATTTTCATTAAAAAAATTCACTATTGGGGAGATCCTGACTTTTGAATTATGAAAAAATGTTTACAAATGAGCGCGAACTAGGACCCCTACAACCCATATCCGGGGTCGGTTTCAATTTTTATATATATATATATATATATATATATATATATATATATATATATATATATATATATATATATATATATATATATATATATGTATGTATGTCACACCGATAACTCAAAAAATAATTGGCTGATTTTGATAAAATTTGGCATGTGCCTTCCTTTGGTAAATGGCTTGGATAAGTTCATCAGTCAGGAAAATCGGACGAGGTTTTCCTGGAAAATTTTGAGTGTTCATTCGAAAAAAAAAATTATCTCAAAAAATAAAAAAGCTATGATAACCAAATTTGGTAGGTAGGTTTACGATATAAAAAGTCTGCTGCGTCCAGGCTTTTCTAATCAAGAGGGCTTTATAAGAGCCAGGATTGAATCTCGTCAAATAATACTGATTTTCAACACAAAGAAAGAATATGCTACGAATTAATGTTATTATTTCCTTATTCATTTTTTTTAAATACATATATATATATATATATATATATATATATATATATATATATATATATATATATATATATATATATATATATATATATATATATATATATATATATATATATATATATATATATATATATATATATATATATATATATATATATATATATATATATATATATATATATATATATATATATAGAGTATATTCTGGACGTTTTAAATTTCGTATGTATAATTCACTCACCATATTACATAAAATATTTAATAAAAAAATTACATACTTTATGCATTTTTGTGTTTTACTTCCTCCCATATTAATTAGGACGCCTCTGTGGCAGTACAAGGCATTAAAATAATAATCCTAAATTTCACAAGTTACATATTATCATATAGCACCAATCCCCCACCAAGCCAAGTCCAAATTTTAACTTTAACATATGTGTGTATCACACCGATAACAAAAATAATGGACCGAGTTTGATAAAATTTGGCTGGTACCTTTCTTTTGTAAATGGCTTGGATAAGTTCGTTAACCAGAAAAATCGGACCAGGTTTTCCAGGAAAATTTTGCGTTTTCTTTCGGAAATTTTTTTATCTCCGAAAATAAAAAGCTATGGTGACCAAATTTGGTAGGTAGGTTAGCGTTATAAAAGGTAAACTATATGCCAAAATTTAGATATCTAGGTTAAAAGAAAAAAAAAGCATTTAATGAAAAAATGTTTGGTGCCAGATCATTTCTATGAAAATTCACTACCATAGTGCACTTGCTGTGTACAGACTTTTTTTAATTTTGTGAAGTAGGTCATGATGCCAAACTTACTCAACTGCTTGACTTACATCTAGGAATACTGGTAAATAATATTGGTTAGTTTCAATAGTTTCCTGAATTTTATGAAGTATTCGATGGCGCTGTTGAATTGTGGAGTGGTTGGTGTGAAATCCAAACTGGTGTTTTGGTAACCATTTTTCATGATATTCACTGTCGTTGAGTCTTTTTAAACTCATTTTCTAGGACCCTCAACAAGACTGATTGGCTAATTGGTCTGTAGGACCTTAGATCAGAAAAGAGTTTTCCTGGTTTAAGTATCATAATTATTCCAGCAAATTTTAGTTGGTTGGGCCAGTGATTTAATCCCAGTATTAAGTTGTAGATTATTGAGAGAAATCTTACACCTTTGGGTGGTATTTCTAGACGTATTTGTACCGTAATTCAATCATAACCCGCTGCTTTTTAGTTAATTTCTTTAAAAAAATTCACTAATGAGGAGATCCTGACTTTTGAATTTTGAAAAAATTTCTTCAAATGGGCGCTAATTAGGCCCCCTAGAACACATTTCCGGGGTCAGTTTCGATTTATATATATATATATATATATATATATATATATATATATATATATATATATATATATATATATATATATATATATATATATATATATATATATATATATATATATATATATATATCTATGTATGTATCACACCAACTCAAAAAATAATGGGCCGATTTTAACAAAATTTGGTGAATACCTTCCTTTTGTAAATGGCTTGGATAAATTCGTTTGACAGGAAAATCGGCCGAGGTTTTCCCGGAAAATTTTGTGTTTTCATTAGAAAAAAATTTATATCTCCGGAAATAACAAAGTAAGGGCAACCAAATTTGGTACATCGTTTTATATCGCTATAGGTAAATTACCTACCAAAATAGCGCTGTAGGTCAAAAGACAAAAAAGTTATGGGCATTTAAAGAAAAATAAATTGGAGGTTTCCTCAAAACGTCAAAGTGGCAATTTAAAACGTCAAAATCGGCAACAATTAGGCAAAGAACTTGAATCTAATACGGGCTATGGAAAGAAAATGTCTCAATAGGAATGTTTTACACACCCTGAAGTCTTAGTTTCAACCGTCACTGTCCTTCATTTTACTAAAATGTTTCCAGAAAATTCATTTCAAATAGACCCTTGCTTGGCAGTAGTCTTAGCTATAGAGTTTATCGTTTAATGGTATATAACTTTTGTCGAATTTTCGTAAAAAATCAATAAAGCTCAATATATCCGTTATTGTACAAGATATGAAAAAAATTGTATACATTAATTATAGGATGTCTTGAGCTACATCTTAAAAAAATATTTCTACAATCACAGGCTGGCCAATAAGTCGTTGGTGATACAAATAATTTTTTTAAAGTCAAAAACGCTTTTTGTTTTTGCATTTTCCATCGAAATATAATGCATGTTTGTAAGTAAAGAAATTCGGGACGCAGAAAGTGCATTATGGTGGCGAGTTTTCATTAATTACTTCAAATTTGAATAGCTCAATTTGCTATTAACCTATAAGTTGACCAATAAACCAGTTTTTTTGGGAACACTTTAAGTTTACTTTCGGAAATTTTGTACATTTTCAAACAAAAAAGTTATTTTGATGAAACATGGCACATTCTTTCTACTATATAGGTTATACTAGTAGCCAAATTTGATGGATGCTTTCTTAAAAACAGATACACATTTGCTATTAAAAACATTTAAATGAAAATTCACTACCTTAACGTACTTGCTGCGTCCAGACTTTTTCCTGTCGAGATGTTTCGTTATTTTTTTAACTTTTTGCAGATTTTTTTTGATAAAAATCCTTATTGCACGGTTCTTTCAGGAAATTTTCCACATCTAAGTATTAGTATTTATTAGGAAGTATATAATAAATTATAACATCCTTCATCTTTTATTTCACAAGAAAAAAATAAAATGTAAACGAAGGATAAGTTCTCTGTAAGGTCATTGTAGAAAGATGAGATAAATAAAGTTAGTAAAAATATATGGGGTGTTACATTCAACAAAAGCTGATATATTGTTTTTAAAAACCTGTCTACTGTCCATAGCCTACTATGGAAATACAAAAAATGCAAAATACTCAGCCATATCTATATATATATTAGTATTATATTAGTATATTTATTAGTAGATAATTTTAACCATATATATTTAAAATGTCAATGAGCCAGATCCAATGACATTTTTTTTAAACTTGTTTTGGCATCGACCAAAGCTCTTTTAACCATGGTCACTCTAGATCAACCACTAGTGCTTCAGATCCTTACTAAACCATGATGTTTTATACTAAAGGAAAACTAATTGTCTACGGTGTCATCTATCAAGCTCAACAAGCAAACCCGCCAATTTTCTTTATTCAATATTAATACAGGGTGCCCACTCATCTGGAAGATCGGGAAAAGTCAGGGTATTTGTAGAAGAACAATTTTATTCCGGGTCAAGGAAAATTTTGTTATCCGTGTTGGAATAATGTCTTGTATCCATTTTATGATAAATAATTGGGACACAATGATAGGTGCATATTTGGATAAAGTAGCGTTTTCGTTAAGTAAACTTAAAGTGTATCCAAAAAAATCCGTTTCCTGGTCAACCTTATAGGTTAATAGCAAATTGAGCTTTTCAAATATGGATCATTTAATCAAAATTCGCTACCATAACGCACTTGCTGCGTCCAGAATTTCTTTACTTACAAACATGCATTATATTTCGATGGAAAATGCAAAAACATAAGGCGTTTTCACCCTGTGATTGCAGAAATATTTTTTTAAGATGTAGCTCAAGACACCCTATAATTAATCTCATATCTTGTAGAATAACAGATATATTGAGCTTTATTGATTTTTTACGAAAATTCGACAAAAGTTATATACCATTAAACGATAAACTCTATAGCTAAGGCTACTGCCAAGCATCAGAGAAAGGGTCTATTTGAAATGAATTTTCTGGAAAAATTTAGGTAAAATGAAGGACAATGACGGTTGATACTAAGAGTTCAGGGTTTGTAAAACATTCTTCTTGAGACATTTTCTTTCCATAGCCCGCATTAGATTCAAGTTCTTTGCCTAAATGTTGCTAATTTTGACGTTTTAAATTGTCACTTTGACGTTTTGAGGAAAACCCCAATTTATTTTTCTTTAAATGCCCATAACTTTTTTGTATTTTGACCTACAGCGCTAAATTTACCTATAGCGATATAAAACGATGTACCAAATTTGGTTGCCCTTACTTTGTTATTTCCGGAGATATTGATTTTTTTCTAAAGAAAACACAAAATTTTCCGGGAAAACCTCGGCCGATTTTCCGGGCTAACAAACTTATCCAAGCCACTTACAAAAGGAAGGTATTCACCAAATTTTGTCAAAATCGGCCCATTCTTTTTTGAGTTATCGGTGTGATACATACATACATACATACATGTATATATACATACATACATACATATATATATATATATATATATATATATATATATATATATATATATATATATATATATATATATATATATATATATATATATATATATATATAGTGCTAGGACAGACTTTGCCAGAGGGTAGCTATCAAAATTCTAATTATATATATATATATATATATATATATATATATATATATATATATATATATATATATATATATATATATATACAGAGTGCTCTACAAGCTCTATGACAGACTTTGCCAGATGATAGCTATCAAAATTCTAAACATTTTTTGTTAATGAATATGGGTCCGATTCGTTTTTGTTTAAAAGTTATAAGCATTTAAAGAATCGTAATTTTTCCAGTCAACCAGGAAGTGACACAAAATCATTTGAATGTGAAACAATGCACACCTATAAAATATAGGTACACCTACTTTAATCAAAAGTAGGCTGATAAATAAAAATGACAGTTGTTATGACAATAAATATTGTTAGTGTCATTTTAATTGTACAATATTTGATACTTCGTATAAAAGTTCTAAATAAACAATGCATTTATTCACAACTGAGGAATATGCAGATATTGTGTTTGTATATGGGTATTCCAATGGGAACGCCAGAGAAGCAGCTTGAGAATATCGACGCAGATATCCAAATAGACACCAACCTGCCCACACGGTGTTTAGTGTATCATTTCGTAGACTTCGAGAAGCAGGTAACCCCGCTCCAAAGAAGGCCATTCGTCCTACTGAAGTAAGTGTACACGATGAAGAAAAGGTAATAGATGCTGCCCTTGATAACCCTTCAATTAGTGTTCGGCGTATATCTAGTAACGTTCATGTATCACCGAATTTTGTATGGCGTTTATTGAACAGAGAAGTGTTACATCCATTTCATCGCCAAAATGTACAGGTGTTGCATGCTGGAGATGCCCCACAGCGATTAGAATCTTGTAGCTGGTTACTTCAGCAACAAGCACAAAATGATAGATTCATTTCGCTCGTCATGTGGTCTGATGAAGCGTGCTTTACTAGAGATGGCATAAATAATAATCATAATGAACATGTATGGGTGTTGCAAAATCCACATGCAATTAGATCAAAACGATTTCAGCAATGATTCAGTGTCAACGTTTGGGGTGACATTTTCAACAATAATCTATTACTGTGGATGTTCTAAACGATCGTTTAAATGCAGATCTGTATAGACATTTCTTAGAACACAATTTTTTAGAGTTCATTGATGACATACAACTTAATATTATTCAGAATATGTGGTATCAACACGACGGCACACCATCACATAGAGGAAGACAAGTGGCTGCTTGGTTAAATGAACATTTCCCAAATAAATGGATAGGTCAAGGAGGTCCAATATCATGGCCACCTCGTAGCCCCCATCTCAATCCTCTGGACTTTTATTTATGGGGACACATGAAGCAGCTGGTCTACCATGTTGAAATCACTACCCATCAGCAGTTACTTGAAAGAATTCAAGATGCAGCTAACCAAATAAGAAATGATCCAAATCTCACCCACCGAGTGACCGAACCTTTAGTTTGTCAATGTGAGGCTTGCATTCAAGCCGAGGGTGGACATTTCGAACAATTTTTATAGTCTTAAGTTTTGTGATTTTCATTTAAGTTAAATTTTTATTGTTAATTGTTAATAAATGTTCAATGCTTGTAAATTCTTAACAAAAGCGAATCGGACCCATGTTCATTAAGAAACATTGTTTCGAATTATGAGAGCTATTATCTGGCAAAGTTTGTCATAGAGCTTGTAGAACATCCTGTATATATATATATATATATATATATATATATATATATATATATATATATATATATATATATATATAAATGGAAAGTGACCCCGGATATGTGTTCTAGGGGGCCTGATTAGCGCTCATTTGAAGACATTTTTTCAACATTCAAAAGTCGGGATCTCCTCATTAGTGATTTTTTTAAAAGAAAATTCACTAAAAAAGAGAATGCCAATCATATTTTACATTTTTTGTTCCAATGGTAAAAAATACATATGGTGTTTCATTTCAAAAATTCTTCGTCTGGTTTGGATCACAAAATATGTGCTTAATAAAAAACTATAAGGTATTTTCTTTTTCACAACAGTAACAGTAGCATCATATTTTTAAGAACCTGTAAATTTATTTAAAGTCACTACAAAAAAAAGTCAACAAGTTTATAAATAAATTTTTATTAAGATTATGAACATCACTTCAAGATTAAAATAAAAACAAAAATATATTATGTCTTTAGACGAAGGAAATCTTATTATTTACAAAAAAAAATTAGCTGATAACACTGAAAGTATGTATATACATCAAAACATCTGTACCATTCACCTTATAAAAACACAGTCAATGAAGAACATTAAAATTAGTCAAGGGAATGCTGTCTTGACACTTCACCGTGGTTTCCTGAAAAAACTTACCCTTCTACTTTTGGGTGAACTTTGATTCTGAAACAAAATTGAATATTATGTTGACGTTATTGATATACCATACTAGGGTCAATAGACTATTGATTAAAAAATTATTGAAAGAAAAGTTAGCGAAGTAAAAGCAATAAATGTCAACACTTGGGCCTTTAGTATTAATTTTTTACCACATTAAAAGAAGACTGGTATGACAAGTAGACAGCAGATGTTCGTCGTAGTATAGATGACGTCACATGCAAATATTAATATCTGTTTATTGTACTTCAACACATAGAAAAATGTACAAAATATGACTGCCACTGTGTGCTCTTGTTCTGTATAAACAGTAAAGTTTAACTGCCTCTGAACCAAAGGGTATTGAGGTCGATTCCCAGGGCTCCCCTTTCACTTTGAGTATATACTGTAAAATTAACATCAACCGAGGTTGTGGCATTGTATTTGAGCAAGTTGAATGTGTGCACGTTCCGCCCTTCGGAGGGGGCGTAAAGCCGTCGGTCCCGTGTCTACGCGATGTTGGGCATGTTAAAGATCCCTACCCTCCTTACAGAAAGGCAGGAGTTCGGCAACATTTCCAGGATAGTGAGGTGAAACTGCTCTGTAGCATCAGTGATTGGCCAGTCGCGAAAATAGACAGGCGTTAAAGTAAAAAAAGTTTAGATAAACTTTTACACCATTTTAAAATTAGCGATAAAAACTATAAATGCCCCCTAAATTTCAGTTTGATCTCTGTATTGGATTCTGTTTCTTTAACGCCGGGCGATTTCCGCCAATTACCGACGTCAGTGAGCAGTTTCACATAACTGTCTTGGAAATTTTCCCATACTCCTTCCTTTCTGTATAGAGTTTTGGGACCTTTAACATGCGTAGCATCACATGGTACATTAGACCGATAGTTTTATGCCCCACCTGGAATGTAGATATTCAACTGGCTCAAACACCATCCCACAAGCTCAGTTGATGTTAATTTACAGTATGTATTGAAAAATAATATGACACATTTACTGGGAATCAAACCAATGACCCTTGGCTCCAGTCATACGTACTTACCAAAGCCACCTATGTTGCAAATGTTTGATATACGAGGCTTATTTCAAACAAGGTTTACTGAATGAAAGTGAAAATTACGCGCGATCGCCGCAGTGTGCATGCGCGTCTGCTCCTAGCATGCTTTGCGCCTGTTTATACACCATATGCAGCCATACCATCTGTCTTTGTGCTGAACTGTAGAAGTTTATAATGTTCAAGAAAATTGAGTCGCCCGCTGACAGTGGGATACGATCTGTAATTCGATTCTTGAGTGCATGAAACTTGGCAGCAGCGGAAATTCACCGTCAAATTTGTGAAGTTCACAGTGATAGTGCTATGGATGATAGTAAAAGTTCGAAAGTTGGTAAGAATGTTCAAGAACGGGCAGGTTAATGTGCATGATGAGCTACACCCTTGGCGATCTCTGATTTCTGAAGATTTGGTTTATGATGTGGACAACAAAACTTGAAAAGACTGACGATACACGGTTTTAAAGTCATCAATTGATTTTCCACAGGTTTCAAAGTCAGTTTTGTTCAGTTGCTGTCGGTGTGTTCCAAGACTGCTCTCCAGCGATTACAATGATTGGGCTGTTCTTCGTTTTTGACTCGATACAATCAGGAAGGAGATTAATTTTTGGATCACTACTTTACAGGGCATGAGACATCTCACATGACACATGAGTCCAAGCAACAGTCAGGAATAGCGACAGACATCCTCGCCAACAAAAGTGAAAGCCAAACAGAAAATGTCAGCCCAAAGGTCATGGCAACTGTCTTTTGGGACAAGAAAGGGATGTTGTTAGTGGATTTTATGCAGAGAGGCACAACAATCCTTTGTGATGCATATTGTGTGACCTTGAGAAAACTCCGGCGTGCCATACAGAACAAGCAACGTGGCATACTGTCTTCGGTGTGATGCTACTCCATTGCAGGGCCACATGTTTCTGCACAAACATAAGGTCTAATTAGGTCTTTTGGATGGGAACAATTGGATTTTCACTTCTTTAGTACTTAAGGTAGAGTGTTGTTGATCAGTGGTTCAACGACGGCGAAGAAGTGGAAACTGCAGTCATTGATTGGGGTTCTTCACAGGTGGCAAATATCCTGACATCGGAATTCAAAAACTTGTTGAATGGTATGACAAATGTTTCAACGAAAATGGAAATTATGAAAGTATGTGGAATTTAAAAAAATGTATTTTAACATTTATAGTATTTTTCTTTTTATTAAAAATGGACCTTAGTTAAAAATATCCCTCGTATATTACAGCTTTTCTATTATTACCAAAAAATGTCACAGAAATTTGTTTAAACACAACTACATATATGCAGAGGCAGCTGTAGATAGTGGTTACAATTTGGTACTAGCAAAGTGCAAAAACTCAAGAGAGAATAGAGGAAATACAAAAAGGAGATGGAAACAAACTAAAAGATGCAGAGGAACTGGAAAAGTTTAAAGAAACCAATAAGATAAATCTCAAAGGTGGAATATCTGCACGGACAGATGTAAAAGCAGCTTAAAGGCAGCTGCGAAGAAAGTACTGGTCAGGAAGAAATTAGAACCAAGGATACTGGGGGTAATCTTAGAAAAACTAAAGGTAATACAAGAATATAAAGGTTAGGAACAAAACGGTTACACAGTGAATATAAACAAATTAAAAAACGATAAAACAAACATCAAAAGATGTGTGAATGCAAAGAAATAGTGTGGCAATCGAAAATTGGGGCAGTCGGATCAAGTTTGCCAACAGGTACAAAGTTGTCGTCTGCACCGATTCCCAGCACATGGAAACCAGCCTATACCTATTGATTTTTGAGCAAAAACAATTTTAATTTATACTTAAATTTGTTGATATTGAACATTTTAAATTCTTGACGTAGTTGATTATACAAAGAAATAGATTGATACATAAAGCTATGTATAAACATAGATGACCCATGATGTGGGAAAACAAAATTTTCGTTCAATCTAGTTGATTTAGAGTGAACACGTTTATGAGGTGTAAACTTCTGTCTGAGAGATGAAGGTGCTGCAGGGTCATTCACAATTGTATGTGTAAAAACTCCCCAATGCAGTAGTCTTCTAGAGTTCATATTAAGACATCCATCCTCTTGTATTTCATATGTAATTGGATTATGTTTTCTGGCCCCATATATTAAACGGTAGCAGCTTTTTTTGTATTTTCTGCACTCTATCCTTATTAAATTTGGTTAAACAAAAACCATAAATGAAATCACAAAAGTTGAAGTGTGACGACAAGAGATTCACATAACAACTTTTCGCATTCTGGTCTGTTACAATATAGAAGCCTCAGGCTAGAGTATGCCTTCCCAAGTATGAGCTTTAGATGATCTTCAAACCTTGTCACTATCGAAAATAAATCCCAGATTCTTCTAAGGTAAAACGACGTTCAGAAGTTATAAGTCCCAGATTCCTAACCTTGTTTGTGAGAGGAATTAGAACATTGTCAATATGAATTTTATAATTTTGGATAACAAATTGTTTGTTGCATTTATTTGCAAAACCAGTGAATTGAAATTTGCTCGGATTTACCATCAAATTATGCTTTAAGGACTGATCTCGAACTGCTGCTAGATCTTCATTAATATATTGACAAGCTTGTAAGTAGTATTTTCTTTGAAAAGTGATAATGTACCTGAGTATCGTTCGTGTAGGCCTGTATTTTGCACCGACTACCTCAACTTAATATTTCAGAAGTATATATTATAAAAAGCAAAGGCCCCAAAATGGATCACTGTGGGATGCCAAAGAAGACATCTGTATAGGTGGAAAAACTGTTACCACAATTTGCATTCTTCTATCAGCCAAATATGATTCGACCAGCAACCTTGATGACTCATCAAAACCATAATATCCAAGTTTGACACAAGAGTGATTGGTGATTTATGGTATCAAATACCTTAGAGTAGTCAAGTAAAACGAGCACACTAATTAATCGAGCATCATTACCCTACATAATCTCACTAGTGACATTAGTCAAAGCAGTGCTCACACTATATCCTCTCCTGAATCCACATTGTACATCGGGAAGCAAATTCTTATCATTAAAAAAAACAATTATTTGGTTATACATAATTCTCTCAAAAATTTTAGACCAAATTGGCAAAATACCAATGATTCTCAGGTCTGAGAATTCTTTAGGGTCATTTTGATTAGGCAGTGGCATTCCGTTAGCAACCTTCCACAACAAAGGAAAGTACTTTCTTTCTATACAAGACTATATGAACAATAAATTTATTGATAAAAGGACTGCAATACCTAAGCATAGTACAAGAAATGTTATCACCCTCAGTAGCCTTAGTTTTGATACTGTTAAGTATCCTGTCAACCTCCTCTTCACTAGTAAGTGTAAACACAAACGCGTTTGCTTCACAAATATTATTTTGCCTATAAAATTCTATCAAGTTCTCACAATTGGATAGAATTAATGAACAGGGAACCAGGCGCCAAAAGGCAAATAATGGTTATTTTTCATATACCGCCATCTATTACATGTATTAGGAACTTTCTGATCCAACTAATTTCTGCCTTCTGGTGGCCAACATAAAAAGTTCTAAACCATTTATTTTAGTATTCTGATAGTGTATAAAGAACCACCTGCTAGTGAGTGTTTTCGCATTGTTTTCTGTATAAAAACTGATTTAGTATTGAAACAAAGAGCAAAAGAAGTAAATTAATTGTGGAAATGGCCCAGAAACAATCTAGTCTACTTTTGGAGAAGCTGAGTTACATGTATATGCTTTAATAAAGAAAAAAATAATTGTTGTTGTTCTGTTTACACAAATGACACTTTAAAAAACTATGTCACTTGGTTTAAAGTTTTGTCGCTTGGATCTTTATCACTTAACAATAATCTTCCTTTGAACTAAAAACAATGTGTTCAGAATGATGTGGTTTCTTGTAAAATAGTTGATTTCGATTATTTTTAAAAGATCTTTCAAAAATGTTTATTCAGTGTTCAGTTTTATTACTATCACCTATTCAAATTAAGTATATAATGTAATTGGGAACCAGATGGTTGGTACCGGTCAGAATAACACAATATTGAAATAAGTGTCATTTTGCGGAAACCAAACGCCGCAAAATGTCATAAAAACATATTTCCAAAGATGAAAAGAGAAATTTCAAATAGCATATGTGATTACTATGTGTCTCGAAGTACACTGAGCAGTTTTCAACCATCTCGTAGGAAAAGCATAGTTCATGCAGTTAAAATACCTTCATACCTACATTTCTCATATACATAAATTCGTGAGTGGTTCTTTGTCCGTTAACACCATCCAATTATTGTTCACATTTTGAAAAAAAAATATTATTTAGAAGGAGAGCCATGAACATTCAAATCTCTCAGTGCCTGCCAAGATTTACCTGGATTATTTCGCAACTCCACTGACCGCAGATATCCCCTCTTTTGAGGGTATAATTACGAAGGTCTTTATAGGCTTCCCAGTCTGCATTTATAAGAGTTAATTTAAAGTTTTGTAAAGCATAATTCCCCTGCTTCATTAACAGCTTGAGGTTATCTGTCAGCTAAAATTAATTAATTAAAAACGTATAGCTTGTTATCAATGTCAATCTCTATATATATTTTTATTTGAGCCTTCATTGAGAAGCTACAGCCTCTAAAAATGCGGTAAAAACTTCGCAGTTAATTATTTTCCACAAAAATGGTTCTCTTTAAGAGGCTGAATCTCATTACCCCTTCCAGTTTTTTAGCAAAACTTTTTTCCTAATGAATTTTTATTTAAAAAGTTATATTTAAACGGGTCAAGATATGCAGAAAAAAAATTGTGTCTTAAAAATTCTTTTAAAATTGTCTAGTTTCCGAAAAAAAAAAAAAAATCAACAACTTGTACAAATTAAATAAATAAGCTGTGACAGTGCATTATTTAATTGTAAACAACAATTATTCAACGCGATCAGCGTCAATGCAAAACAACCTTTTATAAATATAACACGAACACGACCATGGTGAGTGATCATGGGGTCTCGTAGGAGCTACGTTGGAGACAACGGGTACCGATAGCGCAACCTCATCGGCGCAGGTAATGAGACTTATCTCGGTTGAGCTGGCTGTGAGTCGAGACCAGCGAGTTTTAGAAGCTGGAAGGAGAGCAATCCAGGGTTTCTGCTAGTTGAATGCACCACACGTCTCAAGAAGCTCCTAATAGAGATTTGACCGTCCGTTGCCGTAGTAGTAACAGCGGAGAGAGATAGAGAGAGCTCCGTCTAGACAACTAGACTAGAGTGTGTATAGACTCTAGTCTAGCTGTCTCGCTCGGGACCACTGCTGCGGCGACAGACGGAGCTCTCTCTATCTCTCTCTCTGCTGTTACTACAACGGCAACGGACAGTCAAATCTCTGTTGTCTCGATGTCAGTAGCTTCTTGAGGCGTGTGGTGCATTCAACTAGCAGAAACCCTGGACTGCTCCTCTTCCGGCTTCTGAAACTCGCTGGTCTCGACTCACAGCCAGCTCCACCGAGATACGAGTGGAGGTGTGAGTCGATCATTGGATGTTGTTTGGCGCGACTGTACTGTACTAGCGCTCATGGCCATATCCAGAGATAGCGGTGCGCAAGAGTGATTCTGTTGCATGGGGTTTTGTTTGATTTTTTTAAAACATGTGTGGTCGTAGTAAGGCACTGGGGAATTTATCCATACGTCGGCGTACGATCTAAAGTGAAATATATGCAGGTACGCCGACAAGTGGAATATGGGCGGCAACTGTGACCGGCGTCAGCGCTTCGGGACTGACGTGGGGAGTGATCCATCCACGAGCTTTGGAGCCACTGGTCTGTTGGATTGGCCTAAGCATCATCATACGATCTGAAGTGCAGGCTCGCCGACAAGTGAGACGTGACAGCTATTCCCTGGCCCGTGAAGGCCGAAGTCTGGAGGGTGTCATATTCCCCGGCTAGAGGCGTAGATAACCTGTATATAGGTTTCTGGTTGCCTCACACGCCTTTTCCTATAGGTCTGTTCCTACTACATGCGAGTCACTTCTACAGGGGCTTCTCTAGGCAGCGAACATTGCATGGTTGGGTCCAAATACTAATTTGATAGCTGTATTTCATTTATTCCGTAGGCTACTTGCCCTGACTTTATCCGCTTTGGTCTCACCCGAACTTACCGCTTTTTGCTGCTTGCTTACTTGAACCTCTGTTTCGTCCCGCCCGCAAGGTTGTGAAACCTGCAACTTTGCCCTTGACTCAGGTGAATCCCTTTTTTTCCTCCACTGAGACTTACTTTGGAAGAATATCTAGTCCCCTTGGAACAGTGCTGGATCCCACATAACCTCTAGCACTCGCGCCCGACTTTTTCATAAGAGGTTTCTAAGCCCATATACCGTAGACAAGGTACACAATAGAAAGACGAATAAAAGCGTGCTAAAAGAGAGAAGATGATTCTTGGTGAAAGAAATTTAGAGGGAGGTAAAATTTGTTGGACATACTGCGAAACATAATAACTTTTTCACAACATTGTTTAAAGGACACATACTTGGAAAAAATGTAAGAGTAGACCAAAAGAAAAATCTGTCTCAATTGACGAAGTGTGGAAATCACAACTAAATAAAAAGAGTTGCTGGAGTCAGTCATGATTGCAACAAGACAACATTCCCTTAAGACTGTGCTGATTATGTTTTTGACTATTTATTATTATATTAGGTCACTTTGGTGAAGAACTAGGTAATATAAAGTTTTAAACAGTACAACCCCTTTGAAGCAGAAAGGAAGAAAATTTCAGGTTGAAAACAGCCCTGCATAGCCAGTAGTTGAGAACATCAACTGAACTTTTGCAACTCCCCTTTAACTAGTTTGTAATGAAAATAGAAAGCATTTTTATAAGCAAATTGTGCTGAATCGGGGGTCTAGGGTCTCTTACTTCAACGTGTCAGGGAATTTTTAACCCAAATGTTAAAAAGGTAAGAGAAAATATTGAGGAGCCGTTTCCTGTTGAAAAACATTTTCCTTTTTAACTGAGACTGTATGAATTCATTTGTCAAATATCAAAACCATTGCTTTTTTTTCAAAATAAGAATAAACATTAAACTTTCCTAAATTTTATGATATATATGCGTTTTCGGATACTAATAAATTTGACCCACTGTGCCACTTGTTTATATTTCTGATATGTTTACAATTTTATATAAGGTATCAATTTTTATTACCTGTTATTATTGGAGATAGAGTAATGCTTAAATTAGGAAAGTTGTGTAATTTTTAAGCTTCATCCAGATCTGAAAAATTCCAAACAGTTTCGAAGTTATTCGAAGGAAACTGAGATTAGCTATTTTCTATATCACCTTATAACCCACCATACAACACCTTATATACAATATATATATATATATATATATATATATATATATATATATATATATATATATATATATATATATATATATATATGACTTTTTTAAGAAAAACAAACAAAATTGACTAGTTCAATATATTTTGCAGAATATTTCCAAATTGTAAGCAGGTGATAGTCAACTGTTTTTTTTTATGGATGCCATGTTGAATTTCTCCACATTTTGAGACTATTATAGGACAAATACATGTACTGTATGTCACAATTTATGTGTAAAATAGTAAATAATTTGTTATATCTTTTTTATAGGAAATCATAGTACCTTAAAAATAAACAAATATTTGTTGATGTAACAGCTGAGCTGTCATTGCAGCGTCAGTGTATAGCACAGAACACTCCCTATAGAAGTTTCACCTAAATAGAGCTAACCTGGACTTTATTAGGGCTCTAGTTCGGACATCGCATATAGTATATGTCGCTAGTAGTGCTACAATTCTACTGAACAAGCTATTCAGTGCGTCATTTCATCATACATTCAAAATTCAAATGTTTTGAATGTAAAAAAAAATTTGTTCACTTCTAGTTCTTTCATTGTATAATTATAATACAAGTTTGTTGCTAAACGTTTCATTTAATTAAGTTTTACCTATATTAACTTTTAGTGGATATTTTACAGTGTTTTCACTGTTCGTCGGTTTTGTGTTTTAAAGGTGCGTTTTCTTGTGAATCAAAATATGATCTTATCATAAGCTTTGAGTTTAAACAATCATGTAATTTCAATTCTATTTTCTTATAAAAAAAGCAAAAGTGCTTTCATAGTTCAAGGTGTTTTGGTGAAACATAATTACAACTGTTTTAATTTTCAGGCAAGTTTAGAACGTTTTAGTAGTTCATAAGTTATAAGTAAATAACGTTTTCTTACAGAAACTTTGTGGATATAAATATGATACCAACCAAGAAAACGATTTATTGTTGTGTTCCGGGGTGACTGGATTTATTTAGCAAAAGACATCGTTTTCCATTGAAATCATCAGAAGACCATTTTGATGACTGGGTGAAAGCTGTACAAAACCCTAAGATGTTTGGTTTATATCCACAAGCCATTTACGATAGATTTTATGTTTGTGATCGTCATTCCGTTGATGACGATAAAGTACCTGAAATGAGAAGAGGCCTGAAAAGCACTGCTGTTCCCATATTACATCTTCCTTTGAGTAAGTATTCATATATTTCAAATTGTAAATAAAATTTCTATTTCTATTTATACATTTCAGAAGTAAACAATGGATCGGGTGGATTCGGAAGGCGACCAGAAAGCCTGAATAGTGTAGACTATTGCTAGATGAATATTACCAAGTGTCATTTTAAATAAAGAAGGAAATTAAAGGGTGCACAAATGTTTTTCTAATAAATGACAATATGAGTTAAAATATGTTGCCGAGAATTGAGTTCTACAAAGTGTACTTATAGTGGTTTCATTTTTTTAATATTATTATAACATACTTGTCATTATTATCTAAGGACAAATGTAATATTGTACAAGCACCAGACTGCTGTAATATACCTACCTATCATTAAGGAATGGCAATATATACTTCATCTTACTTTCAGAATTAAAATGGTTTTTAAATAAATGTAATAGGAATACTGTTCTAGGTTTTTAAATAAATGTAATAGTAATACTGTTCTAATAAAACACAAATGTAATTTATTTTGTTTGATTTTCCATTAATCATATTGATAGTAAAAACTGAAGTTGCAAGTGTTAGAAGGTGCAAATTGCCAATTAATTTTTCCTATGATTGCAAAGCTTAAAACAGGCGTATGTGTGTTATTAAAACATAACTTGTTTTGCTTTCACTATAAAAATCATTAAAAAAATTATTTTACTAATTAAACCTCTTTACTGGCAGTGGTATAAAATTAAATAGAATTTATTTGGATTTGCTAAATGAAAATCAAATCAAATTTCCCGCGTGTGACTAAAATTCATCGCATCCGCCAGAGGCGCTGCAATATTGTTCAAAACGTCAGCATTGGCGTTTCCCTTCTATATGGGGTGTTCTGTGGTGTATAGTTTACAGGAGTTGTTTTGTACAAATGGTGGGTAGTGCTAATTGGGCATGATTTGTAATTACATAAAATGCAACTGAAATTCAGCCATTACTTGTTAAAGTATTTAGAAAAATATCTTGATTGAGATATATCCAGAAAGGGGGATGCCGTTCCAAAAAATTGTCACCCTGTATAGAGCAATCTTATCATCTTTTGTATATCCCGCCATGGAATATTTCAGAAAGCTTTTTGGAAATGTATTTTAAACTAAATAATACTGCAGTTTTAGCTCAAATAGTTTAATAGTAAATTCACCAATAGATAAATAAATGGAATATGCTCAGTACACCAAACATAACAATATCTAATTAGTATGCTGAAATAATCATAGATAGTATTAGTGAGAGAAGCACAAGCAACCCCATTTACAGCAGGTTTAACAAGATTGAAGTGGCAAGGGCAGATATCACAACTACAAAAGCAGAACAAAGAACATTTGACATTATGGTACCCTACCTCTGAGTTGTCACGACCTTTCCCCAGAAACAGAGCTCTTATTCGGTTGGGCGTTGATCGTTTTGGAGTTTTGGCATCAGCGTTGTGTTCTCTAAGCGGATGGACTTCGTTACCTTGCAAAGAAAGCCTTCCACCATTTTTACTTGGTGTTGGTGGCCCTGGTTTCTTATACGAGGTCGTACCAAAGTCCTTCTTCCGTGGTTTTTCTCCAGGTAACAGCTTTACAAGGCTGTTGTCTAATTCGATGTTGCCAGCCTGTAACAAAAACAAATCAAACATAGATCTAGTTATTTTACAATTGAACGTTTGAGATTCAAATCCGTTTCTCCCACATGGAAAGTATTTCTGTTCTTGCAGATTTTTTTCGTTAAAAGTTATAAATTTAAAGGAAGTTTACTACCATAAAATTAGCTATCGACGAATAATACAGTAATTAATACTTTGTATCCATTACTTTGGAATATACAAAATAACAAGCACTCATTTAGAAAAGGAAACGTTACTAAGTTTTAACTTGTTTGCAAGTATCAACAGTCTATATTCTATACTAGTAAATGTAACTATATATTTCGAATCTACATGCTTTGTATGTATTATAAATACATTGAGATTGAGAAAACATGATTCCATGCTAACTACAAACGTAGAGATTATTCCTCTGGCTTCACAATAGTTTGTTTTCTATAACCGGTTTTGCTGTTTGACAGCATCACTTCCTGTCCGATGATACTGTGAAACAGCAAAACCAGTTACAGGGAAGAAAACAAACCTTTGTGAAGTCAGAAAAATTGACCCTACATCTCTATTTAAAATGTGATTATTGTCAGAAGATAACTTGAATATTCAATAATAGTGTTGTGCTGGAGGTGTTGCTGGATATGCCCCCCCTACACTTAGTTATCATTGGGGAGGCCAGGCTAGGACTATACAGACTAGCCTCCAATGGTGCACTGAAGATCAACACAAGCTTCAGGGGCCACTCCAAAATTCAGGAGATCGTAAAGGAGCCCATGCTTGAAATGAGGTCAGACTTCGCGAGCCTGCGATTCTGCAGGAAAAACAATTTTACAGTGAAAATCCCCCACCGTGAGGCATGGCGGGAGGAGACGCCGGGCTTACCACGGGACGCGCTCGTCTGATTCACGGACGGATCCGGCGGGGAGCGTGGGACGGGGGCAAATGTTTATTCGGAAGGACCGAGGGTAAGTCATAGTATTTCCCTCGGAGCTGCAATGTAGGCCATCCTGCACTGTGTGCGGGAGAACAAGAGGAGGGGCTACACCAACAAGCGGATCCTCATAGCCACAGACATCCTCTCAGATTAATAATTAAAACTATAAACAGGATTCCAACAGTTCCACAAGTTTTGCATTATGTACTATTGGTCATCCACTTAATTCTTTTTCTTCCAACAAAACTTGTTTGCTAAAATGTTTTGACAGTGTGCATCAAAACATACTATAAAGCACAATTTACTGGCACATTTGGAAATCCCTCATGAAATGTATCCATGGATTCTTCAATGGAAATATTCCATTCGCCATTGACTTTCATGCAATTACAAAAATAACTTGAAAGCTTTTTTGTTGTATGCGGGGCATATTGTTTGGAATTTAAATCTGGCAATGTTGCTAAAAAATTAAATTTTGTTGCCAAATCTGTTTCCGGATTGTTATGGAACGATGGTCTTAATTTTCACACTTGTCAGAAATAATTAGCCGTAAAT
Source organism: Tillus elongatus (assembly GCA_964006375.1). Classification (NCBI taxonomy): domain Eukaryota; kingdom Metazoa; phylum Arthropoda; class Insecta; order Coleoptera; family Cleridae; genus Tillus; species Tillus elongatus. The sequence goes on from OZ023264.1 coordinate 68,881,472, forward strand.
TCGACACAGTCACCATTCAAATAAAAAATATACTACTATACAATGAAAATGAAGTTATAACAGAAAACATCATTTGAATTACATTTCATGAAACCATTTGACTCCATGGATCATGGGATTTAGATTAGATTAGATTAGATTTTATTGTGAGTGGGCTATTTCAGTCCCTCCACCGCGACCTCAGGTCTATTGTGGCTCACGTCTAATTATTTAGATTACACCCATCAATTCCAGCTCCCTGAGGGAGTCGATCTTTTCTTGAGGGTGAGAGTTTGGCTGGTGTACTGCCATCTGAGTAAAGTCACTTGCCCGTTCCGAAGCTCAATGAGAGATAACCTCTCTCTGAGTTCGTCTGGACCCGACATCTGTCAGTGTTTGCCTCGAGGCGGTATCATGAAGTCCCGCTCTCGAGCAGCATCTAATTTCCAGTTGTAATTCACCCCTAGAGACCTCAGCTCCCCTCAGGCTCTTCCAAACCTGACACCTAACAGTGTTTACAGCATTATGGCTGCAGTGGGAGAGTTCATGATCTGTTCAGATCCCCTCTTTCGAACAGGTGTCAGGTGGAATGGTAGTTGTTCTTCAGTGGTGCCTACTTCATGTGGAGTTCCTCAGGGTTCAGTCTTGTGACCGCTTCTATTTCTGGTCTATGTAAATGATCTTATTGGGTGTGTTGGCTCTTCCGGCACCTATCTCTTTGCTGACGACACAAGTTTTGTAAACAGGGGAAAACACTAGAAGAAGCCCATAACAAAACAAGCAGAACACTGGAAGAGGTGGAGAAGTGATTTGGATCGAATAAACTGAAGCTTAACAAAGACAAGACGGAGACAGTAGAGTTTTCCACTAAACACAATGAAAAACAAAAATTTTTGCAAAGTCTCACCATCGATACCTCTCTATTAGTGAATTAAATAAATTAAATAAAAATTCACTAAAGTGTGAAATTCTTGAAAATATGGATAGACCAGTCTCTGAAGTGGACTTTTCACATTGAAGCTTTGTGTGAGAAGCTAGCTAGTGCTGTGTTTAGTATAAGAGTAATGTTGTGTGCTACTTATCATTCTGAAAGGACTGCCTACTTTTACAACTTTCAGGCGTTATCAACTTAAGGTATTTTTGTGTGGAGGGTAAGCAGAATTAAATAAAGTATTATTACAGAAAAAAAGTGTGATCAGAGCCCTCAGTAGAATGCATAGCTTGTATGTACTTAATTTTGTATTGTATGATCGTGGACATTTAAATGACACTCCAAGAAACAATCACCATCATTCTTACTCAACAAGACATGGTGAACAGTTAAGTACACCTTACCATCACCTAAAGGCTACTCAGAATGGTGTCAGCTCCATTGGTGTAAAGTTATATGAGAGACTACCACATATAAAAGATACTGGGCAAGAAAGAGTTTTTAAAAGAGCTATTCATGATCTCTTTTTAAGCCACACAATTTATTCCCTCTCCGTATATAAAGATTTAAAAAAAAACCCCGTGATACATGTGATTGATTGGCATTGTTGCTAGTAGTAAGTTTTAAATCGTAACCCCATGTTCAGTGATTGTTGTTGCCCTTACTTGGTGAAACTGGTCCATATTACATACGGACTGGGAGACTACTTCTCTGGCTTCACTGTTGGGTTTGGATGCTGTCAAGAGCAGCAAAACCAGTTACAGAAATGTTAAAGAACATCCTAGAACATCTAGAATTCAGACGGTCCTCTTGTTCCAGTTAGCTTAAGCGCTGGTTCCGTCCTTCACTTACAGAAACCAAACCCAACAGTGAGGCCAGAGAAGTAGTCGCCCAGTCTGTATGTAGTAACCCCCATGTAGCTAATGGCAATTATAAGAATCTGTCCGTGTTTTATAGTTTGGTCTGTGTGAATCTTACTCTAGGGAAGATTTAATAATTGGATTTTACACGTACTACATTGCATTTAAATTTTGTTCTTAAATTTCTTTATAATTTTGATTTTACGTATTTGTATAATTATATTTATATTTCGGATTTTAACTGTATTGTTTTAAAGTATCAATAATAAGTATGTGTACATCTGTGACATTATTTTGGTTGTCAGAATTTTTCAACGCCTTCTAGAAGTCGAATTTAAATAAACGCATTTTACAAGATATTCACTATTCTATCGAATACCTAACTCTATGGAACTAACCTAGTGATAATGATTACTTAGTACAAAAACAAAGCACAGACAAATACTGGATCTAAGAGTAACAATTACATAAGAGGGTTAAAAACTGACAATACCCATCTCTACATTTAATAATAATTACCTTGATTTCATCTTCTTTGAAACGAGTTGGGCTCACAAACTGCATTTCTGCGGGATATGATGATTTCAGATGTGGTGGAACCATGGAGTTCCGCCATGCTAATTCTGAATACCTCTGAGTATCACGACCGGTCGGCAAGATGCATCGGCCTTCCTTCAAATCAGTTAAATATTTATTATTGAAACAATCATCGTCTTCATCTTCCATTTGAAGATTCTGACCTGGAAAATAAAATTTATTGTAAATAATCAAATTTACTTTAGAACAGTAATGAAAGGAATATACTTGTTTTGGTATTGATTTCGGAATGAAGCATACCAAATTATTACTACTTACCGATACTACTCGGTAGACCGAACGAGGTCCTTCTTGATATGGTGATTTCTTCAATTACGTTCATTGGAGTTGTACGTGGTAATGTAGCTCCTTTACGTTCATCATACTTGCAAATGTCTTGTGCATTTCCACTAGCAATTGAATTGGAGCTGTTTACTTTACGCATTAACTTGTTGGATTCTGAATTGCTTGAAAGCATCCTGTTTTCAGGAACTGTACTATGGTTACTGAAACAGCTGTTTGTGCTGCGAATACTATCTCTGTCTCGAGGATTTCTTACAAGTGACTCAGGAAGCTTGAAATCATTTGATTGCAAAGATTCTCTGGAGAAGTAAAGACTAGACTCGTTCTGTCGCTGTGTTCTTGATCGTAATATGTCCCTCTCTGTTTCTAAGAAACTTATCTTTTGTTCTGCTTCAAATAAATCACTTCGCAAATTTTCAATAGCCTGTATGAGATTGATCTATAACAGCAAAAAAATATTGCATTTATAGAGCAGATTATATGTATATAATTGAAGATGGCAATGAATTGAAAAAAATTAGACTTTATATGGTGACACATTTTCTTAATTTAATTTTTTTATTATATTGAGGCAATAATAGAAGCAATGACCAATGAGCATCAGACATCTTTAATAAGGATGAAAAATTACTAAAACTTACATTTTGGTCCTGACCAGATTTTACACGATCCATTTCTTTGTTTACTTCTTCTCTATAAAGTTTGAGCTAGAAAAAAATAAAAATTGTACAATGGAAAAACATATCCTAGTAACAATATCCATACCATTTTATCTTTCATTTTTTCCAACTTATTTTCATATTCAATTCTGATCTGCTGTATTCTCTTCAGCTCTTTTGCTTCCATTTCTTCCCTGTCTTTCTTTAGCAATCTAATGAATTCTTCACGGTCCCTGGTCCTTTTGTATTTCACAGTATCTACTTCAGTCATCAACTTGCTATTTTCCTCCAGTAGCTTTTCATAGGCTTCTTTAATTTGAAGCAACTCACCTAATTGTTTTGAACGTTCTTCAACTGCTTGTCTTAAGGAGATAATTTCCATTTCTAGCTTTGAATTGGCACTCACAACATCACTGTAAGCTTCTCGTAAATTCTGAAGTTCAGTTTTATCTTTTTCTACACAAATTTCCAAAGATAAAGCTTTCTGTCTTTGCAGATCTTCCTTTTCTGCTAAAAGCTTACTGTACTGTTCTTGACAATCACGGAGCACTCTTTCATGGTCTTGTTTTGTTGCAACATGTTCTTCTAGTAACATCTTATAGTGAACATCACTTTCAAGATTCGATTGTTGTGAAAGCAGCTTTTTGTTTTCTTCCTGTAACTGTCTAATTTTTCGCTCTAAATTGGATTTTGCATTCTCTGACAGAGTTAGTTTCTGTTTCAACATCATATTCTTCTTTTTCCATTCTTCTTCTTTAAATTTCTCTACATTTACGTTCAATTTGCCTGAAGCAGCGAGCATATTTTCCTTAGTTTTTAATGACTTATTTTCTTGTTTTGCTTGCACATTTTCAATGTCTTTGTTGAGAACTTTAAGTTGCTCTAGGGCATCAGAAGTGCGATCATTTAGGTCAGTAATCTTTTCCACTATTTCATCGATGTTGATTTCACTAAAACTGTCCTCAACTTTGAAACCGTTATTGGTTGAAAATCCTTCAATACACCTATCATAAAGACGAAGCAGTTTAAACGTTAAATCAAATGATTGTTTTGTAATTCTACTTGAATGTTTATAGATATCTTCAATGATAATTTCTAGAGCTTCCTTTTTCTCCAGGAGTTGTTTGTAAGGACTTGGTGGAATTAAAATTTTTGTTGCATTTTGTTGAACTGACATCATAGTCATTCGCATATTTGTTAAAAGGTTCTCCAACATGGTGCGCTGAGAAAATATAGTTTCCAGTTTTTTCTTATATGGTTCAGTAGATGATTTAAATGCCGAACAACCATTACATATGTTTTCTTTGTTTTTTTCTAAAACTTCATACTTTTGCTGCAAAGAATTATATTCTTCTTCAAACCGATCTCTGCAAACCACTGCCTGGTTATATTTCGACACTAAAAGGTCATAATCAGTTTGTAAACTTTCAAGAGCCATTGCCTCTTCTTCTTTTTGGGTGGTAAGTAAAGCTACATCTTTCTTTAGACTATCTACTAAGGTTTCCAAACCAATAATCTGTTTCTTTAAATTCTCTGTATCTTCAATACTCTTGCAGCTTTTACTATTCGCCTCTTTTAGATTTTCAATCGCTTCCAAAGTTTTTTCAAAGATAATGCTTTCTTTATCAATGTCTTGCATGCCTTTTGCTCCAGTACATTTAACATACACATCTTTAATCTGATTATGTAATAAAGCATTTTCTTTTGATAACTGACATATATTACCTTCTAATATTTGCTTCGTTTCGATTTCCTTCTTCAATTCAGTCTCAACATCTAAAAGTTTTTGTTGAATTATTTGCTTACTTTGTTCTTCTCTAGTTAATTGATTTTGAAGCTTCAACAGATCATCTTTTAGGTTTCCTACCTTCGCTTGTTTCTCTAATTCACTTTGAAGCTTTATTAGCTCTTCTTTAATTGTCTGGTTTTCTTTTATCTGAATTTCCAGTTTCTCTTGCAGTTCCAAAGCTGTTTTGTTCAAAGTGTCTTTACATTTAGCTTCATCATTTAATTGTGTTTGTAATTTTGCGAGACTTCTTTCTAAAACTTCTTTAGCATTGTTTTGGTTTTCCAATTCTCGTTTTAGTTCTGAAAGATCGTTTTCAGTTTTTTCTCTATTCCTAGTTTCCTTGCTAAGATCACCTTCAATTGAAACCAATTTGGCTTCAATCAAGCTTCTAGCTTCAATAGTAATGTTCAATTCATGCTTAAGTTTTTCTAAATCAGATTCAAGTTTGCCTCTGAGTTTTATTTCATTATTTAGATCATTTTGCAGCTGTTTTTTCTCGTTGCATTCAGCCTGCCTCTGCTTGTCAATTATTTCTAACCGTTTTTGAACCTCTGCAATTTTCTCCTGAGCACGGAGAATCTTGTTTTCGGTTTCCTCTTCTATATTCTCTCGTGACTTCAGTGTTTCATCTCTGCTTTTTGTAATCTTTATCAAATCATCGGTGAGATTTTTAATATCGCTTTCAAGTTTATCATTCTTGTTCCTAAGTGACTTGATGGTTTCCAAATGATCATTAATAAGAGTTTTTAAATCATTGTACATCATTTTAATTTCATTATTCTCATTCTGTAAAACTTTTAATTCTTGTTTTGTTCTTGAAACATCAAACTCACATTCTTTCATGTGTGTTTCCAATTTCTTCTTCTCTTTAACAGTTTCTGACAACTCTTCTTGTATTTCTTGATTTTCTGCTTTACAATGGTTTAGTTCTTTTGTTATTTTCTCACTAACGGTTCTAAGATTTTCAAATGTACTCTTATGTTCAGCTAAAATTATATCATAGTGTGATTCTATTCTTTGGAGATCTTTTAAGTTTTCTTCCTTTAGTGTATGCAGTGTTTCTTCTAAACTTTGTTTCTGATGCTTTAAATCGTTTAGACTTTGGTATAGGTTTGATAGTTCATTTTTCAGATTTTTCATCTCAAAATCTTTACATGAAACAATTTCTGTAGTATTTGTCTTTTCATGTTTTAATGCTGCAATTTCTTGCTCTTTCAAAATGATATCATTCTTAAGTGATGTTTCTTGCTCTTTCTTTGCTTTCTCTAGATTTTCTATTTGAGCATTTAATGATATGTTTAATTTATTCACAGACAATATTTCACCTTTCAATTTTGCTACTGTTTCTTGTGTTAATATGTTGGTATCTGCTGCATTTTTCAAATCTTCTTTTAGTGAATCTATTACAGCCAAATGATTCTTTTTTAAGCTTTCCGATACTGTTAATGCTTCAGTAATACTCATATATTCTTGTTGGAGATTAAATAATTGTTTTTGATAATTGTCATTTAGCAAGTTTACTTTCTTCAAATTGTTTTCTAATTCCTTCATGTTTCTTTCAGCATCAACTAATAAAGCTTTTTCGTTTTCTAGCTCTGAACATACGTTTGAGAGTTTTTCTTCTAGTTGAAGTTTTAAACCTTCAAGTTCTGACACCTGAAATAATATAATTGCAGTTATTTTTATATGTGGTTTTTTAAAAATGTTTAGGGAATTAAAGGAGCAAGACTAACACAAACAATGATGTCATCATATGAGAAGATGCGATTGAATGTTGGAAAGAAGATTTTGAAAAGCTATACAGAAGCAACGAGAATCATCAAACCCTTCTGGCAGATGCAAGTCAGATTGAATGTCGCACTGTTGAAGTGCATTAGGTTAAAACATCAATTAGGAAATTGAAGACAGGGGAACCACCAGGATTTGAAAAACATTTCTGGAGAAATGAAATATGGATGCTTGAATATAACTGTGGAAGTAATGACACCCTCCCGCCCAGAAGCTCTGAGTAGCTTGTGCGGAGGGAGGTTACATAGAAAAGACAACGTACACACACCCAACACACAGTGACAAAAACTGCCACCACCGAGAATCGAACCCGGACACTCAGAGTAGCAGCCAAACACTGGTTCCACTGCACCACAGAGGTGTGTGACGTATATGAACTGATTAAATTGTGCAAAAAGTAAGACAAGCACCCATTGATTGAAAGGATATTATCACAGTAGCTTATAAAGCTAGAATGATCAGGAGTGAATGTAAGAAGTACCATCTGATAGGTTTATTAAGGGTTGCTGGTATCAGAGATTTTTGGGATGAGTGAGTGGTTCCCATTTGAAGGAGTGTAAATGCCCCCCAGGTTAAATCAATAATAATAGTAATAATTTACCTTTAGCTGCATTTGATTGATGAACTCATCCTTTTCTGTTAAAACATTGTGAATTTGAATATTCTCCTCAGTGAGTTCAAACCATTGTTTTTCTTGGTTATCAATAATTTCTTGAAGTTTTTCTACACTTTCTATTTTCTCTTTTTCTAATTCTGCCAGTTGATTCTCTAGGGACTTTTTCATGTCTTCAGTAATAGAAATTTTGTCATTTAGCATTTTTATTTGTCCTCTTAGACTATCATTTTCATTCTCTACTTCAAACTTACACTGTGTTAAATTGCTAACTTGTTTTTTAAGATCCTCAATACACCCATGCATGTTATGTGATGCATTTCCTTGTAATCCAATTGCCACATTGAGTTTTTCAATTTCTTCCTTATAATTATCTTCTTTAGTCACCATGAGACTTAGTTTAGTTTCCAGTTCCTTACTTAAAATTTTAAAGTTGAAAACATTTTTATTGAGAAGTTCTATTTCTTGTTGGGCTTTCAAGATTTGGTCTTCTAGATCTGTTCTAATTTTAGCATTCGCCAATTGATCCTCTTCTAACAACGATGTTAACTGAATAATCTTCTTTTCTTTCTGATCTAATTTAGTTTGCAAGGTTTCAACTTCATAATGTAATGTTTCTGTCTTTTTAGTCAAGTCAGCAATTTGTCCTTCCAGGGATAATTTTAACTCTTCAACACTGATCACTTTGTTGTTTAATGTTACAATTTTTTCTCTTAATGTCATTTCTGTGCTCTTTAATTCATCAATTTCTTGCTTAAAAATGTTTTGTGTTATGTTTGAACTTTCCAAAGCTTTTTCTTGTGTATTGATTGTCACATTCAGCTTTTCAATGCATTCTTTATAAACATCTTCCTGTTTTTTTAAAGTGTTTATATCTTCTGTTAGTTCTTTGTTACAATTTTGGCTTTCTATGAGTTTTTCTCCAAGTAAAGATATTTGGTCTTCTAATTTACATAACTGATTTACCATTTCTTTTTTGAGCAGTACATTGTTTGCTTTTCCATCATCTAAAGCTAACATAATTTCTTTAAGTTCTCTATTTCTATTACCCAACTGTTCTTGCATTTCATTTATATTATTTTTAAATTTGTTTAATGAATCTTGTAATGTTGCTGCATTGCTTGTTGAAGTAGCTAATTTATTTTCCAATGATGACTTTAGCTCCTCAAGACTGACCACTTTATTGTTTAGCATTACAATTTTTTCATTCAAATTATTGTTATCATCTTTTTGTTTTATTTCTATGCTTTTTAGTTTATCAATTTCTTTCTTTAAATTTTCTTGTAGTTTATTAGAATCCTGTAACAACTCTTCTTGTGACTGAATGGTAACGTTCAGCTTTTCAATACACTTCTTATAGTTGTCTTCTGCTTTTTTCAGGGCATTAATGTCTTCTTTTAATTCCTTGTTGAGGTTGTCGCTCTCAATAAGTTTTTGATTTAACATACATGTTTCAGCTTTTAATTTTGAGAGCTGATTTTCCATTTGTGTTAGTAACAATAAATTATTTGCCCTTTCTTCATCTAAACATGAAGTTAGATCTTTGAGTTCTTGGCTTTTATTATCTAATGTTATTTGCATTTCACTGATATTACCTTCTAAATCTGTAATTGAATTTTGTAGGGTTTCTGCATTTATTGTTAAATCAGCTATTTGCTTTTCCAGTGATAATTTTAATCCCTCAAGACTAGCCAGTTTCTCATTTAATGTTATAATATTTTCATTTAGATTGTTATTATCTTGTTTTAGTTCCACTTCTGTGTTTTTCAATGCATCAATTTCTTTCCTCAAATTTTCTTGTAATTTATTTGAATCATCTAGTGCTGTTTCTTGAAACTGAATTGTTGTATTTAGCTTTTCAATATAGTTCTTATAGTTATCTTCCCCTACTTTGAGTGTATTTATATCTTCTTCGAGTTCCTTGATAAAATGTCTACTCTCTTCAAGTTTTTGTGAAAGTTTAGACATTTCTTCGTTGGATTTTAAAAGTTGATTTTCCACTTCTTTGGACAACATTGTATTAATGTCCTTTTCATTTTCTAAACTCGCTGTAATTTCATTGACTTTTGTATTTTTATCAACCAAGTTTTTTTGCATTTCGTTTACATTGTTTTGCAAAGCTTTTATTATACTTTGTGATGTTTCTGCATCATTCGTTAAATGAGCTACTTGTTTTTCAAGCGATGATTCTAACTCCTCAAGTGTTGCCAATTGCTTGTTTAATTCTATATTTGTTTCAGTTAGATTATTAATATCATCTTTTTGTTTCATTTCTATACTCTTTAGTTTATCGATTTCTTTCTTTAAATTTTCTTGCAGTTTATTAGAATCATGTAACAACTCTTCTTGTGACTGAATGGTAACGGTCAGTTCTTCAATACATTTCTTATAGTTGTCTTCTGATTTTTTCAGCACATTAATGTTTTCTTTAAATTCTTTATTAAGGTTCTCGCTTTCAATAAGTCTTTGTTTCAACATAGATGATTCATCTTTTAATTCTGAAAGCTGATTTTCCATTTGTGTTCTTAACAATAAATTATTTGCCCTTTCTTTCTCTAAACATAAAGTTAGATCTTTGAGTTCTTGGCTTCTATTGTCTAATGTTTTTTGCATTTCACTTAAATTACCTTCTACATTTTTAACTAAATTTTGTAAGGTTTCTCCATTTATTGTTAAATCAGCTATTTGCTTTTCCAGAGATAATTTTAATTCCTCAAGATTACCCAGTTTCTCATTTAATGTTATAATCTTTGTGTTTAGATTATTATTATCTTGTTTTAGTTTCACTTTCGTGTCTCTCAATGCATCAATTTCTTTCCTTAAACTTTCTTGTAATTTATTTGAATCATCTAGTGCTGTTTCTCGAAGCTGAACTGTTGTATTTAGTTTGTTAATGCATTTCTTATAGTTATCTCCCTCTACTTTGATGGTATTTATATTTTCTTTGAGTTCAGTGATAAATTGTTTGCTTTCTTCAAGTTTTTGCGAAAGCGTAGATATCTCTTTGTTGGATTTTAACAGCTGACTTTCCATTTCTCTGTTTAATATTGTATTAAGTGCCTTTTCATTCTCTAGGCTTGCTATAACTTCATTGAGTTCTGCATTTTTATTATGTAACTTTTTTTGCATTTCATTCATATTGTTGTGCAAAGTTTTTATTGTAGTTTTTAATGCTTCTGCGTCTTTTTCCAAATCAGCTATTTGCTTTTCAAGCGATGATTCTAACTCTTCAAGTGTTGCCACTTTCTTGTTTAATGCTATATTTGTTTCATTTAGATTATTATTATTGTCTTTTAGCTTAATTTCTATGTTCTTCAATACTTCAATTTCTTTATTTAAACATTCTTCTGATCTGTGTGAATCTTCTAAAGTTTTTTCTTGTAACTGAATTGTTTTATTCAAATTTTCCATACATTCTTTGTAGTTGAAACACTTTGTTCTTAAATCATTTATATTTTCTTCAAACGTTTGATTTTGATTTTCACTCTCTAAAAGTTTTCTTGAAAGTGTAGATATTTCATTATTATGTTTAAAAATTTGCTGTTTCATTTCTTTTTCTTTTTCCTCTAAAGATGTCTTTATTAGTTCAAGTTCTTCATTTTTTTTAACCAATTTTTGGTGAAGTTCAGTGATTTGTTCATTTGCCGAATAAAGTAATTCTTGCTGTGAATTTTTGAAAGCAAAGTAATCTTCTTTTAATGCCAGAATTTCCTGAATCTTTGAAGACATCTAAAAAAATTATTACTTATAAATACAGATCATGCATATGAAATGAAAAATCAAAAACTAAACGTTAATAATAAAACAAATAATAATAATAACCCGTGGGGTTTGCTGGTCCTCTATCGGGCGCCTCCCTCTGTGAATAAGGGAAAGCTCATCACCTAGAAGGGCACTGGGGAAATAAAATACCCAGGGTGGAACAAAACCAGCAGCAGAGTGACGTCTGACCCAGAATGGGCGGCCACTCGACAGCGTCTGTTCTCCCGGTTAGGAGCAGCTGTAGTCAAGGCTAGTCCGAGACCCGTCCACAGAAGCTTATTCTGTACACCCAATTTATTTGGAGAAAATGGTTCGTGCAAGACGTAATAGATATTCAGGTGGGCCGGGGCTGCAGGATCCGAGAGGATGTACCTGCAACAGACACACGCAACATACATGGACAACCAATACAAAACCGTAGTGCTATGCAACCCCCTTTAGCACAAGCTGACGAGGATGCTACTGTGGAGAATGCTACGCAGTCCACCCCGTTAGCCCGTAAAAGGCAAAGATCTATGTGGTCGCAAGATATAAATGAATTTATAGGTCGATGCTATTATAGAATCACAAAGTTGGAAACAGCTAACACACCATTCAGCGTGCAACTACATCGGCTAGTAACAGACATGTTTCCACAAATAGGAAGAAAAACAATACAGAATATCCTGGATCAGCGCAGGTCAATCTTTATTAACAACCGTCTACCAGCAGATGTAATCAACAAAATTAAAGAAGAAGTGGGTATAGAACTGGGACTGATTGAGAGACCTGTCGAGTCTGAAATAGAAGTTGTCGTCCAACAGGAAACTTTTACTCCAGATCTAACAAAAGCAGAAGAAAAGTTCGAAAAACACCTCATGCTCTACTATGGAATGTCACCAACTCTGAAACCTCGATTGCAACGGTTGACAATTAACAAAAACACATTCAAGTACAGAAGACAGATGGATCAGATAATCTCTAATAAAATACAAGAACACACAACCATAGAACACTTTCTGAATATATATATATATATATATATATATATATATATATATATATATATATATATATATATATATATATATTTATATATATATACCTTTAACGGACAAAACATTATAGAAAAACTAAAAACAACCAAAAATGAAATACCTGTGAGGGAACGAAGAATTAACACAAAAATAGAAAGCGAAATTGGTATATTTACTCAGTTTATAAGAGGCAATAGCAGCAGAAAACTGACAAACGCAGGCAAAGATATAATTAACAAGTATAAATCAACTAAAAATCCTACCTTAATAGAAATACTTGACCTACCGAAACAAAAATAGCCGCAATAGCGATAAAACTCAAAAGATACCAGAAAAGTAATAAACACCATATACAGAACAACCAGTTCGCCATAAATCAAAAACTAGTTCATAACAACATTGATAAAGCCGACAACCCACAGAAAGAAACAGAAGTGTTGCCAAAAGCACAAGACATCAACAAGTTCTGAAAAGACATCTGGGAGTCACCTATAACTCATACACGAGCCAAATGGTTCTATGATGTGAAAGCAAGTAGAGCTAACTTAAAGACGATGCTTGAGTGGAAAATCAATATGGAGTAGGTGACAAATCCTATTAACAAAACTCTGAATTGGGAATCTCTCAGTGTGGATGGCCTCCAGAACTTCTAGTACAAAAATTTGCCTCACTGCATGAAGATTTGAGTAGGTGTTTTAACATGCTATTAAAAGATCCTCAACTTACACCTGTATGTATGACAATGGGAATAACCTACTTGCTACCCAAAAATAACCAACATACAGTAGACCCAACTAAGTATCGTCCAATCACGTGCCTTCTTACAATTTACAAGATCTTTACCTTTATTATATCGGCAAAAATATACAACATCAAATTATTAGACGAAGAGCAAAAAGGCTGCCGAAAGAATTTGAGGGGGTGCAAGGAATAATTGATGGCTGACCCCGTGGTTACTAATAATGCTAGACAGAAAAAAGGCGTATTTCGATTATCAAAAAGCATTTGATAATTTACCCCATTCTTGGAAGTGCTGGAACTGTATGGGATACAGGAACACATCGTAGGGTTTCTTAAACATATAATAAATATGTGGACAACCGAGTTATTCCTAAGCTGCTCAGGAAAACACATACGAGTTAAGCCATCTATGGTACATGGATGACCTGAAACTGTACACGGGCCGAAAAGAACACTTTCATAAATTGTAGGAATGCATGGGCAAATTTAGCAATGATATAGGCATGCATTTCGGGCTCGATAAGTGCAGGACCAAGAGCGTGATAAGGGGGAAATAATGAGAGCATGAGGGACACCAGGTGAACTTGGAACAAAGGTGCATACAAGAAATGGGAGAATCTGAGCAATACAAATACCTTGGCTATTTACAATCAAGGGGTATTGTTGAAAAAACATCGAACCAAACGTTAACTGACATCTACTTTCACAGATTAAAAAGCATCAAAGTCGGAACTATCTGCTCAGAACTCTGCCATAGCTGTAAACAAATATGTAACATCAGTCTTAACTTACAGTTTTGAAGTTATAAACCTGACAAACACGGAGGTGGAAGACATCGATATCAGGACCAGGGCAGAGTTAAAAAAAATATCATGCACATCATCCACATAGCGCAAGTGAGAGGTTTTACTTACCAAGAAACAATGGGGGAAGAGGTATGCCAAGTGTTGTCAACAGACACTATACAAGTGTATAACTTGAGGAAATTTTTCCTGGAGAAAGCAGCGACCAGCAGTCTACACAGAATTATAATGAAAATGGATACCAAAGGTACGCTGCTGCACTTGGCAGATGCAAACTATGACCCCCAAGCAAGATCTCCACAACAGAAGAACTAAAAACCAGCCTAGAAGAAAATAATATGGACGCCCAGGCTTCTCTATGACCCCCAAGCAACAATCTCCACAACAGAAGAACTGAAACACCAGACTAGAAGAAAATAATATGGACGCCCAGGCTTCTCAAGCGTGGCTCCGCTATAGCAGCGTGTTCATGGAGACAGAAGGCTTTGTGGCTGCGATTTAGGATCAGGTCATCCCATCTAAAGCATATTGGAAACATATACTTAAAGAACAAGTAGATACAACAAAGTGCCGATTATGCAACATTAAAGAAGGAACCACCACGTTGTGGCAGGTTGCTCGATGTTGGCCCCTAAAATGTACCTAGATCGTCATGAGCTCTTATAAATGCACATACCACCACACGGGAAACGACACCATATTATTAGTATGAACTGCTACCGGTTTACGACGACGACCAGGCTAAGATATACTGGAATCGGAAAGTCATTACTGACCGACCAATAAAGAACAACATTCCAGATATTATACTCACACAAAAAGACTCAAAAACTGTTTTTATAATTGACATCGCAGTCCCTTTAGCTCCAAAGACAAAAAGAACCTATGCATCTAATGTGGAGCATGAACAAGGTAATCAAAGTACTAATAGTTCTGGGTACGAATGGCGAGATTCCAAAGAAGCTGCATACTAGCCTACACACGTTACAACTTGGGAGCGACCTTTATTTACCTATGCAGAAGGCGGTCCTCCTGGATACATGCAGCATAGTTGGGCGTTGTATAGGTGGCCCAATAGACCACTAATCAACACTGTTGCTTGCTGGAAGGCCGCAACAATAGAGACAAGGTGCGGGCAAAAACCGTGAAAGAAGTCGTTAAATGTGATTAATAATAATAATATAGAATCCAGGTATGGCTATAAAATTAAAAGTCAATCCGATGAAACATGAATCTTGTCCCATTTTCTATACATGGACGATCTAAAGATTTATGCAGGAAAAGAACATCAACTAGTAAAAATAGTGGATTTATTTACAACCGACATCAAAATTAAATTTGGGTTGGACAAATGCAGAAAGATTAGTGCCAAGCATAGGACGCCAGAAACCTCTATAATAGAGAAGAAAACGAATATTTGTGAAACCAGACAAATAGTCTCTATGCATATATTGAGAAGATACAAGCCTAATTAGAACGACGGAAAAAGGTAAACTATACAAATATTTGAGAATGCTACAAGCTAGGAAGGTTAAACATGGAGGCATAAAAACAAAGTTAATTTCCGAATTTGTCAATAGACTGAAAAGAATCATAAGAACCAATTTGATTACACAACACCCAGTAAAAGCACTCTACGTTCTTCCATTGCTGACATATTCTTTTAGGTTGGTGACATGGTCTGAAACTGATCTCAACAGCTTACAAAGACAGATTAGGACAGAAAGATGACTCCAGTCTGCATGCACCATAACAACTACAGCAGTGAGAGGCTTATAATACCAACATATCAAGGCGAGATGACAATTGCAGATATTAAACATATGCACAACAGCCAAGTCAAATAATTGAGAGAATATATCAGCAAAAAAAGAACAAATTCTTGAACTCATGCAATTGGATGCGCTTCAGACATTCACCACACACCTCTTAATCTGCATGATATCGGACAGCAGGCAAATGAGAGAGTGACAGCCACAGAGTAGACGGTAAAGTAAGTAAACTTCATGGGCGACATGCTCACGACCTTGATAAGCTAGATGGTGACAAAGATGCGTCAAAGGCATGATTAAAGGTCGGCGAGTTATTGAGTAAGTGAAAATTTCTTGGCTTGTGTGTATTTCTCTAGCAAATTTTCATTTTCCACATGGTGTATTTCTGTCGAGTTTTAAAGATCGTGAACCTTTATTAATTATTGGCGTAGACGATGCTGAGGCACAGTGCGCTTAGGTCACGCTAGGTAACAAAATCCTTTCAAACATCGGGTCTATAACGTTTTACTGTCTCGACTGAGAAAGTACATTGAACCAGCTTAATTAGTGTTTATCGTATTACATGACTTGACCTTTGAAGCCAGTGGTCATAAATAACCGC
This sequence comes from Tillus elongatus, assembly GCA_964006375.1. Taxonomy (NCBI): domain Eukaryota; kingdom Metazoa; phylum Arthropoda; class Insecta; order Coleoptera; family Cleridae; genus Tillus; species Tillus elongatus. The sequence goes on from OZ023264.1 coordinate 68,897,665, forward strand.
TCATTCCTTAATTACCATTGCATATCACCTGTAGATTACCGAAACAGTAGTATTTACACACCTACCACTTCCTAGTTAAGAATAGTAAGATCGTGTGCTTACTAATATTCACACGTTACTTTGAACATTTTTCTTTTGTTGGCCCGTCGTTGATATTGTGTAGATTCAGCTATACCTCATTTGGGGTTGTTACATATTTTGTATTACCTTTGTTTAAAGTACGGTAGTATCACTTTCTGCTTCAGTACATATATTTCCACTGTAAATAATAATTTCTACATAGTTATATAATTTATGGGGGTAAAATAACCATTGTTTTGAGTAACCTCCGAGTCTAGAACTCACAGTACTAAAGGCCACCGAACCCTTCTCCACAGAGCTGCCCAGGTCTCTAATTACGTTATTAGTCAACGTGTAATGAAGAGGTCGCAGGCACCCCCGATAGGGAGTAAACCCTTTAAAATCTGGCATCCGAGCCGAATAACACTGCCAACCTATTACACTGAAAATCTGTCTGCAAATGAAGGCCTCATCAAAATATATGTTACAAAAAGGCTGAAGCACTAGGTACCAAATTCTTTAAAGTTGCTAAATCAATATCATACTCATGACCCCTAGAATTACAATTATGGCACAAGACATAAATGGGTGACTTTTTAAACAAATTTGTTCTTGCTTTAGGGAGATAAAATGCATGTCTTAGACTAGGTTAGGTTAAGTTCAATAGTGAGTAGGCTATTTCAGTCCCTCCACTGCGACCTTAGGTCTATTGTGGCTCATGTCTCATTGTTTAAATTTCACCCATCAAATCCAGCTCCCTGTCGGAGTCGGTCTTTTTGATTAACTAACTTTGTATCTCTTATAGTTTTGAGACCCTAATTGTGTAGACTCAAAATTCTTCACCCTGTATATGCATCATCATAGAGAAAAAATGAGTTTAAAGAATGTAAAAACTTTCTGTATTTTCAGAAGTAAAGATTTATCTAAAAAATCTTACCTCATTGTTAAAATTTGTCTCCTGGTCTGCAACCTCCTTTTTTAAAGCCAGTTTTTCCAATTCTAATTTCTTTATTTCAGAATCTTTAGTACTTAGAGCCATGTTATATTGTTTTACAATTTTTTCATTTTCCTTTTTAGAATCATTTAATTCCTGACTTAATTTGTCTTGTAATGCAATATTATTGGATATATCTTTTTCCAAATTTTCATTTGTCCCTTTGAGTATGCTCTTTTCTGAATTCAGCACTTCAATTTCATTCTTCAAATTTGCGATAGATTCTTCTAAAATAACAAGGGCACCCTGTGCCACTGCCAACTCTTTATTACAGATTTGCAGTTTTTCTCTATAAGTTACAACTTCTTGCTTAAGAATGTGAATTTGGTTCTCTAGTTCTTGATTTTTGACTTCAGAATTTTCTAATACTTTTGTTTGCATTTCAAATTCTGTTGTCATTTCCACTAACTTTTGTTCTAATTGCATTTTTTCATCACTTAAATTACTTTTATCTTCTTCCAATTTTTGTGATAAAGACTGCAGATGGGCAAGGCTTTCTGCTTGTATTGTAAGCTGTTTCTTTAATTCATTCATTTCGCTGTTTTGAGTAATAACTTTCATTCCAATTTCAGCAATATCTTTGTTGCATGTTAATAGTTCTTCTTCTCGTTGTTCCAGTAAGTCTCGTCTTTCTGAAAGCTAAAATTGATTCCATTATTTTTTTAAATAAAACTAACATGACATAAGCATAGAGAAAAATTGAATGTAAATATATACACAAAGAATAGCTAGGCAAAACTTATTCAGGTAGGTACATATTTTGTCCATAAATTACAATTCCAGATATGTTCAAAGCTTAAAAAGTGGTTTTCCTTTCACTTTTTGGAGTATGTCAACATTTATGCATGGTTTTAAGCCCATCAAATTACAAGTTACTTTTAGGTTAAAGGTCAATAAGCAGAACCAAACTTATTTATTACATACTTTACGAAAATATGTAAGGGGGATATTTATTTTTGAAGTAGTATCGAATAAATTTTTGCACAGAAAATGTTTCAGAACGTTCTGAATCCAAAAACTAAAAAAAACAAGTGTGTGTGTGTGTGTGTGAGAGAGAGAGAGAGAGAGAGAGAGCGGGGGCAATTTTGTAAACACGATAACTTTTGACAGGTAATGACTTCATTTTTTGGTAAATGCAGTCGTCGCTGTAAGCGTGAAATAAGGTGATTAGAAAAACAACCAGATCGATCAGATGGTTTAATTTTTTTTTAATCACTTAGCTAAGCAAATTGTTTTATATGTGTTTTGTGATGAGCTAAAAAACTCAAATATAACATCTCTTGTAATTTTTTTGCTAAAACCCACTCATTTTAAATTGCTGCTGCTTTTTATTGTTTTTTTTAAATTTCTGCCATTATTGTTCAATCAAATCTTGAGTCTTAAGATGAAATTACTTTTAATAGACTTAAGGAATGTCAGATTTATAGTATAATTCTTTTTTGTTAAACTCAATTTTCAAATGGTGGCGAATCCGTTTGTATCTAGAACCATTTTATAAACATTGTAACTTGAGAGCACCTAGAGCTAATAACTTTAGTTTTGCTACACACAATTCTTGTAATACTGCAATGAAGTGCTTAAAAGACCTCCGGATCGGTTTACTTCAAAATGCTTTTTTGTTCTTTATTTTCAAAATGTTTGAAAAAAAATTGTACTTTTGGTGTTAGTTTAAAAAGTTCATGTCTGCCATATATGTTTTATAATTAACCTTAACATGGTCTATAATATTGTACTACTGCATATTCTTCTCCAACAAAATTTACCAATTTTATATAACAATTTTCAATGTACCTTTAATTACTCATGGTTTCTTTTTTACTCAGTCACATAAGGCCTGGATGCACTCATTGTGCAAATTATTATTGTTAATAATACATACATAATACAGAGGCGAAGGGCAAAGGGAGGATTGGCGGGTTGCTCGGAGAATAGTTACAGCCTCGGCAGTGGAGTGTGCTGTGAAATTTCTGCCATTCGAGGCGCCAGGGGAGGATGGGGTGGTACTGGTGCTACTACAAAATGGACTGGAGATTCTCCTACCTCTCCTAATCAGGTTCGCTAGAGCCAGTCTGGTTTGGAACTATATTCCATCCAGCTGGACGGTGATTAGGGGGGTTTACATTCCCAAATTGGGACGTAATGACCTCCTACCCACATCACTGAGACCTCTCAGTATTACATCATTCCTCTTGAAGGGATTGGAAAAAATACTGGACAGACACATTAGGGGGAACATCTTAGTCAACAACCCCCTTAATACCCACCAGTATGCCTACCAAACTGGCAAATCTACTGAGTTAGCATTCAATAACCTCGTCATGAAAATCACACACTCCCTGAATAACGGGGAGGTGGCGGTGGCTGCATTTCTCGATATTGAAGGAGCATTTAATAATGCATTACCTATCTCCCTCTACAAAGCCACTATCGCTAGAGGGGTGGAACCTACCATTTGTGGCTGGATCGGAAGCATGCTCCACAATCGGACCGTTATTACCTCGTTGCAGGGGGAGGTGGTCAGCTTCAAGGCTGCGAGGGGGTGCCCTCAGGGGGGAGTTCTATCCCCCCTGCTGTGGTCCCACTTTGTGGACGATTTGCTGGATATCCTGGGGCTGTGGGAGGTTGAGGTCCAGGCGTATGCTGATGATCTAGACATAATGGTTAGGGGCAAATCTGAGGATAAACTAGCAAGTACTCTTCAAGAGGTACTAAATGTAGTGAATGATTGGTGTCAGAGGGAACAGATGTCTGTGAACCCCCGCAAAACGATCATTGTTCCATTTACCAGAAGAAGGCTGGATAGATTAAAACCACCTATTCTTATGGGGGAAACGATTCCATTTACGGAACAAGCAAAATATCTGGGGGTTACCCTAGATAAGAAGCTCAACTGGGATGTACAGTTATAGAATGTACACCGCAGGGCTAAACTGTCCCTAAGGACATGCCATAGAATCTGTGGAAATAACTGGGGAATAAACCCCCAACAGATGTACTGGCTCTATGTAGTGGTTATCAGACCAATGATAACATATGGAGCCATAGTTTGGTGGCCCAAGGCACTTCGTGGTATCGCGAGGGCCTAACTGGCTCATCTACAGAGACAAGCTTGTCTGATGATAATGGGAGCGATACGCACCGCACCATCTCTGGAGGTACTCCTTAATATTCCACCTCTTTACATATGGCTGGAGAGGGTGGCGAGGTGGACAACGTACAGATTAAAACAAACGGCTGACAGCATGCCGAAGGAAATCAGTCTGGGAGGGTCCGGACTCCTTGATGACATTGAGGGCCATGCGATTCTGGGAATGGTCTCAGTCTTGATGCCTACAAAGATCAGTGGAGATGTCTTCCAAGACCGTCCTCCCGGAAAGGAAGGACTGGGAACGAAATCAAACGACCCTATTGAGAGCTGATCTCTGCTAGTATTGCTGACGGCTCCAAAACCAATATGGGAGTAGGAACCGTCACATATGGGGGCAACACCGATGCTAGACTATCAACTAGCCTCGGCAAGTACGCAACCATACACCAGGCAGAAGTGTATGCTATCGAGATGTGTGCAAGGGAAAGTATAGAAAACCAGTGCACACACAAATCGATAAAGATATATACAGATAGCCAAGCTGCAATAAATGCTCTTGGTTCCTACCGTTGCAATTCAAAAACGGTATGGAGTTGTAAATCTGCCCTCAACAAACTGGGCAGCTGTAATGAGGTGTCGCTGGTCTGAATACCGGGTCACTCGGACCATGATGGCAATGTTGCAGCCGACACACTTGCCAGGAGTGGTGCCCAGAGGGACTTTATCGGGCCAGAACCAGTGCTGGGGATAACATCATTCACAGCAAAACGCACCGTACAGACCTGGACAGAAAGAATGAAAATCCAGCAATGGCAAAATCTGCCAGGATTAGCTCACTCTAAGGCCTTCATAAATGGCCTGTATGAGTTAAGGATTAAAAAACTTCTAGAGTTAAACAGACAACAACTGAGTACTCTAGTCGGCCTGTATACAGGACACTGCCGCTTGCGACACCACATGCACCGAATTGGAGTTGGTCAGGAGACTAAGTGCCGGCTGTGTATGGAGAGTGACGAGACAGCAGAGCACGTACTGTGTTCCTGTCCGGCGGCGGACAGGATTAGATACCTGCTCTTTGGCAAGACAAAGCTTGCTCCGGAAGATCTGGATCAACTTTCACCCACAAAGATTATCGACCTCTGCAGGAGGCTGGCTTTGTTGGGCGAAATATATACCATTAGGCGTGAACCACAATAGACCTTATGGTCGCGGTGGAAGGACCGGTATGGCCCACTCACATTCAAACCTAACCTAACCTAACCCTAGTTTAAAAAGTTCATGTGTGCCATATATGTTTTATAATTAGTATTAACATGGTCTATACTATTGTACTACTGCATATTCTTCTCCGACAAAATTAACCAATTTTATATAACAATTTTCAATGTACCTTTAATTAACCATGGTTTCTTTTTTACTCAGTCACATAAGGCCGGAATGCACTCATTGTGCAAATTATTATTGTTAATAATACAGACATAATACAAAGGTGAAGAGCCTATACTCTACATATACAAGAACTAAAATTTTGCTACAGATTGCGAAATTATTATTGTGATTGAATGGATTTAGAAGAAACGAACTGCAAAATCAAATATATATGTAAACAAGTCTATTATGGATTCAGTTGAAAAAGTTTAACGAATCGAGGCGCCTCTTCAACATATTCACATTCGCAGCATTGACCACATCCTCCGTTAAAGCGTTCCAGTCTTTGAATGCCCTGTTAATAATAAAATTCAGCCGATGAGATGTTTTAAATTATTTACTCAACTTAAAAGGCTGCACCCCGGAGTCTGGATCTTCTGTCAAAAGTCACAAATAATGCCGCATTTGATGGAAACAGGTTGTGTGTGATATGAAACATCTGTATCAAATCATCTCTCCTCCGTCTACATTCCACCGGCTGAATATTCATCAGGTGAAGGCGTTGTTCATAAAGCCGAACGTTCATTACACTAGGCCATCGTAAAGAGTTATGTTGGACTCTGTTGAGTGATTTCATATCTCCAATCAGTATCAGTGCCCAGGCCGAAACTCCGAAGATGGAGTTTCACATACGTCGAATAAAGCTTGGCGGCGAACCAAGGATCAGGGTGCGGGAACACCTTCCTCAAGAGGTAGAGCACCCTGTTGGCTTTTTTGGAGGCTTCTTCCACCTGAGGAGTCCACGACAAATTGGGCGAGATGATGGTGCCAAGATCAGGCTAAGTGGAAACTGTTGGCCTGCTGACTGCCGACATAATAGGAGCAATTGGGATTTCTCGTCCACATGTGAAGCACGCCACACTTTCGAAACTCAAAGGGATTTTTCATATGGCACCCCATTCATTGAACAAAATCCAGATAATTCTGTAGTGTGTCGCCATTGTTAACTGGATCTCCATATATTTTTGTATCGCCGGCATATGTTGTGCTACTGGAATTCAGTGATCTGAGTAAGTCTCAAGTATGAATTAAGCAAAAAATCGGCCGGAAGATCGATCCCTGAGGCACACCACTAGATACAGATTCTATTTGCGACTTGCACGAAACCACCTTGACAGAAAAGGATCTATTGAATAAAAACTCTCTAAAACAGCCACATATTCCAACATTTTTCAATTTATGGACGAGCAGATCATGAGGAACCTTTGTTAATACTTATACCTAATGTTATGTATACACTGAAATTTTGCTTAACGTGACAACGCTGTCTGAATCAGTAGCAAAGCAGCAAGATACTGCGCAACCGCTACAGAATTCTTTGTACATCAACCAGCATTCTTTTTTCATTATTATTGCACCGACCCCCGAAAGAACAACAACTTGTAAAAGCTATTACTATATGTTTAACCTTTTATAATAAACAACAAAAAAAAAACAATCGACTATTTCTTTCCACTACGTATTCATCAGCTCAATTTTAATTCATCTATTTAATAAAACAACCTTATCAAACGCTTTGCTAAAATCAAAATAGATTGCATCCACAGACTGTCCATTGTCCAGTAATCTAAGATGGAGCACCACACAATACCTTATCTGTCAATTTGACTTTTTGTTGCATCTGATTTTACTAGGCGGTTTCTGCAATATAATCAGTACAGCGATTTTCCTTCATTTTAGAGTTACTCAGTGTAAAGTACTTTTTGTCAACCATAATAATTAACACCAGGTTGTTAGCAAAATGTACCCTTTTTAGTACAGAGCGGCATAAGGTTTGTGGCTGGCTGCATATTCTAGTGCTTTTAGTGAATTTTCGTAGAAAAAATTTACTAATGGGGAGATCCTGACTTTTGAATAATTTGTTGCAAATGAGCGTGAACTAGGACCCCTAGAACCCATATCCGGAGTCAGTTTCAATTTTTATATGTTTATATATATATATATATATATATATATATATATATATATATATATATATATATATATATATATATATATATATATGCTATATGCATGTATGTATTACATCGATAACTCAAAAAATAATAGGCCCATTTTGATAAAATTTGGCATGTACCTTCCTTTTGTAAATGGCTCAGATAAGTTCGTTAGTCAGGAAAATCGGACGAAGTTTTCCGGGAAAATTGTGAGTTTCCATTCGAAAAAAAAAATTCTCAAAAAATAAAAAAGCTATGATAATCAAATTTGGTAGGTAGGTTTATGATACAAAAAGTAAACTATACACCAAAATTTAGATTTCTACGTTACAAGAAAAAAAAGTTAAAATAAAATATTTTGCACCAGATCATTTCTATGAACATTCACTACCATAACGCACTTGCTGCGTCCAGGCATTTTTTCTATACTTTAAATCATTCTACAGTCCGCATGATATGTTGTTCTTAGTTGTTTGATACTGGCATACCAGTTTTCTTATTGAATCACTCTCTTAGCTCAGCTAAGACCAAATTATTAATCTTTTCTGCATTTCTAAGTTGTAAACTATATCAACATCAATAATGTAAATAACTAAGCTGTCAAAGTTAAGTTGTTTTCATAGCAACTTATCATTTTTATTACTCATTTTATGGACTGTGAAATTTGTACCAAAACTTAAGAAGAATACGTTATTAATAATTATCAGAAGAAAACTCAGTAATACATACTTCATTTCAAAATTAATGTGATCTGGGTAGTACACAAAAATCCAATTTAAGTTGGCAGTAGCCCATTTAGTTATTTTTGATTTGTCAAATGTATTTTTACGGATACATCTCTTGTTTCAGCTTAATCAAAGCATCACAATAAAGTTATGAAGTAGCAAACATAGTAACAACTCCTCTTGCGTTATTTTGTAGTTCAAGTATCGTTATTAATAATCATCAGAAGAAAACTTAGTAATACATACTTCATTTCAAAATTAATGAGATCTGGGTAGGCCATAAAAATCCAATTTAAGTTGGCAGTAGACCATTTAGTTATTTTTGATTTGTCAAATGTATTTTTACGAATACATCTCTTGTTTCAGCTTAATCAAAGCATCACTATAAAGTTATGATGTAGCAAACATAGTAACAACTCCTCTTGCGTTATTTTGTAGTTCAAGTATCGATAATTATACAACGAAAATTCATATTAAATGGGAATGGTAGAATATTTCCCAAATCTCAACACAACATAAATATTTAGCTTTTGACAGTTCAATAAATATAACAAGAAACTTTTTTAGTGACAAAATTGTTGGTAGTTCACATTTCAAAGCCTACTGAATCCTTTTTTTTTAACAGGGATACCAAGATGCTTTGTTTCGTGTTTTTGGTGCACTACTGCAGTTGGCAATAAGAACATGTCAAAATGTTAGGTTATGTCATTTTAAGACAGTGCAGTGAATGTATAGTTGCAAGAAGATTGCTTATAGAGGCATCTTCCAGGAAAAGATAGGGAGAGTTTCTACTTTTATATCAACTAACACTGACTGCTTGCTTCAAGTGTGTCTTTTTAGTCGATTTGCTTTAAATACCTAATAAAATAACTTTGTGGTTACTAAGGTGACTTTGAGGAACTTAAAAGCTGACAAACTCTGTCAGATGTCAAATTGAAGGGAGTCTCCAGCATAAGGTATCATCTATGGTATAAGTTAGTAAATAAACTCATGTAATTTTTTAAATTTTACTTATATAATATGTATATACACCAAAGTAGGGTTTTTGTATTTACAACATACTTTACTTACACAACCAATAGAATATAATTATTTTTTACAGTCAAGCACCATTAGTCAGAAAGGATTAACAGGATGAAGTTACATTGTTTTGAGGCAAATTGGTATACTGTTACAGTTGGCAAGACATTGTAGTGAATGTAAAATTGCGAGAAAAACTCTTACGGAAGCATATTTCAGCAATATATGCTAGCTTTAGTACCGTCTGATACTTGCTTTAGGTGTACATTTTTCGTAATAATGTAACAACTAACAAGATCACTAAAACAGTTTAAAGCTGATCAACCATGTTAAAGTAATTGGAGAGTTTACTTTATATAAGTGATTTGTTAACAACGTGAACTAAATTTACCAGTTACATGTGATATGATCAAACATAAGGCTTTTGATTCACATAAAAAGTGGAAATGATTCAATTTGCAGCACTATTTTAGATAGAGTACAGCTCTACAGATGTTGATGAATGTAATAAAGTAAATTTTATCAGCAACCACAAGGGAAAAAATAGTGCTGCAAATTGAATCATAACTTCCACGTAGTTGTGATAATTTATTCTCTTCAGAAAGACATTCTCATGGAATGAATTTAGAGGCCATGACTTGACCACAAAGAAAATATTTGTATTCCTGTACCCATAAACTTTTGAAACATTTAACCCCTACTCACTGGAGCGATTTTAACCGAAAACAATCTGAACCGTTCGTTTGTTGGGTGCTTACTGTATACCAAATTTGAAGATGATATCTCAATTCGTACGAAAGTTATTGCGCCTACTAACAGACAGACATAGAGGTCGACAGACCAATCGACTGACCGACCAACAGACTGACCGACCGACAGACTGATCGACAGATTAAAAAAATTTCGTTCCAAAATCAAGTTTTCTGTATGTTTTAAGACCTTTTTACCCAGTTTTAGCAAACAAAAAATTTTGAAATTTCATTCACCAATATTCCACCCCCACAAATTCAACCCCTAATTTAATTTCAGCACAGAATACCAGATGTTTTATGAAATTGAAAGTTTTCTAATAAACAACCTCTAAAACATTATATTACTCGAGTTTTAACGAAAAAAATTTCAATTTTCACAAAAAAATTGTAGCATTATGGCATAAGAGGAAATGCATATTTATGGCTAACAACGTACATGTCTGGGAGAAGTCAGGCTGTCAGGATACGACAGGCAGGTAATGTGTCTGGATTTTCAGCAGTGTCGAGCGGCGTGCCGCAGGGCAGCATATTGGGCCCTGTTTTGTTTACATTTTTTCTTAACGATATTGTTTATGGTCTGCAACAATACCACTTAACTTTGTACGCAGATAACACCACTGTTGCAATCTCAGGGGAAAGTTTTGAAGAGGTTGGTGCTGCAGCTAATGTGTGTGTGTCTCAGGTGTCAGCCTAGTGTTCGCGAAATGGTCTGGTTCTTAACACGCGGAAGACTGAAATGCTTCTTTTTTCTCCGGTGGGTGTGCATCCGAATCTGAGCTTATATGTTAGATCTGATAACGGTTCATCTGGATTCTAACTTATCATGGGACATCCATGTTGACCATGTAGTGGCCTCTCTTGCATCTAGGAATTACGCGTTGCTGCAGCTGAGGGATTCCTTGAATACTCAGGTGTTGCTGACATGCTACTATGGTAGCGTCAACTGTCTCCTGGCATATGGTTTGCTGTGTTGGGGCGGCTGTATGCATCTGGGGAGGGTTCTGTTGATGCAGAAGAGAATTGTCCGCACCATGTTTGGCCTGCCGTCTTCCGCATCTTGTATGGCATTTTAACAGTGACGTGCCTATATATGCTTGAGGCGCTTTGTTGTGTCATTACCTGGGATATTACAGCATATGAAACAAGACAGCAGAAGATTTGTACGTTCCCCCTATAGGATCGAACAGATTGATCGGGCACCTCGCAACACTGCAATACGCTTATAAATTAATTTACCTGACAGCGTAAAAAATTTGAGAAGCCTCAGGCAATTTAAGCTTGCTTTGAAATATTTTTTAGAGAGCATTCTTTTTATTCTGTGGTCGAATATTTTAATTTTAAATGTTGGCGTTGATAAGCTGTTTTTTGTGTTTTGACTATTTCCGATATCTTGTAGAGATTTATGGAGCAAAAAAAAAAGACGATATCTCAATTTGTTCTAAAATTATTGTGCCTACAGACACACAGACCGACAGACAAAAAAAATTCGTTCCCAAATTATGTTTTCTACATGTTTTGACCCCTTTTACGACGTTTAAGCGAAAAAAAAATTGGAAACTTTTGTCGTTGATGCGATACTTCCACACGTTGTGACGATGTGGAAGTAATACACTGATTATTTGGTAGTGTTATGGGCAACAAGGCGAGAAGTTTCGTTAGCTAAGAATGCAACAATTTTTAATGATAGTAAGATATAGACATAAAAAAAAATCACAATAATACAAAAATAAGGTTCTTGTCAACAGTGTTGTTACCAACGGCAGTAAAAAAATATCACCAACCCAAGAAAAAAAATTATACTGATTATCTGGTAGTGCTATGGGCAACAAACACATAGACAAAAATAAATTCCAGCTCGATTACTTTGATTTTTCTAACCTAAGAATGTAACGTTTTTTAATTATAGTAAGATATAGATCTAAATAAAACACTGTTCGTAAAAAAAGTTTAAAATTGCTTCATAAATGACAAAGTTGTAGGCTTCTGAAAATTTTGGTCAGTCCTGTGATGTAATTTTTTTTCCTTGGTTTGCCAATTGCTCTAGCTCTGACCATTGAAATAATGTACTTGTAACTTCATAATTGTGAAACGAAGCATTCGTCTAATTAGAAAGATGTTTTATATGAGTTGATTATGGTGCTTCCATTAATAAGTTACAAAATGGAAAAGGTATTTATAAAAGATTCGTCGATACCTTGCTGAAAACTAACATTTAAATGATGTCATGCCATGAACTGCTTTCGAGAGATGCAAATTTATATATTTTTTAAACTTCTCAATTTTTTACATTGTTGTTTAAAAATTTCAATTATTTTTTGTTACAGCTAATATAGATAGTAGGTGTGAAATTCCTGTGAAAAGTCCTGCGATTATTCGTCGTTCCTGTTCAGTTCAAGAAGCTGTCCGGACTTATTTGTTGAGATGGTGATGGAATATTTTGCCTATCTTGTCTGGCATTTTTCTCCAGTATGAGAGCATTTGATTTATATCATAAATTGTTTAATTTGTTTCTTATGTGGTTTTTGTTAAGCCATAATAGGGCCCCGGACCATTACAATCATGTTGCTAAGGCACTTTTTGGAAGGCTGCTTCCTCATCTCTTCTATGCGTTGAATTCCTGGTAGCCTCATCAGGGTTACTGTGTTGTTTGTTGCCAGTTGCTTCAAGGATTATTTTGCAGTACAGGGTCAGTTTGGACTCGGAGTAGAACAATTTCAGAGTGTTTAGTGTTGCCTAACTGGATATAAATCTGTGCTTTTTTAGTCTCTTTTCCAATCTTGTATGCACAAATTTATGGCAAGCACGATAGTAGGACTTTTTCTAGGGACTTGGAAAGTCTAAAATGAGATACCCTTATTCAGTCCTACTCCCTCCATTTGTTTAGAACCGTCCATATACCATACAGATGTATTGTTTGTCAACACTCATTATCTCTGTGACATGTTCGGCTGTCATTGATAACTATGTCGAATGAAACTCTGACGCCAATGGCCAAAACTAAGGCGCCTGATTTGTTTATATAGCCATTGTGGCTTTCGAATTTTTTTTTTACAAATGTGCATTCAAATAAGCTGTTGGTCTAAGAAGAGTATTCAGAGTAGGCACTTTTAAATTTAGTTTCCTTCCCCTCATAAATGAACAAGAAACATCTTGTGAGTACTGATATTAAAACCCTCTATCTTACGCCCATTCCTTGGTATGTTTAAGGATGTTTGTATTAGATTGGATACAACAGCAATATGCTCTTGCCATTAACTATATTATCTGCATAGCCTTGGACTATAAATCCCTCTCTGCTCAGTGTAGTCTTAAGCTTGTAAGCAACGAGTGACCACAGCAGCAGAGGTGATAATACATCTTCCTGAGGACAACCTCTTACCATCATCACTGTTATTTTGATTTCATTAGTTGTATCTCTGACTAAACAATAGCTTTTTAGCATTAACTCAATCCTTCTTACAATGGAGAATTCCACTTCCCACATCTTGACATACTGATATGAAGTGTTATTGAAAGCACCATTTATGTCAATGCATGTACTGAAGGCTACTTCTTCTACCACAAAGGTTTTTTCATGCCATTTACTAAACAGTGTATGGCGTCTAATGCGGATTTGCCGGCCTAGTAGGTAAATTATTATGCGTGAGGCGACTTTGTAATGAGGATTTTCCTTTGAATGATTTGATCTAATGCTTTCTCCATGGTCTTTAGGAGAAAGAATATAAGGTCAAAGGGACCACTTTGCTTCAGTCCATAGGGCGTCGTTCCGTTTTTAGTATAAACAACAAATTAGCTTCTATCCGTTTCTGCAGAATGTAGCCTAGAATTAAGCCAGCATTGAATCTCCGCTTGCAGATGGAGTTTTAATATGTTACAACCCTCCTATTGCAAAGCTGGAAATACGCAATCTTCTTTGCTTGGGGATATATAAGGTCTGAAACTATCGACCATTTGATTGTTTCTGCTAAAGTTTTTGTTTGCGTCTTTTTCCAACTCTCGCATGGGTTATCAATCCGCCAATCAGATGGATTGTTCTGGTGCAAATTCACCTCAATATTTTGTCAATCTGAAAAGTGAGTCTGTAGAAGAACTGTAGTGCTTTCCTATGTGTGTATATTCACCATGTGCCTTTTTAAGTATGCCAATACCGTTTAAATTTGAATGCGCCTTCGAGTTTCTGCAAATGTTGTGCGGGGACCAATTCATCCATCGCTTCACAAAACCGTTACCAGGTTCTTGTTAGTTCTTTTTTGTAGGAGGGTAGGACTTGTCTGTATTTAAATCAGTTCTCAGTTCTTTTCTCCTGGTGAAGAACCTTCTGGCCTCTACCCTGAACTGGCTCAACTCTCAGTTCCACCAAGGTACATTCCTTTTGAGTTGTCTTTCCCTTGACAGTACAGCTGCTCTCACAGACAAACACAGAAGATTTAGATTATTTGATGCTTCCTCTAGCTGCTCTTTAGTTTCTAGACCATATTCGCGCCTCCGACTGAGGATAGATTCTATAGGTATCCCAATCGGTGACCCTGAGTATACTGTGTTTCACCACCCAACCGATTGCTGCCTCTATGTCAAACCTTAATGTTTGGTGATCAGACATAGGGGTTCATGTGATACAACCCATTTGGATATTGTATGTGTTATTAACAGATCTACAAAGGTTACACTTAATAACTTTTTTCTGATCGCATTATAAAGGTTATAAACAATTGTAGAAATCGTTTTGTCAACAAAATTATTTACTACATAAAAAATATGTTACCAATAACAAGAAAAAAAATTGCTAATATGGTAATGTTTATAAGCGCAAACGCTTACAGATGATCTATGGAGAAATTTCAACCTGATTGCTTTGAAAATAAGTTTTATGTCTAATTAGTGCTGAAGATACTTAGTTTTAAATATATTTTTCTTGTTGTAAAAGTATTGTAGTTAAGATTGCAATTTGTTTTGGTGTCCATACAATACTGTAACCTTTTAATGTTAAACAACTCATTCCTTGCCCAAATACCACATTTCTACAAAGCTTCATTTAAGTGTAAATATTTGTCAAAAAGTTTCTCTTTAAATGTACAACTAGAGAATGGAACATTAAAGAAAGGTTTCAAACTGCTGACAAAGTAATGTTCATCAAATTATTGCCAATATACAGGTATCGCTATATAAGTTTGCAAAGCTTCACAAACACACCACTTCTGAAACACAGCGCTCGAAAAAAAATAATTGCAATGCAATCATAAATTTACCCTTTTCAGTTATAATATTAAATCATATTTTTATTGGCATAAAACTTATTTTTAATGTCTTACTTCTTTTCCACCTCTTAGCCCATATAACTTTTGTCTGATGCATAAAATGTTTTTTTTTTGTATTATATAAACTTTTCAGTTTTGTGTGCCACCTGGAGAAGAAAAAAATCTAATACCCATAACTCAACCTTTCCATTAAGCTTAAAAAGTTGAAATTTGATATAAACGGACATTGGATACGAACTCCAGAGGTTCTAATTCATGCTGATTTGAAAAATGAAAATTTGAAAACCTCAGTCATGATTTCATTATAAGCGAATTTGTTCTGCATAAATGCACTAAAAAAGAGGGGCATCCTCAAGAAAGTCACCAAAAAATGAATGCCCTATTTTTAATATTACCTATTTATTAGTGTCTATAGCTAAAACATCTCTGCAAACATTGGTCTGGTAAATCATTCTCAAGCTAATTTTACAAAAGTGTTTTAGAGAAAGTTATCTGGGATTTTGACAGAAGTGCTTTTATACAGGTAAGTTTTCTTTGAATGTTTTTTAACGCATAAATCGATAGTAGGACATTGTTTTAACTGTTTAACCTTTTTGCTGCTCCAGACGTATATATACCCCAAACGTTTTAATGCTTCAGGCGTATATATATACTATTTGCTATGAAAAATATGTAGAGCTACAAATGTATTGATATGTCTAACGTCTATAGAGTATACAGTTCGGTCAGCGAGTCGGAGATATTTTTTGTGCCAAGTATGTGTTGCATTATCTGTATACTGGGAAGTACCCGAATGACTTATTGAATACGGAATTCTCTTTATTAGAGTTCATTCGTGTTGGATCATTACCTATACAGATGCAAAAAGTTGAATTCAACACAATAATACTGCATTTTGCGTCCTAATTTTATCTCAATAATAACAATGGCTGCTACAGTCGTATATATATATATATATATATATATATATATATATATATATATATATATATATATATATATATATATATATATATATATATATATATATATATATATATATACATGACAAGTGGTGTGTATGTATATACATACACACTACTTGTAAATTACGAGCACATGGCGGACAGCCGCTCAGACTAAATGCGCAGTGAAAGGATTAAGGACATTTTAAATGTTACTGTGACGACAGAAGCAGATAATATATAGGATATCATATACTAAGGAATGTCTAACATGCATACTAAATAGTTCTTGTACTTTATTTTAACCAATTCAACTACAAGCAAAGGCTAAATTACATTGTTTATTACTTAATAATATTTGCTACAATTATACAAGCGAAATTACAAAACTAAATGTAATAGACATTCATGTGCCAATGTCACTTAATTAAAGGTAAGTAAAGTTGAACATAGTTAATTAAATTTTTTGTTTTGTATCGGCCGAGACTCTTCAAAAAACATCCAAATATTGTCACTCACAAATGCAAACCTCGAAAAACAAACCTTTTCAAAAAATAGGAATTTCAGTTTTTTTGTCACTAATTCTTTATAGTATTCAGTACTGAAAGGAATGATAAAACGATGCATTCTAATAAACATTTAACTTCTTAAATTTGATCGTTTTCAGCTTCTATAAATTATCGAAGAAGTAACTTTTTAGGTTTGTACTTGACAACTTTAGATTTGTTTCTAATACAATACATTTTATTTAATAGTTTACATACTGTATAACGGAAAATAATCATGCCTAAATAACCTGTAAAGATGACAGTAAGAAGAAAAAACAATGGGGTAATGGTAATGTACAATGCAATAGCAACAATTACTTTAGATTAAAATGATTGGCAGATTAATTAGCTTCTTAATGGCCCATTTTTAAATATATTTATTACATAATATAATTGAGTATACAGCATGTAAGTACAATGAAGCTTAACACTTGTTACTATATGTATACACAATTTATATAAACTATAGTGCTTTATGTTTGCCTTCAAAGTTTGACAACTTCAGAATGTAATTTTGACATTTCTAAGATATCCAACCATATCCATTTCTTTTACTACTACAAATATTCCTTAACTTCCTTCAATAACAATTTTCCTTATATAGTGTGTCGCAAATTTGATGCTCACCATTGGCATCTCGGAAGTTGTAAGAGCTACATGTGTTAAATGGTGAAAGTTTTAACAAAGTGTGTACTCATTTCAGATCCATAGGAGATCAGGCTATTCAAAACATATGTAGGCAATGCAGACATAGTTTATTGTAAGTGGATCCCTCTAACATTTACAAACAAAATTAGACACAAGATTATTGTCTTGTCAACTGCTAGTCTCACTAACAGTTGACAAATCAATACGTACAAAATCTTACCGATATCCACAAATCCATAAAGAAGTAAAATCTCAAATCGCCAAATTACTCGAACAAGGTATTACACAGCTCTCACCATCCCCGCGGCAATCTGGATAATGCCAAAAACAGGATTCTTCTAGACAACGTAAATAGCAAATGGTTATCGACTTTAGAAAACGGAAAAAAAATCGACAAATACCCCTTACAAAATATTACTGGAATACTTGACAAGCTTGGCAAATGTCAATATTTCACTACTTTAGACTTAGGTAGCGGGTACCATCCAATTTAGATCGATAAAATGACATGGAACAAACTGATTTTACTACAGAAAATTAACATTTCGAGTTTAAACGAATGCGATTTAGGCTCAAATCAGCGCCTAGTACCTTGCAAAAGGTAGAGACTTTGAGAATTTCTAAATGAAATCTAGCTGGTGTACTTCGATGACATAATACCATCTAGTGTCCCATTTGAAAAACACATTTGACGACTGACACATCTTCAAGAGAGGCTAATTTTAAAATACAGCTAGACAGATCCGCATTTTTCCAAAGTCACATATCCTATTTAGGGCATATAATTACATCCAATGGTGTTAAGACTTCCCATAACAAAATTGAAGATGTAAAATAGTTTCAGATATGAAAAACTCAAAAGGAAGTTAAGTCTTTTTTAGTCTTGCTGTGGTACTGAGGCGTTTATATTAAAGATTTTGCTAAGATTACAAAGCCAATGACAGTATGTTTAAATAAAAACCAAATAGTCGAACATACACCAGATTTTATAAAATCATTTGAAGTTTTTTAAAAGTTATTAATTAATTCACCTATTTTGCAAAACCCCAATTTTTCTAAACCATTGGCATTAACAGACTTTGCTCTAAGGGCAGTATTATCACAAGGCGATGTTCCTAACGATAAACTGATAGCATACACATCGAGAACTTTAAATTAAAGCGAATGTAAGTATCGACCACCGAAAAGGATCTTTTAGGCATAGACCGTATTTAGTTGCACAGAAGTTTAAAATATACATTGACCATCGACCATTAACTTGGTTATTTAACTTAAAAGAGCCAACCTCTAAACTAACAAGATGTCATCACCCTGTTAATTTAATCATCTTAGTCATTTAAGACTTTCGGAATACGACTGTGAAATTACTTACAAAAAATTTCTGGACGCATGCAGTGCGTCATGATAGCGAATTTTCATTAAATGCTTCAAATTTGAATAACTCAATTTTATATAAATCTAGAAAGTTGAATTTTTGTATGTAGTAAGGACTTTACCAGTGCAACATATCTATCAAATTTCATCAAAATAACTGTTCTTTTTTGAGATACGATCAATTTTTTTTATAGAAAAACTGGTGCGGTTGGGCTGGCTAACGAACTAATCCAAGCTATTAATAAAAAAAAGTACTTGCCGCGTTTCATCAAAATAGGTTAATTACTTTTTGAGTTATCAGTTAGAGACAAGCATACATACATATATACATACATACATACATACATACATATATACATACATATATACATATATACATATACATATACATATATACATATACATATACATATACATATATATATATATATATATATATATATATATATATATATATATATATATATATATATATATATGAACATATAAAAATTAAACAAACCTTGCTTTCGGGTGCTAGTGGCCCAAATTCGCGCTCATTTGAAAAAATGTTTGCAGTCTCACCATCAATACCTGTTTATTAGCGAATTTTTAAAAATAAAAATTCGCTAAAAAGCGAACAGAATACCAAAGCTGATACCTTATCACGTATAAAAATGAATGTTATAGAGAGGAAAAGTGTAGTAGGAAGCCCCGGATAAATATATCTGGATATCGTAGAGATCTAGCAGAAAACCTAATTGAACAAATCAATGACGAAAACGAAACATACAACCCTGGACCTTCAAATGCCGTTAAGTCAAGCAAACCCTCGCAATACACAAAAAAATTATATTTTACAGGACAACATGGGTTAAATGGGGAAAGTTTTAGCAAAGTTTGTGCTCATTTCAGATCCATTGAGAAATCGAGGCTAATTATGATCGCTTTTGAGATATTTGAGAGGCTATCTCTCAATGAGCTTCGAAACTGACGGCTTCGCCTGGATGTTGCTCGGGAACGGGATTCCGGCTACCGCCTTGGGCAGAGCGCTGGCGGGTGTCGGGTCCAAACGAACACGATGGTGGTTGACATCTTTATGGCGTGGTACACACACGGATTTTGAGCCCCCACTGTGTGCGTCAAAACTGACAAACTCTTGCGTGATGCTCGGGAGCGGTACTCGCTGGCATATCGCCTCGAGAATAGCACTGGCGGGTGTCGGGTGTAGATGAACCCTGAGTATAACCCATTGTGAGCTTCGAAACGAGCTTGGGTGCTGTTCAGGAGCGGGACTCCATATGATACCCCCTCAAGTCAAACACTGACAGATATTGGGTCCAGATGAACTCTGAGAGAGGTTATCTCTATATGAGCTTAGGAATGGGCAAGTGACTTCACTCAGATGGCAGCACACCTGTCAAACCAACTCTCACCCTAAAAATATCAACTCCCACAGGTAGCTGGATTTGATGGGTAAAATTGAAACAATTAGACGTGACCCACAATTAACCTAAGGCCGCGGTGGAGACTGGAGGAGCCCACTCACAGTAAATCTAATCTTAACCTTATCTAGCTATAGAAAAGACAGTTTTCATAACAGCGACAAACCAATGGTTGCTTGATTTTAATCACATTCCAGAATCTGAAGTTCAACACCTTGCAAACAAATGCAATCATTAAAAAAATAGTGGATTACACAAATTAAATTTTTTTTTTCATATAAAAAATGTTCACTTTTTATAATGTGATGTACAATTGTTTTTCTGAAAACTAGATTAAAAAATCCCCAGAACTTGTTTTTACCATTTTAGGTGGCGGAGATCTATAGCACACATACATACAAATTGAATAGCTCCGATTTAAAAATTCCTTTAAAACTCAAAAAACATTCGTCTTGTTTGTAGCATCACCTTATAATCTTAACTAGGAAGTTAAATGAAGTAATATAATACACATAATAAGTATAATGGAATGTCCCAAAAGTTCGAAATACATTTAACTTTTTTATAAGATGATCCTGTATAATATCTAATCACTTGCATCCTTTATCCACATTTTCTATTACATATGTCTGGCAAATAATGCCAGGTTTCATGTCTGTATTTTACTCTTTATAAATATCTGAACACACTAATTTCAAAAACCTTACCTGAAAAATGGATTTCATAATTATTATAGTCAATGGTTACATAAAAATGACACTTATTTCGATTACAGGTTTATGTTTAACCTGTACTGCTATGTTATGCACAAATTACTGAACAGAAACAAGGTAAAAGCACGAATTTTCACAGAAGAGTTAGTAGTAACAGCCCTTTAATGTTTACTTCGATCATTTTTCAAACACTACATTTAGATTATAACATAAGCCATTACTAAAACAGAGGAGTAATATTTTTTGGACTATAACAATAACTTTATAAGTGAGAGCAGATTGATTGGAAACACTACAAGACACTGTGGACATTTTTTCCAAGGTGGTACAAGAACACATAATACGAATTTATCTTGAGCATTAAAATTTGCTAATATGTATTTACGTAACGACTCGACAAAACCTATAGAAAACTGTTCAAAATACCAAGATATTTTATCCACATTTTGAATAAATACATCAGATACCGATCTTACAATGCAAATTTTTCATTGAAAAAAGGAAAGATTGGGAAACAGTTGGAAAAAATTAGTGGGGATACAAAAAACATAATATTACAGTCTTCTAACTTTCACTCTATATATATATATATATATATATATATATATATATATATATATATATATATATATATATATATATATATATATATATATATATATATATATATATATATATATATATATATATATATATATATATATATATATATATATATATATATATATATATATATATATATATATATATATATATATATATATATATATATATATATATATATATATATATATATATATATATATATATATATATATATATATATATATATATATATATATATATATATATATATATATATATATATATATATATATATATATAGTAGAGGTGTGCGAACCCATGTTTTGTTCGAACCGAACTATGAACGAACCCAAGCAAATATGTTGCCTCGAACTTCGAACCTCTGAAATAGTATGTCTAAGGTTCTCAGTCGAACTTCGAACTTCTTAGAAATTCTAAATCGAACATCGAACTACCCAAAATTCTTCAGTGTTCATATATCATTTCTTTAAATACAAAATTTTGGAATATTGTAACATACAATATTTGATATGTAAAAGATTCCCACTCTTTTTACAAAAAGGAAGGATTCGACAAATTTGCAGGTTGATTGGGTGAAAATGCCTTCTGGTTCTGATCGCTGTGGAGATGGGTCAACGTTAAATCAAAAACACAAAATATTTGAAACATTCTTAGATTTCTAGATCTATAGATAAGCTCAATTATAAATATGTTGTTGTTTGGTATTGGCTAGGCGGTTTTAGCAGTTTGGGAGGGTTCAAAGTGAGCATGATAGGTATAAAATAACCACTTACAAGTTTGAACTGTCTCCTGATTATTAATATTTAACTGTTTTGGCTCACTGTGTAATAAAGCATGTTGAAACCAGTGTTTTCCAAAGACAATCTGTAATTATCCTCAAATTCTGAACATTTACGTTACCAATCGCCTTTGAACACTGCCATCATAATGTTACTGAAATAGGTGTTGGGAGGCTAGGATATACAAGAAAAATAATTCTGTGACTGCTAAATGGCTCCGTCGTGTCTCAATGTGTCCCATCTACTGTCAAAAATATGCATGAGTGAAATCTCCTGAAACTACGCTATCAGCTCAATGAGTTTAAAGCGTCGCTACCGACTTAAAGGGACCGTAACTTCGCTACTTTTGGCAACATTCAATGCATGTAAAGTTAAATTTCGAAGTATTTTTGAGTACCTAACTTCAAACTATTTTGAAGAATTACATATTTTCGAACTTCGAACTATTTCAACATCGCTAGTGCGAACATATTTTCGAACCGAAGGTTCGGTGCGAGTTCGGTTCGGAATTTCGAAGGTTCGCACACCTCTAATATATATATATATATATATATATATATATATATATATATATATATATATATATATATATATATATATATATATATATAAGAAAGTGATCAGTGACCACATAAAAGTGCAATCTGAAGGAATGACTGAAATTCCGGGTACAATTAGGTATAGGACAAAACTATTATTGAATAATATACAGGCTGGCCTATCTAAAATTATGTAAGCAGGTTTTCGAGTATTCGCTCTTTATTTTTGGATGCAAAAACATACGAAGACATAAAAGCGAAGTTGGATGTAAAAACATGCGAAGAAATAAAAGCGAAGTTGGATGGAAAAACATGCAAAGAAATAAAAGCGAAGTTGGATGCTGTCTCTGGGGACCTTTCACCATCTACGACAACCGTGAAATATTGGTTCAATGAATTTAAACGTTGTCGTTTGTCGTAAATCTGTTTTTGATGAGGAGCAGCCAGGCCGCTCGGTAGATGTGGTTAGTGGGGAAATCCTTGAAAATGCCAACGACATTCAGATCAAACGAGGTTATCGTCAAAACAGAAGTGTATTTTGAAGAGTTTGGCAAATCGTATTTTTGGAGGGGTCAAAGAAATGACAGAAACGTTAGGAAAACTGTATCGACGTAAAAAGAGATTATGTTGAAAAATATTTTTTTTAATTGTGAAGAACTTCCGTCTTCAGTCCTAACATAGCTATTTATTGATTGACATTCGTATCACATAAAAAATTAATGACATTGCAAAAACAAAAAGATTTATTGAAAAGTGTGACACAAAAGCATAACTTTGCCCAGCACGGAGGACATTAAAAATGGTTTCCATGCAAAAACAGAAATTTTGTTCAAATCGATTTCTCATGTTTTGAACCGTTGAGAGACCTGCAGCAACAATGCTCTGGCGCAAATCTTGCAAGTTTGTGGGCTGAGTTGCATATATTTTACCTTTTGAGAGGTCGAAAACCCGCTTGTATAGTTTTAGAGGGGCAACCCTGTATAATCACAGAAAAAAATCTGAACGAAATACAATTTCAAAGATATGAATTGAGATTATAGTCCAAATTCTAGAAGTAAAAATGATGAAAAACTCTGATGATGACAGTCCAAAACTAAAAGTCTAATAATCTGTGTGAAAAATCTAAAAACGAGTGGCCAGAGGGGGAGACCCACGTCACACGAGACACACTGATATCACGATTCGTGTCTTATTGCCTTTGCTCTCTTGTTTCTTGAGCACACAATGCAAAATCTAGTGGCATTTGTTTCATTTGATGTAGATGGTATAGTCAGGGAAATGCATTTCTACCAAAGGGAGGGAATGGGGAACTAATTTTGCCAGCCCTCGACATGGAAATTTGAAACCCATATGTTTGAATTATCAGAAGTCGGAACTCTAAGTGTGAAGAAAAGTCAGATTTTGGGGTCGTTTAATACTTAACAAACTGAAAAATGTTTGAGCCACCTAGTGTACAGGGCCTCTAAGAAAACATGCCATCTGGTATTTTTCATGATTGCAGATGGTACCAACATTTTTGAGTTGTTGATGTTTTAAACGACGTTACGTTTGAGTGGGCTTGTTAACTTTTCGTTTTTTTTTGTGTATTCCAATCAAAAGATTTCTTTCTGTACATTATTTCTGGTTTTGGGAAATGTGGCCTTTCAATCTCTATTTTCTTGTCATACTTTTCAATCAACTCGATGTTGTCTTGCAAGCCTTTATACAATTCGGCAAAAAAAGTATAGTATTCTTTGCAAACAATGGTTGATGAAGACCTGCAGCTTTAGTTATTTTCCAGGTTTCACACTCATATAGAAGCACAAACTTTATATTTGTATCGAACAGCCACGGTTTTGTTTGTGTGGGATATTGTGTGCAATTCCAGACACTTTAGTAATCCAAATGCTACCTGTGCCTTTGTCATTCGATTAGTAACATCGCAACTTTTACCTGTCTGATCTGACCTGACCCTTCTCTCTTGTTCACAATATTGTTCAGGTATGTAAACTCCTCCACATCTTCAAGTGGTCTGCCATTTATGATGAAGGGGCCATTGTTCTCAGGTCAGATCAGGTTAGGTCAGATCAGGTTAGATCAGACAGGTAAAAGTTATAGGTCTATCGAAGCCCACGAGATGATTTATCCAGGTCTTCTTGGACTGTGTCCAGTAAAAGGTTAAAAAGAAACGGAGCCAGTTTGCAGCCCTGTCTAACACCTATCTTGACTGTTATTTCCTCACTTCAAATTTCCTCATGTGAAGGTCTGCAGTGTGCACCTATGTAAAGCTCTTCTACCAGATTAATGATTTTGTCTGGTACACCTTTTCTTTTCGATGTCTTTCATATCCACATCACCCCATGTAATAGCTGCCAAAACCTGTTCAAAGAGAACCTTAAGTACAGAGAAGACTTGAACACTAAAGACTGCTCTATTCTTATTCCCAAAGCATTTCTATAATTCACACAGGAGTTACTCGAACAAAACCCTGCATTGTTTGATTGGATTGATGTTTCCAGTCTTGGTATGACTCGCTGAAATATGACCTGTGTCAGCACCTTGATGCTTGTATTTACATTGTACATTATGTTTTTTTTTTTAATTTCAACAACACACCACGAGGGCTTACAGCCTAAATACTATCGTACCGTGGGTGTTGACAAGGAGGAAAGAGGCAACTTGTTAATTCTGGACTTGAAGGTTCGGAGGAGAAGGAAAAACATGTGCCGGCAAGGTATTCCACAACTTGGAAGTCCTCGGGACAAAATAGCGGGCATAACAAGATGTTCTGTCTGGTGACCTGGACAGTAAAAGGGTGCATTCGCTTTGTTCCCCTAGTAGATCTGTTGGGGGCAGCAGGTGGAGGAACTATGGAAAAAAGCTCCTCTGAGCAGTGCCCGTGTAGATATCTATAAAAAAGAGAGAGGTCACCAACGGCACGTCGGTTGGCAAGGGATGGCAGTCTTTGGGTGAGGGTACGGTCACCGATGAATCTCTTCTGAATGGAGTCCAGGATAGCCAGTGTAGAAGCGGCAGCAGCACCCCAGATGTGGGAGCAGTATTCGAGGTTTGGTCTTATTTGTGAAGTATATAAGGTATAGAGATTAGTTGGTGCAAAGTATTTGCGAGCCCGGAAGAGGAAACCTAATTTCTTAGCGGCTGTTTCTGCAATTGATGTGACATGTTGGTGCCAATTGAGATTTCGATCCACAGAAATGCCAACAAGTGAAAAGGACTCATTACTTTGAATAACTTGGTTGTTCATTGTGCTGGGTCCAGGGCTGGTATATCTCTTGTGAGAAAGAAAGCAAGACTGTGATTTGGTGGGGTTGAATTGTACAAGATTTCCACTTCCCCAGCCTAATATTTTTTGGAGATCCACGGAGACAGATCCCTTCATGAGTCTGCGATTCTCATCTAATTGGGTTAAAGAGACTGGCTTAGAATATTGTATATTTGAGTAGAGGGTGCTGTCGTCCGCGTAACTGTGAACTGGGTTAGATGTGCTAGAGAGAAGGTCATTGATGTGGAGAAGAAGCAAAGTAGGGGCTAAAGCTGAACCTTGAGGAACTCCTGCATTAATTGGATAGAGTTTAGAGGAATGTTGCAGAGATATAGATATCTGGTCATGCTTAGTTGCCTATGACAAAAAATGTTCAGGAGTGTTATACCACACCAGTTTTTGGATAGCATCATATCACTATTTTTGACAACTCCCTTACTGCCAGGTCCTGAGCTGTCTCCCCGATTTCTTTGATGATCAGGTGCATAACAGCAGCACATCTATCTAACGGTGTCAGCTCTCAGTGGATCAGTGGGTATATCATATGGGCCTGACGCTTGGTTGCATTTTAGTGACTGACTGCTTTATATATTTGATTTGGAAGGAAGCTCCAAGTTTCTTGTTAAGATGTTAGTGTATGTGATAGAGAAGTATCAGTCACCAGTCACTGTTGTGTTGTCCATATATGCCTGTTGGATTATCATTTCTTCAAAGTATTCCTTCCCCTGTTTAAACTGATCTTGTTTGGCTGTACGTTATGTTAGGTTATAAAGTGGCTCTACTGTGACTCTTGGTTGGCTGTAAGAAGTCCATGTGTTCGAAATCTCACCAATTTGAACTGAACCTGCCTTCTATTGGCGAGCTTTTTCGCGATTCTATACACATCATGTGTGTTACCGCCATGTGTTTTTACTGAGCTAAGTCTTATGCCTACTTACATTTATCTCTTCTCTGTGTGTGTGTGTGTGTGTGTGTGTGTGTTTGTGCTTTGATCATATTAGCTTTTACTTACTTCCTTCATTACATCAATTGCCCTGTCTCATCGGATACCACTCCTTTCTGTCTCTCTTTATCTGCAAACGATTTCCAGGTTTGGTTGCCTTCATACGCTGAAGAGAATATATGCATTCTATAATACAAATTTGATCAGATGGAAAAAAATTCTTGTAGTAGGTATTTCTTCATGTTTTGTAACAATTGTGTCTTAGTCTCTTCTTCCTTTGGGTTTGTGCTTTCATAATGTTAGCTTCTACTTACTTCCTCCATTATATCAATTGCCACGTCTTATCGGATATCCACTCCTTTCTCTTTCTCTCTCTCTTTATCTGCTAACAATTTCCATGTTTGGTTACCTTCACACGCTGAACAGAATATATACATTCTATAGTACAAATTTGATCAGATGGAAGAAAAAATTCTTGTAGTATTTCTTCATGTTTTCTAATAATAGGATAGCCTGAGATGCTGGTCAACGCAATCCACGTTACCCCTAGTAAAGTTGTAATCTTTCATGACTAGAGGTTATCTCAAGCTTCTTGTCTTTTCACTTCATAACCATGGCTTCACAGAAAGCTGCCAGTTCACCTTTTTTCAATGTTTTTTTTTCTGGTAGTTCGGATGGAATTTAGGGAGACTGGCAGACTTTACATTCCATATACATTCCAGATTAGTTATACAACTGCTATGGTGTGGCTGATGTGGATATGAATCTGGATATTCAGAACAATGGAGAGCATATTAAACCATTTTACTAAGTATATTTGTATAAACTTTAACTTTTTGTGTTTCCAATGTGTTTGCGGGAGAGATACTTAGATTACGTATATGTTCACTTAACAAAAATTTCAATTTCCGTGGCCTACTACTGTTTCATTTGAAAAATACATATATTTGTTTTTTTTTTAATTGGTTATTAAAATAAATTGATTTACCAATAAATTATATAATTATATATTGAAAAGCTCTTTTCAAACACACTTCGACAAGATACAAATTTAATAGTGCTGCCACAAGAAAAACAAAAGTTTTGCGAGGTATTTGATAAACAAAGGAAAATCAAGGCGTCGTTTGTCATCAAAAAGTGTCTCAAAGTTAGGAAAATTTTTGCATTTTGGAAATATATTCACCAATACTGTAATAGGCCTTCACTTTAAACCATGACAAGTTACATGATCGTTTGATACCAAAATATAAAAGCTGTTTTATTAAAGAAAACGCAACTCATTGTCAGAACTTGCAAATATTATGTCGGAACATTTTAAATGTCAGAGATGGAATTAAAAATAAAAATGCACAGGCATACTCTTAAACATTTTAAATGTCAGAGATGGAATTAAAAATAAAAATGCACAGGCATACTCTTAAACATTTTAAGTATTTTAGAATGTTTTAAAGTAAAGTGATGGTAACAACATCTTAGATGCCTCGCCCTGTACTGTGACTGCAGATAAATCAGGTAAAAAGAAAACAGTATAAAATTCCTTGATAAGAAAGCACTGACCACTAATGGCCTGGAAAGAATTTAGGCATTCCTTGTACTTTACAAAAGATCTTTTAGGCCGAAGTGGTAAACAGGAGTGATGTCAAACGACCACTAAATAAACTAAACCAAAATATTTGGCAGTGATGAAATTTGTATGCCCAACCCTGTATATTGAAAGTTATTAGCTCACAAATAAAACAACAAAAGCAATATTAAAACATCTATCTACAATATTTTAAGATACACGGGCGGATCCTTATGGCCTATTTCTAGATACTTTATAGCATGGATACATAATTAAAAGGTGTGGACGCAGCATGTGCGTTGTGGTAGCGAATTTTCATAAAAATATTTTTAAGAACTACATAAGATGTCTTTTTCAATAACAATAATATTATTATTTATTGAAGTTAATTGTACAATATGGTCAATAAGTTCTAAACTTGTGATTGCCTCTAATGCAATTTGGTTAAGGTAGGTTCCAAACATTATTTATTGCCTCCAAAACACACATTCTGACAATGACAGTTGGAATTTTTGTTGAGAAATGCATGGTACATTTATTCTGTGCTCTGATGTATATGCGCATGACTCGTCTGGTCAGTCAGTAGTAGAGAAGAATACGCCGAGGTGGTTACACGCACCATGAATATTTGTACGTTTTGTAGTTATATATTTTTATAGGCTATATATAATAAAGCCACATATTATTATTATAAAAAGTGTCTTCTGTTTAATCCACCACCTTAATATGGTAGCAGAGCGTGGTTGGTAATTTCTGTCGAGTGTACGAAGAAAATAACGGGAGTGAAAAGATGGCTGAAGACAAAGTGACAATACCGGTGTTTAATGGAGAAGAATACGGTATGTGGAAGAAACGCCTTTTGTTGTTTTTGAGATTGAAAGAATGTGATGAAGTTGTAGAAAGAGCGAAAACAGGCGATGATAAAGATCCGTGGGATAAAAAGGATCTAAGAGCTATGAATTACATATATAGCGCCATATCGAATAAGCAACTGGAATTTGTTTGTGACAAAACGACGGCGTATGGCATAATCAGGAAGTTCGATAATTTATATCTGAAAGAATCTACGGCGTTGCAAATTGTGTGTCGAAATAAACTAGAGAGATTGAAGCTTAAAGATTACAGTGATTCGGTAACGTTTTTTAGTGACTTCGAAAAATGTGTGAACGAGTTGAAGAGCGCGGGTGCTAAAATAACTGAAAAAGAAAAATTAAACTATATGTTGAACACGTTGCCAGATTCATATAGTTACATCGGCGACTTAATTGATACGTTAAAGCAGGAAGAACAAACGGCTGATTATGTGAAAAGCAAAATTCAAATGACCGAGTTGAAAAATCAAAACGACATTAATCACGAAAGGAAATCAAATGTCTTTGCTGTGAATAAGGGTCGACAAGAGCGGATTTGTTATAGCTGCGGAGAAGCAGGTCATATTCAGAAAGATTGCAGAAGCGGCGGCCAAGCATCAAGTGGGCGAGGCACACCACGTTGGCGTTCGGCGAGGGGTCGACGAGGAGCAGGTAGAAGCTACGGCAGAGGCCATGACAGCTGGCACAACAGCGGCAGTCAGCGTGGAGGTGCACACCACGTCGATCAACAAGGACAGAAGCAGGATGACAGAAACAGCGCGTGGGTTACGACAGTTGCCCATCATTATCATGCAGCGCATAACACGGAAATTAATAATGTAAGTTGTGATACAATGCAATGGTTATTAGATAGTGGTTGTACAGATCACATAATAAATAATGAAAGATATTTTGATCAAACTTTGGCATTGAAAGAACCTGTAAATGTATATCTGGGCAATAATACGATTGTAAGGGCCACAAAAATTGATAGTGTTAAAAGTTATTTTGATGCTTTCGGTCAGGAAAATTTGGTAGAAATGAAGAATGTTTTTTACGTTAAAGATATGAAGTCAAATTTGATAAGTGTGAGCAAAGTTACTGAGAATAACACAATAATTTAGAAAGGAAAAATAGCTAAAGTTCTTGATATTAAAAATAAAGTAACAGCTGTAGCAGTAAAAAATAATGGCTTATACTTTATGAAAAGTAAATTGAATAAAAATGTTTCCCGTGTTAATATAGCAAATTAAAATGTGAATAATATGAGTAAAAAGGAGAAATGGCACCGTTTGCTAGGTCATGTCAATTTCAAATATTTAAAAGATTTGTGTAGAAATCAGCTGTTGGATGGAATTCCAGAAGAAATTGAATCGGAATATATGAAATGTAGAATTTGCATAGAAAATAAAATGACTGATATACCTTTTGAAAATAATAGAGAAAAAGCCAAAGATATATTGGAAATTGTGCATACTGACTGTTCATGCTCGTTGTTCTGTCACTTTTAAATTCAAATGTCGCGCGCTACACTGACATAGAGTAAGTGTTACTAATGGTTTCCGCCAGAAGACCAGAGAGGGGGAAGAAGAATGAGAGAAGGGAGAGAAGCTTGCATCCCTCTGCCACTTGTTTTTGAGTCCTTGAAGAGGCAAGAGGTCTCGAGAAAGCGAATTGCTTTCAACCCCTTGAAGAGACACGAGGTCTCTAAATATCCATTTTGTTTGTAAGTCCTTTGGGAGACACGAGGTCCCTAGAGGTGTTGTGTGTGAATACAGAAAAACGAAGCTTATGTTCCTGCATTATTGGAGAATAAAGGTAGGTAACTTTGCTTATTGTCAGTGCCCTATTTGTTCTGTTTTTTTTTTGTTATTCATTATAAAATAAATACACGTGGTATTTACATTTGGCCCATCGACCGGATTTTTATAGTTGTTTTGTTTTGTTATTAGTTGATACAGTCCATTTTTTGAAGTAATTTTACTTGTTTCCTTTAGTCTAGTAAATTTGTAATTGTTTATTGCCGTGTTGAGTCATTTAATTTCAAGGTGACGTTATTGCTTGTATATAACTAGGTACATACTCGAATTGCATATTGTTGAAATCACGTTTGCATATTGTTTAAATCGCGTTTAGGAATTTTTTTGCGTT
Organism: Tillus elongatus; assembly: GCA_964006375.1. Taxonomy (NCBI): domain Eukaryota; kingdom Metazoa; phylum Arthropoda; class Insecta; order Coleoptera; family Cleridae; genus Tillus; species Tillus elongatus. The sequence continues at coordinate 68,929,270 of OZ023264.1, forward strand.
GAACAATGGAGTTGATTCAGCTAAAAAATAAGCGCGAAAGCGTTTATAGACGAGTAGAAGCCATATTGCACGTGGCTCAACAGGTCAAAATAGATGCAGTAGTGGATTTAGATAGGTTGAATAGATTTGAGGTTCGTTTTGAGGCGTTGAATGAGTTGGTCAATCTATTTGATTCATTGCATTTGGACATCGTGTCGGTAGTTGATCGATCAGAGTTGGAGAGCGAGCATGAAATGCAGAACAAATTCGATGAACTGCAATACTCTATAAAAACTATCTATCGAGAACTGAGAGGTTATGCAAATAAAGCCGCTGAGAATCAAGCTCGATCCGTTTTTCACGGTAGTTCGAAATCGAGTCGAGCATCGAGTAAGTCGCGGTGTTCTGTCAAATCATCGAACGCTCGATCTCTCAGTGAAAAGGAAGTAACGAACGCAAACGCGATTATGTCAACTTCAAATTTAAACAGACATTTGAGGTTACCGAAAATCGAAATGCCAAAATTCGATGGAAATTGGAAAAACTGGCCAACCTTTTATGATCTGTTTAAAACAATGATTCATGAGAACGAATCATTGTCAGATATTGAAAAGTTCCAATATTTGAGTGCTTCGTTAGTGAAGGATGCAGCTGGCCTAATCAAGAATTTACCGCTAACGGGAAGCAATTATGGGATTGCATTCAAGTCTCTGGTCTCAAGGTATCACAATACCCGGGTTTTGTTGACCAATTATTGGCAGGGTATTGTACGGGCCCCCAAAGCAAATAGTGAATCTGCTTCTTCCCTACGAACGTTGTTGTCTGTATTCAGTGAAAATTTGGAAGCGTTGAAGCAGTTTGAACATGACATGTGGGATTTCACTAAATTCAACATGTTGCTGCAAAAGGTGGATATGAGTCTTAAGCAAAAATTTGAGCTTGAGTTTTGCGAATCGGACATTCCCAGTTTTAGTAGTTTATGTAGATTCTTGGAAAAGCAGTGTAAAGCAATGGAGACAACTGCCTTAACTTCCAATTATGTGACTAATAGAAGGCAGCATGTTTCAGCAACCACTGCTAGGCCCGCTTCGTCCTTTGTTACCAGCACAAAGCTTGTATGTGCTTATTGTAAGGAGGAGCACCCCATGCTCAAGTGTGATGGATTTCTATCTTTATCCTCTCATAAACGGTATACGTTCGCAAAAAAGAATAATCTTTGTTTTAACTGTTTATCAAACTCGCATGCCAGCAGGGAGTGCAAGTCATCAAGTTGTCGTGTATGTAATAAACACCATCATACATTATTGCACTTCCCAAAAGCACCGGCATCGGGAGATGAGAGTGACTCAAACAAGCCACCTGTGGAAGAGCCACAAGGTGCAGAGCAATTGCGTGTGTTGGCAAGTGTGGTAAAAAGGGAACAGTCCGTGTTACTGGCAACTATAATGCTATTAGTACGAGATAAAAATGGAAAGGTTAGGAGATGTCGAGCTCTCCTGGATTGTGCGAGTGAGGCTAATTTCATTTCGCAGCAGTGTGTTGAAAAATTGGGGCTCAACACCTCATCTCGTTCAGTGATGGTTCAAGGCTTGAACCAAATGAGCTCGCTTGCTAGCCAAGGCACTCTCAAATGTCGAGTAGAGTCCATTTATGAGCCAACAAAGTTAGAGTTGGACATGATTGTGATTCCGAACATTTGTTCCAAGATCCCTTCTGCTAAAATTGAGCAGTGCCACTGGCAACATATTCAGAACTTAGAGTTGGCAGATTCAGAGTTTGGTATACCAGGGGACATTGAAATTTTGTTGGGTACTGACGTTTATGCTCATGTGGTTAGACCTGGAATAAAGAGAGGGCCTCGAGGTGCACCAGTGGCCATCAATACTGTTTTTGGTTGGGTGCTTATGGGCAGTGTAGAACAGTCAAAGTCTCATTCTGTTGTGAATAGTTTATGCACGTTGGTCGACTTGGATCATACCTTGAAACAGTTTTGGAGCTTGGAACAGGTACCACAAGGTTTAGTTATGTCTCCGGAAGATAAAAAATGTGAGGAAATCTTCAAGAAGACTCAGCACCGAAATAGTGCTGGGAGATATATTTTAAATATGCCCTTTCGTGAGGGTACTCCGTGTTTGGGAGAATCTTTCAGTGTTGCATTGAGGCGGTTTTACTCCCTGGAAGCACGTCTTAGTAGGGATCCAGCGTTGCACAAGTCCTATTCGGAGTTTATCAGGGATTATTATGAGTCTGGCCATATGTCTCTGGTATCAGATGTAGCTGTGGAACCATCTGATGCATACTATATTCCCCATCATTGTGTGTTGCGTCCTCACAGCCTTTCGACCAAACTGCGGGTGGTATTTGATGCTAGTTCCAAAAGTACGAATGGTGTATCTCTGAACGATACGTTGTTAGTGGGAGCGAAGTTGCAGACAGATATTGCCACTGTGTTGTTGAAATTTCGCTCAAACAAAATTGCATTTACTGCTGACATTCGGCAAATGTATCGACAAATTTTGGTTGTAGATAATCATAGGGATTATCAAAGAATTCTCTGGAGGTTCTCAAAGGGGGAACCTGTACAGAAATATCGCCTTAATACTGTCACATATGGGGTCTCCTCAAGCCCACACATGGCAATCCGAACAATGATGCAGCTTTGTGATGATGAGGAATCATCTTTTCCATTGGCAGCAAAGCTAGTTCGGTCCGATCTCTATGTGGATGATGTAGTCAGTGGAGTCGACTCATTGTCAGAGGCTTTTGAGTTGCAACGGCAATTGATTGGGTTGTTTGCTAAGGGGGGTTTTGAATTGAAGAAGTGGGCCAGCAATAATTCGAAACTGTTGTCCACAGTATCAGCTGATAGTCAGCAACCTCGATCGTTAGATTTAAATGATCCATCAGTGTTGAAAATTTTAGGATTGCAGTGGTGTCCCATAGGTGATACATTCTCTTTTAATGTTGAACCTATTGATCGTCCGTGCACAAAACGAAATCTTCTTTCGGAATTGGCAAGAATTTATGACCCCCTGGGTTTTTTGTCTCCTGTTACCCTGTTGGCAAAATATCTTATGCAGTGCTTGTGGGAGCAAAAAGTGGGATGGGATGATAAGCCCTCAAAGGATATTGTTGGTCAGTGGTCTCAGTATAAATCACAACTCAGTGCGCTAGCAGGTTTATCAATTCCCAGAGGCGTAAAACACGATAATATCATCAGTACAGAACTCCATGGGTTCTGTGATGCATCGGAGCGAGGGTATGCTGCAGTTGTTTACTTAAGACAAGTATCAGAGGAGGGTCAAGTTTGGATCAATTTTCTGTGTGCCAAGTCCAAGGTATCACCTTTAAAAAGAATATCGATTCCACGTCTCGAATTGTGTGGGTGTTTATTGTTGGCAAAGCTTCTGGAATTTGTGTGTCGGGTGTATGAAGGTCGTTTTGAGTTTAACTCTATGTATGCTTGGTCAGACTCTATGGTGGCACTTGCCTGGATAAAATCATCTTCCAATAGGTGGAAGACCTTTATTGGGAATCGAGTAGCAAGCATACAAGAGAAGATTCCTCCAGAGTCATGGCATCACGTAAGTGGACAAGAAAACCCAGCTGATTGTGCATCGAGAGGCATGTTACCTTCTGGGTTTTGTGAGCATCCACTATGGTGGGCGGGACCCGCCTGGCTAAAATTGGCAAGAGAAAATTGGCCCAAGTCGTTGCGTTTTGAGCCGCCAGAAGAGTGCCTGGCGGAGCAACGAACTCTCCCCGTACTAGTTACTTTGGCAAATGAGGAGTGGCTCAGTAAACTTTTGAATCGCTTTTCGCATCTACGGAAAATTCAGGGTGTTGTTGTATATTGTCAGCGGTTTGTGCGAAATTGTAGGGTGTCTCCATCTGACCGAACTACTGCATCTCTGACAGCCACCGAATTACAGGAGGCGCTTCATATGCTTATCAAATGTGCTCAAGGTGAAGTATTTCAAAGGGAAATAGCATCCTTGGTTAAAGGTGAGAGGTGTGCGAGGGCAATAAATAAGTTAGCCCCCTTTCTGGATACAGAGGGTATCCTCAGGGTGGGCGGTCGCCTTCGTCAAGCTGATGTTCCAGTTGAAGTGAAACACCCTATATTGTTGCCCCGCTCACATCGTCTCACCGAGTTAATCATTGCACACACACACCATGTCAATCTTCATCCTGGTCCTCGCACATTGCTTCATTTGCTTTCGCAACAGTTTTGGATTTTGTCCCCTCGGAGAGCTATTCATCATGTTTTGTCAAGGTGCTATCGTTGCTTTCGAGTGAATCCTACTCCCATGGCACCGATGATGTCTGATTTGCCAGTTGCCAGGGTTTCTCAGTTGAAGCCGTTTTCACACAGCGGAGTTGATTTTGCAGGTCCAGTTTTTGTGACACAGGGCAGATATCGAGGTGTCCGAAAGGTGAAAGCATATATTTGTTTGTTTGTGTGCATGGCAACGAAGGCCCTCCATTTGGAAGTAGTGTCTGATCTTTCAGCTGAAGCCTTCTTGGCAGCTCTTCGGAGGTTTGTGGCTCGCAGAGGAAGATGTGACAATTTGTATAGCGATAGAGGTACCAACTTCGTCGGCTCAAATAAGCAGCTCTTAAACTATGCAAAGGGGGCAGCAGATGCTTGTACCATTAAGTGGCATTTCAACCCCCCATCAGCTCCGCATTTTGGAGGTCTGTGGGAGGCAGGAGTGCGCTCAGTCAAGACTCATTTGCGAAGGGTGATCGGTTTGCAGATTCTGACCTTTGAGGAAATGTCCACGTTGCTTGCTCAAGTGGAATCAGTTTTGAATTCTCGACCATTGTGTAGTGCGAGTACTGATCCAAATGATCTGTTAGCCCTATCCCCAGGACATTTTCTTACAATGGAACCGTTAGGTGCTCCTCCTGATGCTGATTTGACTTTGTTAAGTATGAATCGCTTGTCACGCTGGCAGCTGGTGCAAAGGATCCACCAGGACTTTTGGCGCCGCTGGAAGAACGAATACCTGCATACACTGCAGCAGCGTGGTAAGTGGGATACTGTGCAAACGTCCCCCCCGATCGGAGCTTTAGTTGTGATTAAAGATGAGACTTCGTCACCTCTTGTTTGGAAGCTCGGACGCATTATGCAACTATACCCAGGCCGTGATGGTATAGCTCGGGTAGCTCAAGTTCGCACTAGTAGTGGCACTTTTGATAGGCCTCTGACGAAGTTATGTCTGTTGCCATCGCAGTAATACGTCTGCCTTGAAATTTTTTGTACAGTTAATTATAAATCCAATAGCTTCAGTTTTTTGTTTTTTGTGCTTATTGTAAATTTTTGTTTTGTTTGTTTATTTGAGAAACAATATAATTGTGAAAATAAATCCTTATTTTGGTGGGCGGAATGTTCATGCTCGTTGTTCTGTCACTTTTAAATTCAAATGTCGCGCGCTACACTGACATAGAGTAAGTGTTACTAATGGTTTCCGCCAGAAGACCAGAGAGGGGGAAGAAGAATGAGAGAAGGGAGAGAAGCTTGCATCCCTCTGCCACTTGTTTTTGAGTCCTTGAAGAGGCAAGAGGTCTCGAGAAAGCGAATTGCTTTCAACCCCTTGAAGAGACACGAGGTCTCTAAATATCCATTTTGTTTGTAAGTCCTTTGGGAGACACGAGGTCCCTAGAGGTGTTGTGTGTGAATACAGAAAAACGAAGCTTATGTTCCTGCATTATTGGAGAATAAAGGTAGGTAACTTTGCTTATTGTCAGTGCCCTATTTGTTCTGTTTTTTTTTGTTATTCATTATAAAATAAATACACGTGGTATTTACACTGACGTTTGTGGACCTTTTCAAACTGTAGGTTTTCAAGGTGAAAAATATTTTGTGACTTTTATTGATGATTATAGCAAAATTGCTAAAGTGTATGTTATAAAATCCAAGACAGAAGTTTGACAGATTGTTTAATTTAGTATGTAAATGAATGTGAAAACTTGACAGGAAAAAGAGTAAAATTTTTAAGATGTGATAACAGGAAAGAGTACCTGAATAATAATATATATAGTTTTGTAAAAGGAAAGGGTATTGTTATCACTACATGTCCGGCATATGTACACGAATTAAACGGAACTGCGGAACGGTTTAACAGAACAATTATGAATACATCACGTTGTCTGTTAACAGAAGCAAATATAGATAAAAAATATTGGCCTGAAATTGTGTGTGCGGCTACGTATTTAAAGAATCGTACCTTGTCAAATACTATTGAAAAAAAGACACCGTTTGAAATATTTTTTGGAAAAAGACCGAATGTTTCTCACTTGCATTTATATGGCAGTAAAGTCTTTGTTAGAAGACCGGAGCAGAAAAGAACTTCAAAATGGGAAAAAAAAAGGCTGATATGGGAATTCTCATTGGTTTCATTAATGTGGGATATCGAGTGCTTTTAAATGGTAAGGTCATAGTTGCGAGACATGTAGATATTATAGAAGACAATATTAAATGTATTGGTTTAAATGAAAACAAATCAAAATTTGAGGTTAATGAAAATAATGATTTGGAAACTGAAAATGATAGAAATTGTGAAAATGAGTCATCGGATGAAACCGCAACGTTAGAAGAGACTGAAAATCAGAATGAGTCTGATGTTCGTAGATCTGAGCGAACTAAAAAACCTCCACAAAAATTGAATGATTATGTTGTATATAATAGTAGTATTTTTGCAAATTTTTGTAGTACAAATATACCTAGTACTTTTGAGGAGGCGTTAGAATCAAATGAAAGTAAATGCTGGAAAAAAGCTATGAATAAAGAAATTGATTGTCTGAATAAAAATAAAACATGGAAATTAGTTGAAAATGTAAAAAATAATAAAGTATTGGATGTCAAATGGGTATATTCAAGAAAATCTGATGATACATATAAAGCTAGACTAGTTGTAAGAGGTTTTCAACAAAATGATGAAGTGGATGATATTTATTCACCAGTGGCAAAAATGCAAACTTTAAAAATTTTACTGTCCTATTGTTGTCAAATGGGCCTAGAAATTGAACAAATGGATGTAGAGACTGCATTCCTTAATGGTAAAGTTAATTCTGAAGTTTATATTAAGCAACCAAAGGGGTATGAAGATGATTCAAATAGAGTTTGTAAGTTAGTGAAAGCTTTGTATGGTTTGAAGGAAAGCCCAAGAGTTTGGTACGAGTGTCTCGATGAATTTTTAGTGAGTTTAAGTTTTAGGAGAAGCAACAGTGATTCGTGCTTGTACATCTGTGGTACCGATAGTGATAGTATTTATGTACTAATCTATGTTGATGATTTACTAATTTGTGGTAAGGATAAAAATCAAATTGATAGAATTAAAGTTTTGTTATCAGATAAATTTAAAATGAAAAATCTTGGAAAAATTAGAGATTATCTTGGGATTACTGTTGACTATAGTGTTGATCGTAATGAAATGAATTTGAATCAGACTAAATACATTAAATTATTAAGTAAAAAGTATTGTTTAGAAAATAGTAAATTGTATAATACACCCATGGAAGTTAACCTAAAAATTGAAAAGTCTGATAATTGTGAAAAAGATATTAGATATAGAAATTTAATTGGTGCTTTGTTGTACATTAGCTCGGCTACGAGGCCTGACATTAGTTTTAGCGTAAATTATCTGAGTAGATTCCAAAACTGTTACAACGAAACACATTTTAAATATGCTCTAAGAATTTTAAAATATCTGTATTTAACTAAAGATTTGAAATTACTGTTTAAAAGAAATGAAAATGTTAATATTATTGATTGCTATGTTGATGCCGATTGGGCAGGTGATAATTTAGACAGAAAATCAACTACTGGTTATGTAATAAGGTTGTTTGGAAATGTGATTTATTGGAAATCGAGAAAACAAAAATCTGTAACTAAAGCTTCTACTTTTGCAGAATATGTAGCGTTGTCAGAAGCAGTAAGTGAACTGAAATTTGTGAAAGAACTTTTGAATATTTTTAATGTAAATTTAATAAAGCCAATTGAAATATACGAAGACAATTCTGGTGCAATTGATATTGCAAAGAATGGTAATTTTACCAAAAATTCGAAACATATAGAAGTCCATTATCATTATGTGCATGAATATGTGAAAGATGGTATGATTAATATTGTTAAAGTTGAAACAGATGAAAATGTTGCTGATATTTTTACTAAAGCCTTGAGTCGAGAAAAATTTGAAACATTTCGAAGTATGTTAAATTTGAATTAATGTAAGTACGATATAAATGTTAGGAGGCGTGTTGAGAAATGCATGGTACATTTATTCTGTGCTCTGATGTATATGCGCATGACTCGTCTGGTCAGTCAGTAGTAGAGAAGAATACGCCGAGGTGGTTACACGCACCATGAATATTTGTACGTTTTGTAGTTATATATTTTCATAGGCTATATATAATAAAGCCACATATTATTATTATAAAAAGTGTCTTCTGTTTAATCCACCACCTTAATAATTTTGATACGTCAAGTTAATCAAATTTACTTTATAAATTATCCATTCTATATTCCATTTCAATCATTGTCTTCATTTTATATTTATCCAAATAAGTCTAAAATTAAATATGGTGGGGGAGGCGTTCAAAGGTACTTTTTTCCAATGATCTCGAAAATAATTGGTCTTCTCGAAAAAATGTTTGTGTCTGCATAAAATTACCTACAAAAGTGGTCTTATTAATTTTTATCGTAGGATCAATGGTTCAAAGGATAATGGGGAAAGAAAAATGAATATTGGAAAATTTCCATTTTAAGTTTATTCACCAGGAAGACTTATCTAGATCTTATCTAGTAACTTCGGAATTAAAAAATATATATAGAACCAAACTTAAAAGTAAAAACACTTTTTGATGTGATTAAACACATAGTAAAACAAGTGTAGGTTACCTATAACTTAAAAAGTATTACAAGAGCGTAATATGAAACTTTCACGATTACAATAAATCGTCTTCTACATAAGCATACTCCAGTTCTTTGTACTATAATAGTGTCCTGTTGAAGCACATACCATGGCAAATGCCATAGATTGAGCATTGTATTTTCGGCACCCATATCTCCATCCACAACCAGTAGAACAACAACAGAATATGGCCTTCAAATAGTTTCAGAAGCTGCTGGCACCTTAGTTCTCATTGGGATAAGCAATCCATCATCTTCTCGAGCCCAAACCTAACGTTCTAGAGGTTACGAGTGCTGTCAAGCGACACTCTTAACGAGTGTTGCTCGGCTGCGCCTTTGGTAGGTAGATGTTAAGAGAGATTAGTTTTCATTGGAAATACAGACTCCTATCCTCACAGATCCCCCCTGGCCCATTCTTTCCTGTGGGAAAAGATACTCCATACAAGCCTTGAGTATTTCAAGAACCATCTTCTCAGCTCCATTTAAGAAAACATCACTTGGTGTGTAATGGGTTATGTTATATGCCTGTGACTGTGTATTTTTCCTTATTTTAGCTGCCGTTTGAACGATTCTTATGCACTCCTGTTCGTTGGTATGCCTAGAGGCATACCAATTATCGTTCAAAATTTGTTCGCCAACATCGAGAAAGGAGACAACCATTTGCGGACTCTGTTGAAAATCACTCATTCACCAAAATTTTCCATCGTTCTTCGGATCAGTTTCTACTGATGGTTTCTCACCTGAAATCTTCTCCAGCAACTCATCTAAGGAATATTGGGCAACATCCGGTTCATCTGGATAGTTGAATATCTCCTCCATTGCTTCTGAAATAAAGGCTTGCTTTGATCTACTTCTTTCTTCCACAGTTGATTCTCTGACCAGAAAGAATTTTTTTATCAGTCTTTGTGGTATATAGCATCGGCATGTAAATCTCCTACAATGCTGAAGCGTCTCAAAACTGCTTCCCCCATTCGTCCTTCCGACCATTTGCTTGCTTGGAAATGGATTTGTCAAAATCAGTTGTTCGGGTTTTTAGTGAATTTTCTTAAAAAAAATTCACTAATGAGGAGATCCCGACTTTTGAATTTTGAAAAAATTTCTTCAAATGACCGCGAACTAGGCCCCCTAGAACACATATCCGGGGTCCGTTTCATTTTTATATGTTTATATATATATATATATATATATATATATATATATATATATATATATATATATATATATATATATATATATATATTTATATATATATATATATATATATATATATATATATATATATATATATATATATATATATTTATATATATATATATATATATATATATATATATATATATATATATATATATATATATATATATATATGTATCACACCGATAACTCAAAAAATAATAGTCCGATTTTGACTAAATTTGGTGGAAAAATTCCTTTTGCAAATGGCTTGGATAAGTTCGTTAGCCAGGGAAATCTGCCCAGGTTTTCCCAGAAAATTTTGTGTTTTCTTTCGAAAAAAATTTATATCTCCGGAATTAACAAAGTAAGGGCAACCAAATTTGGTAAGCTAGTTAATAAGCCACCTACCAAAATTTAGCTATGTAGGTCAAAAGACAAAAAAGTTATAGGCATTTAAAGAAAAATAAATTGGGGTTTTCCTCAAAACGTCAAAGTTGCGATTTAAAACGTCAAAATCGGCAACATTTAGGCAAAGAACTTGAATCTAATACGGGATATGGAAATCAAATGTCTTAAGAAGGATCTTTTACAAACTCTGAAGTCTTAGTTTCAACCGTCATTGTCCTTCATTTTACTAAAATGTTTCCAGAAAATTCATTTCAAATAGACCCTTTCTCTGATGCTTGACAGTAGCCTTAGCTTTAGAGTTTATCGTTTAATGGTATATAATTTTTGTCGAATTTTCGTAAAAAATCAATAAAGCTCAATATATCCGTTATTATACAAGATATGAAGAAAATTTGTATATATTAATTATAGGGTGTCTTGAGCTACATCTTAAAAAAATATTTCTACAATCACAGGATGGCCCATAAGTCGTTGGTGATACAAATTTTCTTTTTTTTTAATCAAACACGCCTTATGTTATTGCATTTTTGAATTTTTCAGCGATGCATGTTTGTAAGAAAAGAAATTCGGGACGCAGCAAGTGCGTTATGGTAGCGAATTTTCATTAAATGCTTTAAATTTGAATAGCTCAATTTGCTATTAACCTATAAGGTTGACCAAGAAACGAGTTTTTCCGGGAACACTTTAAGTTTACTTTTGGAAATTTTTGTACATTTTCACACAATAAAGTTATTTTTATGAAACATGGCAGATTGTTTTTACTATATAGGTTATACTGGTAACCAAAATTGATGCCTGCTTTCTTAAAAAGGAAACACACATATTTGCAATTAAAAACATTTTAATGAAAATTCACTACCATAACGCACTTGCTGCGTCCAGAGTTTTTCATTCTTTCTTTGGCATAAAATTCGTCAACAGTTTCTGTAGACAGGAAACGTTTAGTTTTGAATTCAAATTGTGATTGTGTTCAACCATGGCCATCTACAATATAGGCCGGAATGTGTAAAACTGGCAACGCGGACATCAGTCCTGTCTTCATATGTTCGATCACACGGAAGTAGTATGAAATTGATTAGATATTAGATTGTGAATTGTGTACTGTTACGGTGCATATATAAATAGGTAAATGGAAAACTTTGGGAAAAGGATGTCTACGAAAGATATTTTATCAGCCCTCTATCAAAGCACATTAGTGCTGATTAAATTCACCGATTATAGTATAGATGTTTTGAAAGTCGAATATGTATTGCCTGATAAGTTACAGACCGACCATTCAGAACATAGATTCAGTTATTACAGGCAGCTTTCTGGAGGAAATTACAACATATCTGTCACACAAATTTTTGAGTCTGAAAAGAAAATGAGTGTTCTTGGCTTAAAATCAGCAAAATATGGCAATATTTCTTTCACCAAAAAAGCTCTATTAGAGCATGGCTCCGTAAGAGAACAGGAAACTGTAAATACCGTATATTTCTTATGCATTTTTGATAACGATATTCTTCAAACAGAAATTGATTAATCTTCATTATTAGTGAATTTTCTTTAAAAAAATTCACTAATGGGGAGATCCCGACTTTTGAATTTTGAAAAAATGTCTTCAAATGAGCGCTATTTAGGACCCCTGGAACCCAAATCCAAGGTGGGTTTCATATATATATATATATATATATATATATATATATATATATATATATATATATATATATATATATATATATATATGTGTGTGTGTCACACCTATAAATAAAAAAATAATGGACCGATTTTGATAAAACTTGGTGAGTACCTTCCTTTCGCAAGTGGCTTGGATAAGTTCGTTAGCGAGGAAAATCCGCCGAGGTTTTCCCGAAAAATTTGGTGTTTTCTTTCGAAAAAAAATTTTATTTCCGGAATTAACAAAGTAAGGGCAACCAAATTTGGTGCACGGGTTTATATCATTACAGGTAAGTTACCTACCAAAATTTAGCTCTGTAGGTTAAAGGACAAAAAAGTTACAGGCATTTAAAGAAAAATAAATTTGGGTTCTCCTCAAAACATCAAAAGTCGCGATTTTAAACGTCAACATTTGTAATATTTAGGCAATGAACCTCAAGCTAATATGAGCTATGGAAGGAACATGTCGCAAGAATAATGTATTACAAAGCCTGAGGTTTTAAGTTTCAATCGCCATTGTCTTTCCTTTTACTAAAATATTCCCAGAAAATTCATTTCAAATAGACCCTTTCTCTGATGCTTTGGCAGTAGTGTTGGCTATAGAGTTTATCGGTTAATGGTATATCATTTTTGCCGAATTTTCATAAAAAAATCTTTAAAGCTCAATATATCCGTCATTATGCAAGATACGAAAAAAAATTGTATACATTAATTATAGGGTGTCTTGAGCTACATCTTAAAAAATATTTCTACAATTACAGGATGGCCCATAAGTCGTCGGTGATTCAAATTTTCTTTTTTAGTGAATTTTCTTTAAAAAATTCACTAATGGGGAGATCCTTATATATATATATATATATATATATATATATATATATATATATATATATATATATATATATATATATATATATATATCGTACCGATAATTCAAAAAATAATAGACTGATCTTGATCAAATTTGGTGAGTAGTGAGTACCTTCATTTTGCAAGTGGCTTGGATAAGTTCGTTAGCCAGGAAAATCGGACCAGGTTTTCCTGGAAAATTTTGTGTTTTCTTTCTAAAAAAATTCATATTTCCGGAAATAACAAAGTGAGGGCAACCAAATTTGGTACGCCTATTTATACTATAAAGAGTGAACCATGTACCAAAATTTAGGTCTCTAAGTTTAAGGACAAAAAAGTTACGGGCAGCTAAAGCAACAAATTTTGGAGTTTTCCTCAAAACGTCAAACTCGCAATTTAAAACGTCAAATCCGCAATTTAGAACGTCAAAATTCGCAATGTTTAGGCAAAGAACGTGAAACAAATACGGATTGTGAAAAGAAAATGTTGCAAGAAGTGTTCTGCGAACCCTTAAGTTTCAGATTTAACCCTCATTACCCTTCATTTTACTAAAATATTTACAGAAAATTCATTTTAAATAGACCCCTCCTCTGATGCTGTGGCTGTGGTTTAGTGAAGTTGATGCTTTGGCTGCAGGTTTAGAGAAGTTTATGGTTTAACGGTCTATAATTTTTAGCTAATTTTCATATAACAAATTCGTTACTGCATTTTAACATTTTTTATTGCAATATGATTCATGTTTGTAAGAAAAAATCTGGACGCAGTAAGTGCGTTTTGGTAGCAAATTTTCATTAAATCCTTCAAATTTCAATAACTCAATTTGCTATTAACATAAGTTTTGTTGGTTAGGAAACCAACAATTAACTTTATTTTCGGAAATTTTTTGTATGAACGCAGGAAGGGCGTTTTGGTTGCGAATTTTCATTAAATGTTTCAAATTTCAATAACTCAATTTGCTATTAACCTAAGGTTCATTGGCTAGGAGACCAGTTTTCTCAGAAACATTTAAAGTCTATTTTCAGAAAACTTTTGTACATTTTCAAATAATTATTTTGATAAAATATGGTACACTGTTCCTACGATATAGGTTATACCGGTAACCAAATTGATGCCTGCTCACATTAGAGCGATATATTTGTATTTAAAAACATTTTTATGAAAATTCACCTCCATAACGCACTTGCTGCGCCCAGAGTTTTACGTATCAGGATATGCCGCTTTTAAAACCATATCAAAAGTATTGTGTCCTCTCTGTTATTGAATATTTTGAATTCGGAAAGTAAAAGACTGATAACATGTATTTTTCTGAATTGAATACAGGTTGTGTAACATTACCATCGCAAACAGTGATTGAAATCGGTTTGGTAGGCATATATTCACAGTTGTGACCATTTTGATTTCAACAAGTCATATGGAGGAACGTTTTTTAGCTCATACAAGGCAGAAAGAGCCATGTAGTTATTTGAAACAAAAAGCAGAATCACCCCAAAACCACAAAAATAGAACAGTTATGTGCTGGATAGGTATTTCAACAATGAAGTTGTCTTCAACGGTAGCTGTCGCTAAACCAGCTTGTCGAAATAGCGCATAACTCTCTCTTATTATTTTTGTGATTTTTGGGGTGATTCTGCCTTTTGTTTCAGTTTCCAGCCACAGTCTTTTATCTGTTACGTACTTATTTCTTTAACAAAATTATCTTTATCAATTATAAAGCCTTTAAAATTAACTATACAAAATACTTGCTTATGCAACACGTAATATATAACACTTTAATTCTATTTTATCACCTTTTGCGAACAATTTAATTAATAATTACACCAAACTAAAGAATGACCGCACAGCACAACTGAAACAAGCATAAAAAAACGTAAAATTCGAACCTTAACCTCCTAATTTAGGGAATGCCACTTTGTAATCAACTCCCGCCTTTATAAATGTAATTCGAATAATGAAAGTATATATTTTGAAAATACATAGTTTACAAATATAATATTGCAGCCCTATTTAAAATAAAGCTGTTTATCTTTTAAACACCCAGCAAACACGCAACCATCGGCCGTCTGCCGGGATAATGCCGTCTGTGCTGGTTCAGTAACGGCAACGACGAAAAGGCGGTTTACCCTTACCTTATTGGCGTTGGCAAAATGCAAATAATATTTACGTTATTCCGCAGTACCTAACCAATGTTGGCTATACAGTGAGAATTATCGCTTTTTCACAGTACCGGCAAAACGCTGGATAAGTAATAGCCCTCGTCTATCATCGTGAGCCGATAGTGTTGGCGCATGTCCATGGCGCTAGGACAAAAGAAAACATTAAAACTAAAACAACATGGCGTATGTTTATGTGTTGTAGTGCTGTGTGTTTGAGCTTAATTAAAGTAGAATGATAAATGATAAAACGCAAGAAATTATCTGTCACAAAGCAATATGTAAGTGAATCATTTTTTAAATTTATTTATAGTCTTATCACATTATATTTAATGTAGTATTCTCACAGTATGCAAATCATAAGCACTTGAATGTATAGTTTGTAAATCACGCAAATATTGGTAACCGATTTTGTGTGTCAGCTCTTGTATTATTCACCATTCTTCCTCCATAATTAAGGGAAGGAAGTAACATTATTGAGATTGATTAATTCAATATACCTAACTAGTATTACGCTTTGACCAACATTATTATACTTATTATTTGTAAATGTTTTATTTTTGGAAAATTTTTTGTTGATAAAGTGTCTAATTTTCAGGAACATAGTGAGGAAGAACCCTTTGTGTGAAGATGCCAGACAACAAAAAGGTGACTCATTAAAGTTTTACCTTCGTAATGCAGCAGACAGTGAAGAATATATAGGAGACAAAAATATGTTTTAGGAAAAATATTGTAAGCTGAGCCTGAAATATAACTCAAGTGCTAGATGAAATGTTTTAAGTAGTTTACAGTTGTAAAAGATAATACATTCTCTGATGACGCTAACCGTGTTACTGAAACGATCGTCAAATCTTTAAAAATGTGCTGTGGTGAATTGGGGTCTCTGAAAGTGTACATATCAGTGCTCATCAGTTTAAAATATTCACTTAGTGTTCACCTTCGATGAAATGTCAAACCTCAATTAGTGGACAAACCAGATGGACACAGCGTCTCTTGAAAAAATACATCTTAGGGAATTGTTCGTGCAGTCAAGTGTACACACTCGCAAATATTTACTTGTTATTATTTTCACCAATTATTAGCTATAAATATTATACAGATCGTGTTTCATATATCTTTAAGTTTGTTTATGCGAGTGCATATGTGCTGAGTGCACATGGATATTCAGACCATATGAAAGTATATGTACCTACTAAAATATTAATATTCACCTATATTGTTAATTAAATGGATTCTCAAATTACTGTTTCATTTATGAGTTTGTTTACTGATATTTTATTTGGCATTATTGTTAATTTTGACACATTTATACTTTATTTATTGTTAATTGCAAAAGTGACTATTTTATTTTATGACATTAAAACGTTTAATATTATATAGGTACTTGGTTTTTATTTCATTTTTTCTATGTCCTATGATATAAGAAAACCGTTTCAATATTCTGATTTTGTGTAATAATATAATCTAGCTCTACAAAATTAAATATCGATGAAAATAATGGTGTGTATTGATGGGTTATATTTATAAATTACCAATATCGTTTAACAATTTGATAGGTTCCTTATGTATACTTATTCCTAAATCATGTTGATCAGTATTATACTATTTTATATATATATATATATATATATATATATATATATATATATATATATATATATATATATATATATATATATATACATATATATATGCAGAATAGTGCTGTTCCTTCATAGTAGAAGTAGTGGGCCACCTAAAATTGAGCACTTGATATAGGTGCCTGAGAAATGCAGATTTGATATTGAAATCAAGTAACTCTGTAGCGTTGGTAACGTGCCTGACCTGTAATGTATGTGCTGGCTAACAGACCGTTGGCCGGATGCTGGCCTGAGTTTCCTATAGTTACCGGCCCAGCATTGTATTCAAGCACTTCTCCAGCAATGCAAATGCCGGGTACCGGCTATGACGCCAATACTGGGCCAGCATTAAAGGTTAGCTGGGCAGATACAAACATAAAAGTGAAAATATTTGAGTTTCAATATCCTAGCCAAGAGATGTTAAAGAACCAATATTGACTATAATCTAGGGAGTATTATAATGTTTATGGCGCCCTAATCATTAATTTAACTAAGGCAGATTATGTGTGTGTATTTGGTATTTAGAACAAGCAAATATTAAAACCAGAAACTTGGTAGTACACAATATCTATGCGTTAAGACATTGGCATTAGTAGCACTGATGCTTCAGTTTTTTACAGCGTTGCCAAATCGGACATTCCGGCTTGTACTGTAGATGGCCGTGATTGAACGCAAGCAAGGGACAAAACGTGAAATGTAAGGCTGCGCCGTAGCCACTTTAACATCTCAGGCAACATCTAAAGGTCTTGTATACCAGAGCTATAGGGAGGGTCAAAACCCCCCCTTTGCACTCCCCGCGACGCTACAGATTGCCATGTTTATAGTTCATGTATACATGATACCCTCAGATTCAACCCTAAATCATAGTTGGAAACTAATTGCAATAACAGGGTACCTAGCAGAAATCCAAAATCAAATTCGCTGACATTTCCAGGCCCCTTGAGTATATTTTTCATAATACTCTCAATAATAAACACACATACGTGAATACTTTTTTATGAACAACATAAATCAAAATTACGAACAAAAAACAATCAAAAACATAAGTATGCTTAACTCCGTTAAATTCATATAACATTTTCGAAAAGAAAATGTGTAATTTTTTCATGGAAAAACTTGACTTTCATGACTGACCAACGAACTTAGCCTCCCTAAAGAATTTTTTAGTGTGATGGAACAAACCAGAAGTCTCTAGATGCCGTAGAAACTTTGCAAATCATGTTTTTGGTATATATAAATTTGAATCAGCCTGGGAAATGGGTTCCAAAAGCTCAGATTCGCGCCCATTAATTTTCTTTTTGAAAATTCGAAAGTCGCTACCTCTCTAAAAGCGAAGTTTTATTTATGAAAATTTGCTGAAAAAATGAAACAAAGTTACTGCTTACACGTGCCATATACAAATGTCAAAATATTTTGCAATTTTCAACATAATCATTAAGGTTAAAATAGAACAAATACATTCACAACACAGCTCTACCCGGCCAATATCTCAAACGCATTTTGCATTTTATGCATTCAAGGAAGAACATTCCAAGTGAGATGTTCATATGAGACATGTTTGAGATAGAAGACGCTATTTATATCGGCGCATGATATGGCATAACCTGCGTTTATTGGCGGATTTAATTAACATTGGTACCAAAGGTAAGCTGCATTGTTATCAGATATATTTTCCTAGGTATGAGAAAACTATTTAGGTGAGAAAATTCATATATAACATATATGAAATAAAAATAAAAATGAATCTGCTAGTGACAAAATTTTACAAACATATAATTTCCAGGTATACTGAATGATTTCCATGACATTTGAGTAAAATCATAAATTTCCCTGACATTTCCCTGACATTTTAGGGGGTATTTCACATTCCCTGCTTTTTCCAGGTTTTCCAGGTCGCTGGGTACCCTGAATAATTCCTCCTCCTTTTCTATGAAATCTATTAATCCTACATTAAAAATAAATAGACCCATTTTTGTGGCGAATTTTAAGTAGATTAAATTTTTACATAATAATTTTTCCGATACGACCAATACTTTTCGAGATAATTGCAAAAAACTGGAATAAGGTGCCTTTGACCACGGCTACCGCCCCCCACCCCCCCGCGTCAACCCCATCCGTTGGGACTTTATTGCAGGTTGTTCAGGACACGCCCCCTTACCTCAAAGCAAAAATCCAGAACTACATGATTTAATCGATCTATTTGTGTATTTTTGAGCTCTGTTGACTGCAGTATTGAGTGAGAAGAGCTTCTAGACAGGTAATGAAGCGGATGTGGCTGTAAATAAATAAGTGGTTTGAAGAAGTTGAGGAAGCATTTTATTTAGAAGCTTTAAACATGTAAAGGCATATTTGGGAAAAGTATGTTATGAATTAAGGGCGACGAAGTTGATAAATAAAAATAATTAATGGTTCCCGGCCTTTTATTATAAAGATCAAAACCGCACAATAAGGATCCGCCCTAGTATATTAGCTAAACACTAAAAGTACCTACTAAGAAAAGTCATTTTAGTTAGGAATACAGGTGATAATATAATACACTCACACATATGTGAAATAAGCTTTATTAAAAATCTACTGCTACAGAATATTCACATAAACAACTACATCTACCATGTTAAAACCTCAGCACCACAAAAAGCATATACAAAATACATACCTCCAAAATCAATCTCCGTTTTTCCTTTTCTAAGTCGGTGCAACGTTCTTTAGCCTGTTTGAATTCACTGGTCATTTCCTCCAGTTCTCTTTGTACTTCTCTCAATTGTACTTCAACAACTGAATGTGCCAGATTTTCACATGAAGCTGCTGCACTAGATGGAATCGAATTTGATGTACCTAAAAAGCTTTCTTCTGTAAAACTCTCAACAGCTGTTCTACTTTTAAATTCTTCTAGCATGGCAGTTAACTCAGCACAGTGTTGTTTCAGATTTTGTATTTCATTTTGTTGTTCTTGAGAACGATTTGTTACAACTTCCAATGATTTTTCTGATTCGAAAAACTTTTCCTGCCACATATGGCTTTTGAACTCAGCCTCCTTAAACTATAAATAATAATAAATAAATGACATCACATAAATGATATCCTCCCAACTATAAGCCCAGAGCAGCTTGTGTTGGGGGAGGTTACATTAACAATAATAATAATAATAAAATAATAATAACAATAATAATAATAATTCCTTTTGGAGATTCCTGGGAAATGAGGATGTGTCAAGTTGTCATACAGGCCCCGATAACTTGGAAAGGGCTCCATCTGAGCTCAGTCCCTTTGGTATCTGAGATACCTGGGATGAGTGAATGTTCCCCTTTGAGGGAGTGTGAAAGCCGTTCAGGCTAAAGTCAATAATAATAATAATGTCTTTATTTGCACTACAACCAAAAGAAAACAATACAAAATTCACAAAAAATATAAACCCTTAATGTAGTACAGGGACGAAGTTCAGTGCAACACATAAATGTGTGCTCTGCTCTCCCTCTCAACCACAGCATACACATTCTCCACTATCTACAATATATACTGGCACACCGCAGTGCGAGACATCAGTCTAGAACTCCTAATAATGGTCACACATCAGCACCTCATCCAATAAGTAAACAATAAGCATAGCACAAGGGTGGAAAAGTAGAGTAGGAAGGGAAAGGAGAAGATGAGAATGGAAGCAAAATCAAAAACAATGAAAAGAAAAAGCAGCTGCTTACACAGACACATACACGCACATACATCACTGTCTACAATGCAAATAGCCGAACATGGCCCTTTTGAATGACCGCGCCGACAATTCTTTCATATCCTCCGGTATACACTGACAACAAATCCTTCATTAGAATGTTCAGACTATGCACACCCGTGCTGTATGTTATCTTCTCGCACAAGTACTGAGGCAACCTTGACTGAATTATCGTACGGTAGAAACAGGCTGTCAATTTCTCATCAACCATTCGTACTAAGGTCAGTTCACTTCTTGCTTGCCTTTGCTCTAGTACGGTGCAAGTTTTTTGTGAAAGTGAGTTTTTTCTGTACCTGGATACCAACGATAGTAGATTTTTTTTGTAAATTAATTATAATTTCTGTTACGTATATATATATATATATATATATATATATATATATATATATATATATATATATATATATATATATATCTTTCTGAGGAGCCACATATATATTATATGTATATATATTGCTATGGTATTTTTATTTAGCAATTTTAATTGTTGAGCATGAGCATTCAATAATTTCGAATTTGCGTCTTTATTTAAAAATGCTATCATTGATGAACCTGAAATTATGCCAAAGATTGTTTATTTACTGCTGTATTTTAAAATTTTTCTCTCATCTCATGGGTAGGGTTCTAAAATTGGGCTAGCATTTCTGCTTGATATATCTTATTTGAAAATTTTATTAATCCAGAGTGTTTAGAACGTAAAAATATATATATTTAATTGAGTTCTTTTAATTTTACTTTTAATTGACAATGAAAATAGCCTTATTTTATCATATTACTATTATTTGTTTGATTTGGGTCAAAATTAAACAGACTGTAAGTACAAGCTAGTATGTTTTATTACTGGTTGATTAAATTCAACAAAAAAATCCATAAAAACATAGCTATATCAAGGTTATCATCACTGATTGTCGATAAATCAAACAAATTAATCTTATTTGAAACAATGAATTAGCTAACTATGATCTAGTAATTCGGCCTTTATCTAATATCCCCCTTAGTGAGCTAAAGATACATAAAAATCATCAATGGGACTGAAAATTCTTAAAAACTAAACACAATATAGAAAAACATCTGCACATTCATAACGATAAAGTTCCCAAAACGACTTACTGATTGATGTCTAATTGATTCTTTTATTGGATGTGTACTAATTGTTTTCCATTGGATCTACTGTTTGGATTTTAAAGCTTGCCTGTAATTACTAATTATTTTCCATTTTATATTGACACGGTCTTAACAAACCCTGTGCCAGTTGCTCATATATATTTTTCCAATTTCAACACTGAATATTATCTTGTTATGATGCACTTGTTCGCAGATTATACCGAGCCTTGACTGCCGTCATGCTCAATTCTCAATTCCCACATTTACACTATCGCCATATGTCATCGAATGAAGATTCTCTTGCCGCAGTTCATTTACGGATCGTCCTTGTGTACTGCCGCCGTTTTCTTAAATATCTACACCTGTGTTACAAAAAAATCTCTTCTCGCTGCACCTGGGTAAAACAAAGTTCGTAGGCACTACGTTTTTCCATTGTCCAACTTCTTGTTCGTTGCACTTATTGAAAACAACAACAAAAAACATCCCTGCGTTTCACTATTAACTAACACTGTGTGTGTCTTTCTTATAATTGGTAACTGACAAGACATTATTTTTAACTTAACTACTACACATTTATTTAATTTCTAAGTATAAAATAAAAATCATTATCTTTTATCAAAACTATAAATAAAACAAGGCTATTGTTCTGTGTTCTATTGTATTCCAACGACTTTTGCTTAGTGAAATCAAACGTACCACAAGTAAAAAAGAAAGCATTGTTCTGTATTCTTTTAATTCTTATGCCATTCCTTATTTAACCCTAAATATTCTACACTCTCAATTATACAGGGCATTTAAATATTAGGATGCATAAATTTAATGTACATGGCCCGTTTTTCTCCACAATAAAATGTTTCTGGTATATTTGCTATCTATAGCAATATATATATATATATATATATATATATATATATATATATATATATATATATATATATATATATATATATACACGTGACTCCTCAGAAAGAACGATGTAGTTAATGTCATCTGTAGATTCAGGTTCTAAAGATGATGTCAGAATTGTAGGATCTTTATAAATCGTCTTTATGTACGAAGCAAAAAGGTTTGCTATATCTTGTGAGTTATTAGCAAATGAGTCACTATAGAGCATAAGAGATGGAAGACTGTTAACATTAGTGGTTGATCTATAAAATTTCCAAAATGAAGATGGATCATGGACAATATTAGATTATATCTTGTTTATGTAGCTAATATGAAGTTGTTTGGCAAGATCTTTACATTTATCTCGAAGAAACCTGGAGTCCTGGAGATCTTATAAACTATGAGAAATTTTATATTATTTATGAGCAGTATACAGTATAGCATAGTATTATAATTTCTTCATTACAAAAACAATTATGTTGCGGCGCGCTTTGGAAAATCCTGTACATACAAAAGCTTCAATAACAACTGAAGCGTGGAAGTACCAAAGGCACTAAGTGCCAAAATATGATATTTACAAGTTTTTGACTCAAACCATTATAAATGCCACTGCCAATGCCCCAGCAAAGCTTATAAGTGCAAGCGGTTGTATTATAGTTTTTAAAGTAAATATAAGATGGCACTAGGTGTTATGTCCAGCATATTGTGACTTAGAAAGGGTATAAGTGCCATTCTTGTGAATGTTTTGTAAGTGTCATTTGCGATGTTGTTTATAAGAGTTTTCTATTTTATTATGACGCTTTATATGAAAACTTATATAATGGAAACAAAAGCGAAAAATAGTGTTCGACGGTTTATAGAGAAGCAAAGAACAAATAGAAAGGCTGGAAAAGCCTAGATTAATAGAAAAAAGGTTGAAATACCTGCAAGAACTCCGCCAAGTCACTAGGTACGTAATTTATAGCATATCAATGAACGCAGTCACACCCCCGGGTGGCTCAGGGGAGGTGTTGTACACTTTATTGGTATTACAAGTATTATTTCCGATTTTTTGTATTATTAAATAAGGTGTTAATATAAAATAATACTTGTATTTGTTTAGGTATTAAAGTGTACAAAACAGACAAACAGCTGACTTGCATTTATCTAGTGTGCCTGAAAAAATAATTCCGACTTTAAAATAAACTGTATTATTTGAGCAAAAATGTTTTTTTTTTACATTCTATAAACGTTAATTAGGCAACTTCTTTTTCAGATTAACCGCAAATTATATTTTTACTGCAAAAAATTTAGTTATGATAGAAAACTACAGCTGTTTGAAAAATTGTATGTTGAAGATTACAGAATGCAAGGCACGTATTTAATGAGGTTAATCAATTTGGTCCCAGTTAAAAGACGCCGTCATACAACCAATAACAATGTTGCTGAAAGCAAAAGACCAATCTCCATTTCTTACACAGTTCCCGATCAAGAAGGAAATTTTCAGCATGTGTGTCAAAAAACATTCATGGAGATTTTTGCTTTACCTCAGAAAAGGGTTGTTGGCCTTCTGAATAGAAAAAGTTAGGTGGTGACTTTTAACAACAAACCAACCAAATTTACTGCAGAAGGTCATAAGCTTATTCATCAATATATCGACTCAATTCCAAGAGACGTATCCTGAAAGGGAGTTTCTCAGTCCAGATTTGAATATTCATCGGCTTTTTAAAGCATTTTAAATAAAACACCCTACCACCATAGTAACTTATAAATATTATAAAAGTGTTTTACAAGACTAACAAAAAAAAAGAAACAAAGTTTTTACAGACCTAGAGTAGACACGTGTCATACATGTGATAAGCTAAACTGTGAGTCTAAACTAAACAGTAGTCAGTGCTGCAGCAAAATGTCAACTTGAGCTTCGCCATTGAAAGGTAGAGAAGTCCTTAAAATATATGAAAGATGAAATAGCCATGTCACAACTTGCAGGCAGCAAAACTTGCTGTATATCATTTGATATGGAACAGGTTATGTTTGTTCCTACATTAACTCACTCAGATATGTTTTATGTAAGCCAGTTGTCCTGTTATAAAGATGGGTATCCAATGTGGCTGATACTAATCATAGTTACATGTGGATATGGCATTAAGGTGTGTGGTCGTGGAGGCAATGAAATAGCATCTTCCTTGTTAAAGTTGTTAAATTCTCGAATAACAAAAAAAAAGCATCTCCTGGTTTGGAGCGATAATTTCACAGTCAAAATAAAAATAAGATGGTATTTTTGTTTTGCTCTTTTTGGTTCTTCATTGAGTATTTGAATCTATCGAGTATAACTTCTTGGTGAGTGGTCACAGCTTTATGTTTGTGACAGACTTTGCACTAATAGAAAAAAGAAAGAGACTGATGCAAGCTATGATCCCAAGTGATTTGCATGATGTAGTACGATATACAAAATACAGCCCCCCGTTTGAAGTAATAGACATGGTAGAATATGGATTTTGGGATATAAAAACAGCCGCAGATATGTTTCTAGGTACAAAACACATAAATATCAGTAAAGCTGTTAGAATTAGGATAGATTCTAGAAAACCTACAGTTATTATGATCAAAAAACTTATACCGATTTAGAACAGTGAAAAGAATATAATATTTTAAAAAGGGGAAAGACACTTTTACAACTCAAGTCTGCAGAACTTCATATTTTGCCACCTGGGAATAAAGTTTCAGACAACAAAAAGAAATCACTGTCATCTATGATTGATAGGTTATCTTAAGAGTGAGGAACACATAAACTTCCATAAACAACTTTAAACCTTAACGAAGAGACACATAATGCAACTTTATCTCGCAATAGTTAAACATTGCATTAGTACTTGGCCTTGTAGATGGAGAGCTGGCTACGTAGGGGTATGGGTGACTCGGTGCAGTGAAAATGTTATTATTTACAGGTTCGGATATTACCGACATAGCGTGAGACGGGCCGCCAGAAGGCACCCTGGAAGAATAACGCGAGGGTAAAGGGTTAAATATGCAATATTTTTACGTTGACTAAGTCATAAGGTGCAGTGCTAAAAATTTGCAGAATAATCGGAGGTTATACAAATAAGTAGAGAAAAAATTGCCAGAAGACTAGGTGGAAGATAAAGACCTGCCAGAAGGCGCTAATGTTGTGAAAAATTTTGCAATAATTATGTGACTCGGTGCACTTCTGGCAATTTCTATACTTATTCTGTGACTCAAAACTGGATTACCTGCAATATGCCAGAAGGCTAAGTGGAAGAATTACAAAGATATTCGCGATACTATGAGGGTCGGCGGCCCACTCTATGGGTCAATTTTTTAAATATTTTATCGCATTAGGTACACTTCTGGCGATTTGTCAACATAATTTACAATATCTTCATATATTCATATATTATTGCTCAACTGTCAGAAGTAAATTCGGAAGACATTGATTGTTTTTATACAATACAATAACATGAAAATGATTTTTATTTATACGTCTAATACAATATATATATATATATATATATATATATATATATATATATATATATATATATATATATATATATATATATATATATATATATATATATATATATATATATATGCTATAAAAACCTTTAGATAAATCCAGCATCATACACATTGTGCTTTCACGCTTATTTAGTCCCTCTGTAATTTCCTTGATAACTTGAAATATTGCCTTATTAGTTGACCTTCTCTTAATATAGCCATTTTGATTCTCACTAAATATTTTGTGTTTCTCTAAAAAAAGCCACTATTCGCTTACATAGACTTTTTTCTATTATTTTTGCTATATTCAAAATTAGTGAGATAGGTCTATAATTGGTAAGTAGAGATATGTCCCCACTCTTATGTATCAGAATCACTAGTGAGTTTTTCAGGTCATCCGGAAAGAATCCCTGAGCCAGGCATAAGTTAATGATATGTGCTAATGGCTTGACTAAAACATCAGCACATTCTTTCAGCAGCTTTACTGAAATCTCGTCAAAACCTACTGAATTTGTGTTTCTAAGTTCAAAAATTGTATTGTACACTTCACTTTCATGCGTGGGGTAAAAAAATATTGTGTCATTAACATATTTAATTTTATCTGTTGCTGGAGCATTGTTGGTGTTAATGTTTTTACACATGTTGATTAGATATTTATTTATGTAATTTAACCGCTCCTGATCCGTATCCCCATCTATAGTGAAATTTTTTAGGTCAAATCTCTGGCCTCCTGTGCATCCAGTCACCTGCCTTACTACTTGCCATGTAGCTTTAGTCTTGTTTGTCGCTGTCTTTATGAAGTTGGTATTGTATGCTAGCTTAGCTTGCCTGCAATCACTCTTCAAATCCTTAGCAAAGTTGTTGTATACTTATTTAGAAACTGTGTTGTTCAATACTCTCAGATATAGCTGACTTTTGATGCCACATTTCGCTTTAATGCCATTATTTATCCATGAACCCCTGTTTTTGATATTCACAACTATTATTTTCTTCTTAAATATCCCATCCATCGTCGTTATAAAAGTCTTACTGAATGTACGGTAACTTTCAGTTACATCATTTTCCTCCAGCACTAGGTTCCAGTTGGTCTTCTCTAGTACATTCTTCAATTTATTAATCTTGTCTGGAGTACACAATCTAACTTGTTTCTTCTACTTACTTTTAAATATTGATTTTTGCAAGGGGAATGACAGCATTTGAGCATGATGGTCAGATAGAGCTGTCGCAATAACACTACTCTCATATACCGGGACATTGGTGTATATGTATATGGCTGTTGTATCTGTTTCACGCGTTGGGCCGGTAGGTTAGGTTAGGTTTGTTTGTGAGTGGGACATACCGGTCCCTCCACCGCGACCATAAGGTCTATTGTGGCTCACGCCTAATGGTATATATTTCGCCCAACAAAGCCAGCCTCCTGCAGAGGTCGATAATCTTTGTGAGCGAAAGTTGATCCAGATCTTTCGGAGCAAGCTTTGTCTTGCCAAAAAGCAGGTATCTAGTCCTGTCCGCTGCTGGACAGGAACACAGTACGTGCTCTGCTGTCTCGTCACTCTCCATACACAGCCGGCACTCAGTTTCCTGACTGACTCCAATTCGATGCATGTGGTGACGCAAGCGGCAGTGTCCTGTATACAGGCCAACTAGAGTACTCAGTTATTGTCTGTTTAACTCTAGAAGTTTTTTTAGCCCTTGACTCAGACAGGCCATTTATGAAGGCCTTAGAGTGAGCTAAGCCTGGCAGATTTTGCCATTGCTGGATTGTCATTCTTTCTGTCCAGGTCTTTAAGGTGCGTTTTGCTGTGCATGATGTTATCCCCAGCACCGGTTCTGGTCCAATAAAGTCCCTCTGGGCACTACTCCTGGCAAGCACGTCGGCCGCAACATTGCCATCATGGTCCGAGTGACCCGGTATCCAGACCAGCGACACCTTGGGCCGGTAACACAAGGCTTTAAATTATCACTATCGAAAACATCAAAGAGTCTTATAACTAGAGGGCTATCAACGCAAAGTATGTCTACGTTGAAGTCACCACATAAACATATCTGCTTAGCCTTTTTTCTCTTCATGACTGACTCCAGAGTCCAAAGTCTAGCTCGATAAAATCCATGCCATCCCTGACGAAGATACATGAGCCGCCGTGACGCCTGTTGGATCTGGCATAGCAAGAAGCCATTTTGTAACCAGAAATGGTAACAAAAGGAGCCTGCGCATCAGTCAACCAGTGCTCTGTTAACGCTAAAACTTGAGGCTTTTTAATATTTTAAAAATAAATGTCTATATCATCCAACTTATTTTTAACACACTGTATATTTTGGTGAAATAAAGTAAAGCGGGTATCTGCTCTAATTAAATGGTCGTCATTGTCTGTATAACTGTTAAAAACTACATAAACAAATCTTATAAAATATTTGAATAATTCTTTGTAACTCTTAATAGAAAAACTTCTAAATAGTTTAAGGTGACAAATATTTACTTTAGCCCGTGGGTGACAAAATCAACATTTTAGAGCCTGCCTGGGCCGTAATTAGTATATCTAAAATCGAGTCTATGTCTGCCTAATCAGTTGTGGCTAAACCGCTAGTAACAGAGCTACTAAAAGTGTTGCATTTGGGATACTCTGCACATTTGTATATGAAAACAAACAAACAAACAAACAAACAAGCAAACAAACAAACAAACTAGGATTCAAACCTTTTCTCTGGAAATATCCTTTTCTTGGCGGATTTGTTCCAATTCTTCTTCAAGCTGCTGAACATATTGCTCAAGATTTTGAATTTCCAAACGTAATCTTTTCTGTACATCTCTAGAGTCTGTATCTTGGTAGTGAGGAGGTGTTCTATTTTCTAAAGAAACAATTTCTCCTCTTAGACCATATATTTCGTGACACTTCTGTTCTAGAATTTTCTCTGGAAAAGGGAAACAAATTATGTATAAATGTAAAATAATCTTTCGAAGTTCAGAACTCTAATTTAGGAGCAAATATTCAAGACGTGACAAAAATGTATTTTTTGTGATCTGACCTGATTGCTCACTAAGACATTTGCATGGCTTGTAAGGCAATACATGTTTTATAGTTCTGGGTTTTTTAAAGCTAAAAAAAAAATAAAAATTTGTTTCCAGTTCTTAACAAACATTGGTATATTAGGAATGAACTCTTCCTAAATATTGGAACATGTAAACTGATTTATAATTTTTTTATTTCAACAACACACAACGAAGGCTTACAGCCTAAATACTACCGTGGGTGTCGACAAGGGGGAAAGAGGCAACTTGTTAATTCTGGACTTGAAGGTTTGGAGGTTCGGGGGAGAAGGAAAAACATGTGCCGGCAAGGAATTCCACAACTTGGAAGTCCTCGGGACAAAAGAGCGGGCATAACAAGATGTTCTACGTCTGGTGACCTGCACAGTAAAAGGGTGCATTCGCTCTGTTCTCCTGGTAGATCTGTTGGGGGCAGCAGGTGGAGGAACTATGGAAGAAAGCTCCTCTGAGCAGTGCCCGTGCAGATATCTATAAAAGAGAGAGAGGTCACCAACGGCACGTCGGTGGGCAAGGGATGGCAGCTTTTGGATGAGGGTAGGATCACTGATGAGACATATAGCTCTCTTCTGAATGGAGTTTAGGATAGCGAGTGTAGAAGCGGCAGCAGCACCCCAGATGTGGGAGCAGTATTCGAGGTTTGGTCTTATTTGTGAAGTATATAAGGTATAGAGATTAGCTGGTGAAAAGTATTTGCGAGCCCCGAAGAGGAAACCTAATTTCTTAGCAGCTGCTTCTGCAAATGATGTGACATGTTGGTGCCAATTAAGATTTCGATCCACAGAAATGCCAACAAGTGAAAATGACTCATTACTTTGAATAACTTGGTTGTTTATAGTGATGGGTCTAGAGCTGGTGTATCTCTTATGAGAAAGAAAGCAAAACTGTGATTTGGTGGGGTTGAATTGTACAAGATTTCTACTTCCCCAGTCTAATATTTTTTGGAGATCCACGGAGACAGAACCCTCCATGAGTCTGCGATCCTCATCTAATTGGGCTAAAGAGACAAGCTTAGAATATTGTATATTTGAGTGCAGGGTGCTGTCGTCCACGTAACTGTGAACTGAGTTGGATGTGCTAGAGAGGTCACTGATGTGGAGAAGAAACAAAGTAGGGGCTAAGGCTGAACCTTGAGGAACTCCTGCATTAATTGGATACAGTTTAGAGGAATGGCCATCCACGACAACAGAAATGCTCCAGTTGGAGAGGAAATTTGCTGTCCACGTACAGAGTTTTGGTGGTAGGCCATAGGCCGGTAGTTTATTAAGCAGCGCTGCCTGCCAGACCTGGTCGAATGCTTTGGATATGTCTAGAGCGACAATCTGGGATTCACTGTGTAGTTCCATAGACTTGTTCCAAGAATGGGTGACAAAGGAAAGGAGGTCGGCAGTTGATCTGCGCTGACGGAATCCGTACTGTCGTGGATTAGACTGTGTTTTTCAAGAAATTTTAGTAATTGATCAGTGATTTTACACGGTAACCTTATGAGATTTATGATCTGCTCTTATAGTGTATATCTCAGATTACTGACTTGGAAATCTATTTTGACAGCAGTGTGTCTTTCATGTATCACATTGATAATATAGGTTCAAAGTAAATGAAATGTTTGCGCTTCAGCATAAGTAACTGTAGGTCTTTCAACAATGTGCTGGCTCTCAAAGTGCTTTATTACTCAGTAGTATATTTGAGGCTGAGAGGACGTCCATCAAGTTTCTTGCCTTTAAGGTTGGTGGATTTTATCCACACAGGGTATATGATCATGAAGAGTTTCTAAGCAGATTTTATTTAGTGACATCGGCTGAGTTCCCAGACGACAACAGCTAAGTTTCATCTACAGAGTACTGGTACGTTATTGCAGTTGGAGACTGATGAACGCTTATTGACTTCAATCACTATTTTGTGATGTTTGTCTGTCATTTTGCTTTGACAAATCGGCAACAGTTGAGTTCCAGCAGAACCCGGATACAACTCTTTAACTGTTGGACACTGTTGGTATCTGGTGAACTCTGCCATTGTCACAACAGACAGAATTAATGTCAATAAAGTTTTTGTATTGATTCATAAATTGTAACGATTCACTTTTTACCTGGAATCATTACTAGTTTAAAAATGCTTAGAAAGCCCCCAAGCATCTAAATAATACCAAAAACCCTATCGATATTAAATACTTCAAGTTTTGGATTTCAAAATTATTTTGATGAAAAGTCGCTAAATCTTCAAGTACCGTAAACCCCTTTACTGCATTTCTAATTTGTAGGTTAAAATTCAATATATGTTTGCCAAGGAAAATTGCGTCGTATTTTGCTGAAGAAATAATATTTCCAAGAAATAAATATCGCTGCGACTGGGTCTGTAATTTTCCGTATGGTGTCACCCAAGAACGACCGTTTGAATCGTTGAAACAGATTCTCGGCAAAACCTTCAACTGTAGACGCGGGAAGTGAGACGTCAGGAAGGAGGTGGGTGGTGGGGGAGCTGAATGCACAACACGTTAACTCAGGGAGTCTCTGCGTGGCACTCATCGAGTAAACACTCTTTAGCTGTGGTGGCTAAAAATTATCTTGGAATGGGGTAATAAAATCCTTTCTGTTATCTATACTATCAAATAATAATTATCAGTGATTGTTTAAAGTCATTTGAACAGTTTTCGAGTTTAAATAAAAGTTGTATTTAGCATAAAAACGCGAGTTAAGTTGTGGTTCTATGTTTCCGACTCGATAAAGTTCTTACGTTAATCAGAAAGAGTTTCTGCATTTTATCAAACCTTGAGTCAGTTAGCAGTGAATTTCACTTGAGCAAATTCACGTTTTAATTTCGATTTGCAAAGTTTCCGTCAAGCGAATTCAGAACATCGACATAGTTGTCAATCCACCAGCCCAATAACCGCCAGTGGAAAGTACCACTCATTTTCTCCAGCTTCTCCGCTCTTATTGGAGTCTGTAAACCTGTCTCAGGTGCTCATAGTTGATCCCACTTGGAAGGCATCTTCATAGGGTCATCGGGTAATTCAAGGCAGGAACATTTGGTGAGTCTGTGTAACTCTTTTTCTCTGAACCGGCATAAGTTTTCATGAAGAAATCTAATATCTGAAGCCTTATAACTTGAACTTTCCAAAATAACGTAAACAAATTTGACTTAAACAGTGTCAGCGAGATGCTATAAGAATAACTATAAATTTCCTGTTTAATTTGTTGAATTTTGTGTGTGAATTTAAACACATATTTCTTGAAATTGTAATTAGCAAATTTTGTCTGTAAAATATCTAACCTGTACATTCTTTTTAATGTCTCTTATTTTCAATAATTAATGTAGAAATTTCATGAAGGAATATATTTTTTTATGGAGCCTCACTCAAAGAACTGGCCAGTTAACTAATTGAAAAATTAATCAAATTGATTGACAAACGTCAAATGATTTACCTAATAATTTGTTTGCTTTTGAACTGTAACATGCAGCATTTCATCTTACATACAAAGCTCAAGTGGGTAATATTAGTATGCAACCATCTTTATCTTATTGTTTTGTCATATGTATGTATTTCTTAAAGTTCTTGCTCTTTAGCTCACTTTTGTTTGTGTGCAATTAATGTTTATTTGAGATTTACCAACTATTTTTATTTCATTCTGTTTGCTATTCCAAATTTAATTTGTATGAATAAATTTATATACTTTGTTACATTAACATATCTATTTGATTGAAGAGAAATTCCTTCCTAATATCTCCTTTCTTTTGGCATTTGCACAAACAATTTATTCTTACTAACGATTATCTAGATATCTAAATTTCTATATTACCTGGCACTAGTCTGGGGCGCCCACAAATATAGGACTCCAGGCAGTGCGACACAAACAAAGAAATAACGTGAGTATTCAACTACATCCAGATCTGTCAACCTCCTAAAAGTATTGCTAATCTTAATAAATATGATAATCTGATAGCTATTTTAGGGTAGGGTGTTACAGGCAATCGTGACCTCACTATTGAGCAGATCTATATCCACCTGAAGTCAATTACTATATATTACGCATCAAGCTGTTCTTTGAAGGGGGTAACAAAATGCACAGATAGATTGCCCAAAATTATTGATGGAGTTGCCATTTAAGCTCATATCTGTATCGAAAATTATATTATTATTATTATCATATTAACGGATATGAAATTGAAGTTAAAATAAGGTGTATGGCAAAGATGCCCATTATCAAAACAATTTATTTTCCTATAAATATAAAAAACAAAATAAAAAATACAATGCCTTACCTAATTTTTTGTACCTGTCCAAACACAAATTTAACTGTTCCTGAAAATCCCTTTTCTCATACCTCTCAATTTCAAGCTCATTTTCTAGCCTAGCAATGTGTTTGTCCTTTTCCTGAAACCTGCCACTTTTTGATACCGGAGTATTCAAGATGCTCTTCAGGGGACTGTCAACTGAAGATGCACTACCACCCGACAACCAATGACATGAAGGAGACTCTGATAACCTGCTTGTTTTCACGGCATTTAAAATAACATGATCTAGCTCTTCTTTTGTTATGCTGCCGGTTGTGTTTTGTAGAAAATTCCTAACTATCAACTGGTTAGCTTGTGAAAGCGAGTAACATAAGGGAGAAGTAAGAACGTCTCTTCTGTCATAGATACAAGTGTAGTGCATCAATAGTGTTACAATAGCTTTCAGATCGCTCAGAGGCAGATCAGACAAGTGGATGTCATATTGATTCTCAATGATATAATTTGGATAACGTTGATTTAGTATTTCGAATATGAAAGTCAATGTGTCGCATTCTGTTTCACATGATTTTGTGCTGAAAATAAAACAATAATTTATTAAGAAAACCAATTGGAAATGAAATGGTAACTGATAATGATAATGAAAGCAGTGCACACTTTCATAATTTTAGAGGATCAAAATACATAACTTGTACTAAACTAACACTATTATTTTTTAAACCTATAGAAATTTTAATTTAAAAAAATTTCAGAGCGCAGCCAGTGCGTTATAGTAGTAAATTTTCATAAGAATTGTACACTATTAGTACAGCATTAGATTATATTAGATTAGATTTTATTGTGAGTGGGCTATTTCAGGCCCTCCACTGCGACCTTAGGTCTATTGTGGCTCACGTCTAATTATTTAGATTTCACCCATCAATTCCAGCTCCATAAGGGAGTCGATCTTTTCTTGAGGGTGAGAGTTTGTTTGGCAGGTGTACTGCCATCTGAGTAAAGTCGCTTGCCCGTTTCGAAGCTCAAAGAGAGATAACCTCTCTCCGAGTTCGTCTGGACCCGACATCCGTCAGTGTTTGCCTCGAGGCAGTATCACGAAGTCCCGCTCATTTATTGTGACACTGATGAAATTAGATTAGATTCAATGTGTATGGGCTATTCCAATCTCTCAACCGCGACCTTAGGTATATTGTGGCTCACGTTTAATTGCTTAAATTTCACCTATCACTGCTACCACTCGCAGCAGGAGTCGATATTTTTTGAGGGTGAAAGTTGGTTTGACAGGTGTACTGCCATCTGATTGAAGTCGATTGCCCGTTTCGAAGCTCAAAGAGAGATAACCTCTCTCCGAGTTCGTCTGGACCCGACATCCGTCAGTGTTTGCCTCGAGGCGGTATCACGAAGTCCCGCTCTCGAGCAGCATCTAATCTCCAGTTGTAATCCACCCCTAGAGATCTCAGCTTCCTTCAGGCTCTTCCAAACCTGACACCTAACAGTGTTAAGACTCAAGGCAACATCCCATCGAGTCCCGCTCCCGAGTATCACCCCAGCGAGGCCGTCCGTCCGTTTTGTAGCACACAGTATGGGCTCCAAACTCCGGGTGTTTACCACTCATCAGAAATCAGAGCCCCCCAGGACGTCTGGACACACGACACACGCCAGGGCTCAATCCAGGGCGGTATCATCTAGAACCCCGCTCTCGAGTAACAACCAAGCGAGGCCAATTGTCAGTATCTGAGGCCACAGTGGAGGCGCCAAACGCTGGGTGCATATCACTCCCCAGAGATGTCTGCCTCCCCCCAGCCTTACCTGCACCAGACCCCCGCCAGTGTTTCATTGACTCGAAGCGGTATCATGAAGTCCCGCCCTCGAGCAGCATCCAGGCGGGGTCGTTAGCCTGTATCGATGCTCACAGAGTAGGCTCAAGAATCGAGGTGTAATCCAACCCTAGAGACCCCAGGCACCTCCGGGTTCGTCCAGGTCCAACAACTGTCAGCGTTAGCTTAAATTTCACCCAACAAATCGAGCTTCCGACAGGAGACGACACCTGTGGGGTGAAACTTTGTTTGACAGATGTACTGCCATCTGATCGAAGTCGCTTGCCCGTCTCAAAGCTCAAAGAGAGATAACCTCTCTCCGAGTTCGTCTGGACCAGACATCTGTCAGTGTTTGACTCGGTGCAGTATCATGAAGTCCTGCATCCGAGCAGCATCCAAGTGAGGTCGTTTGTCCGTTTCGAAGCTCACAGAAGAGGCATCAACACTTACTTTTATTCCACCCCTGAAGATCTCAGCTCTCCTCCGGGTTCGTCTAGACCCGACACCCACCAGTGCTAGACTCAAGGCGACATCCCATCGAGCCCCGCTCCCGAGCATCGTACAAGCGAGGCCGTCCGTCCGTTCCGAAGCATACAGTGGGGGCCCCAAGCTCCGGGTGTTTACCACTCATCAGAGTTGTCAACCCCCTCCGGGTCGTCTAGACACACGACACCCGCCAGCACTCAACCCAAGGCGGCACCCATCCGAAACCCCGCTCCCGAGTAACAACCAAGCGCGGGCAACCATCCATTTCTAAGCCGAGAGTGGAGGCCTCAAAATCCGGGTGTACATCACTCCCCAGAGATATCCGCCTCCCTTCAGGCCCACATGGACAAGACCCCCGCCAGTGTTTGATTCCAATTAGTCGCCTTTTACGACAGGCAGGAGTTATCTTGGGTCTATTCTTTTAGTTAGTCCCCGGACCCACAGGGGACTAGTACAGCATATTACTAAAATAAATACTTTAAATTAAAACAGACCTTGAAGATCGGTTTGAGAGGTCCTAATGCACGCTCATTTGAAGAATTTTTCGAAAGTGTTACCATCGATATCTCTCTTTTATTTTTCTGGCTTCTTTTGAGAAAAATGACCAAAACTCAATGACGCTAAAAAAGTAAAGTTTGGTATATCTAGGTACTGTCTCTTTGAAATAAACGTATTACAAATTTCATTAAAGTTACAAAAGCTTTCTAGCAGAAAGCTTAATTCATATTTGGAAAAGGAAAGTATGTGCCAATATTTTGCCTTCTTAATCACCTAGATGATTTCATTTTAGTCAATCTAATCAAACCAGTTTTTTTCCAACAACTAAAAACTTTTTTTTAACACATTCTCTATTAGTGAATTTTCTTAATAAAAATTCAATAAAACCAACAATAAAAAAATGTCTGCTAAAATGTATAATTTAAGACTCAAAGGCGACAAAGTTATCCAGGCGATTTAAACGAAAAAATATGATCTTGATCCAATCGTATGAAATATGGACACTATTGTTTCTATCAAATATTAAAGTGAAACAGAACAAAATGTTACATGCACCGGGTAGGATTCTGCCCCGAGCTGCCCGCGTGACAGACGGATATGGTACCCTTGAAACAGAGATGCGCCGATAAATACTTTTGTTTACGTAATACCTTGAGCCGATTTTGTTTACAATATTTATTTCATTCGTTCGTATCTTCTTGATATGAAACTTACTAATTCATAGTTTGGCAAAAACGTCTTATTGTCTTTATAAAAGCGATAGTTCCTTAAATATAAATCTTTATTGTCTTCCTTACACCTTGATCTTTCCACTATATGCTACATTTTCAGTCTCAAACTTCAACTGGGGCCGTTCATCAAGCTACGAATATAGTGTATTTTAATAATTTACTGAATCCCCACTTGACAAGCAATAACTTGTCAAATTTTTAATTTTATGTAATCTGTCTGCCATTCTAACATCTTAATTGTTGACAAACGATGTAAACACCTAAACGTTTCCTGGGATTTTTTGTGGCGGAGATTTCTCGATCGGTAGTTCAAGTAGTATGTTTCATCCGCGTGATTTGTATTGTTTGGTTAACGTTTATGTATGATTTATGCCTGAAGAATGTATCAATCTACGCATGGCAGCTATCTAGTCTCCCTTTCTCAGGCACTGGACTTTAACACTTTAACACACATTATATATGGGTACATACATTATATATATATATATATATATATATATATATATATATATATATATATATATATATATATATATAAATCATATATAAATCATACATCAACGATAACCAAACAATAACCCCCCCCCCCCCCCCCCCTCCCCAGAACCCATAGCCAGGGTCAGTTTCAATTTTTATATATACATATGTATCACACCGATAACTCTAAAAAGAATGGGCCGATTTTGATCAAATTTTCTGAGTACATTCCTTTTACAAGTGGCTTGGATAGGTTCGTTAGCCAGGAGAGGCCCAGGTTTTCCCGGGAAAAGTTTGTGTTTTCTTTCGGAAAACATTTATATCTCTGGAAATCAGAAATTAAGGGCGACCAAATTTGGTACGCGTATTTGTATTATAAAGGATGAACCATGTATATATTTAGGTCAGTAAGTTTAAAGACAAAAAATTATGGGCATTTAAAGAAAAAAATTTGGAGTTTTCTCAAAACATGAAAGTCGCGATTTGCAACGTCAAAATTGGCAACATTTAGGCAAATGACCTGAGACAAATACGAATTATGTCAAGAAAATGTCGCAAAAAGAGTGTTCTGCAAACCCTTAAGTTTCAGCTTCAACCGTCATTGTCCTTCATTTTACTAAAATACTTCCAGGAATTTTATTTCATAGACCCTTTCTCTGATGCTTTGGCGGTAGTTTTAGTGAAGTTTATGGTTTAACGGTCTATAATTTTTAGCTAATTTTCGTACAAAAAATTCGTTAATGAGGAGACCGCAACTTTTGAATTTTAAAAAGATTTCTTGAAATGAGTGCAAACTAGGTCCCCTAGAATCCATATCTGGGTTTAGCACCAGTTTTGATCTGTTTACATATATACAGAGTGGCGCATTTCTACGGTAAAACTCAATATAATTGTTATTATAAAATATACGAGAAAAAGTTGTATACGTTAATTATATGGTGTCTTGAGCTGCATCTTATAAAATTATTTTGACAATCGCATTTGTGCATTTTTTAATGAAATATGAAGCATGTTTGTAATAAAAGAAAACGAGGCGCAGTAAGTGCGTTTTGGTAGCGAATTTTCATTAAATGCTTCAAATTTCAATAACTCAATTTGCTATTAACCCAAGATTTGTTGGCTGGGAAACAGTTTTCTCGATAACATTTTAAGCTTATTTTCGGAAAATTTTTTTAGGTGTACATTTTCAAACAATAAGTTATTTGATAAAATATGGTACATTGTTTCTACTATATAGGTTATACCGCTAACTAGATTGATGCCTGCTTGCATTAGAGAGACATATTTTCTACTAAAAACATTTTTATGAAAATTCACTTCCATAACGCACTTGCTGCGTCCAGACTTTTTCTTATTTGATCAAGTTGTAGCACTACAGACATTCTTCAGATATTCAGACTTATGATTTCTTAACCATTCCAACTTTATTGTCATTTGAAAAGCATCATGGATGTTTTTCAATCTTATAATTTCATTGCTTTTATGAGCTACTGTGATTTTGCAGTCATGTTTTACTTTGATAACTTCTTCGGAAAAACATACATCAAAATATCCTAAGAATGTCATAAAATTTGACAAAAGGATATTCACCGTCGTCACATTATAAGACTGTTGTCCAGTTAATCTGCTTCAACTTGTATAATTAAATGTTTCTATTATTTACTTCTTTAATTTTTAGGAATCGGTTTGTTTTAGGTGGAGGGAACGATGGGTTCTCCAGATCGACAATTTATAAAGCAAACAAAACAGTTTGAATATTGTTTTTATATCTAGGGTGCCTCTCCAAATACAAACTTGTCCCTCTTACATATTCAGAAATGGGCCTTTTGCCTTATAGTAGATTCATCTATTACAGGCAATCTCACTCCCCTAGGCCACAGGACAAAGATTGACATATAATCTCCAATTATTCAAGGAATGAGTAAACATCTATCTATATTGTGACACAACAATCAAGTTTATGATATCTTAGAGACACATTACAGGCTTTGCTTTTCACAACCTACTTCATAAAAAAACACAGAGAGAAGCGTGAGCTGTATTTGCAGCATAGATTTATTTATTGAGCTCATTGACAATCATAATTATATAAGCCAAGTCATCATGAATACAAAAGATTAGTCACACACAATTAAACAATTAATAAAACTTCCAAACTAAGTTCAAAACATTTTTTTTAACGTGTTCTTGGATTTAATAAATTATTTTTTTATTTTATGAGGAATTTAACTTTAAAACTTTTGTTACTCCTGTTATTTTCAAAAAACTTTGTTGGTTCCAAGAAAAACACGAATAACTAAAGAAACATATTTTATTGATGTTACTAAAAATCATAGAAAATTCAATATTTGCCAATAAATTATGTATATGTCAAATTTGACAATCAGGGAAAAAGTGTGACTTAGTATAATTTATTAGAAAACAAACAGAAATAAAAAAATTGCTACCGATAGGTTATAGAAATTCTTCAAAATGATAATTTTATAGGCATCTATTGAATTTTTGATGATTTTAAGTTTTAAGTAACACTAATAAAATATGTCTTCAGTTTTCGGGTTTTTCTTGAAAACGACAAATATTTTTTGAATAATAAGCGGAAAAGGTTTTAGAATTTACTTATCCATACAATGAAATAATTTTTTTTTAAATCCGCCAATAGGTTAAAAAATTATGTTACATTTTATGGGTTCATCACCCTATTGAACCCTTTGAAATGCTTCAATTGAAATCTATTCACCATCGATTCATGCTCTTGGTACACCTAAAACGTGTATCAAATTTGGTTTTTCTAAGTTGAAGTTATAGAGATATTGATTTTTTCAAAATTTAAAACCCATTTTGAAGGCCTATAACTTCTCAGGGGTGGAACTTAGTATGAGGGTATGTTGCATTAAATCACCATATTTTAGGTTCCCCTACACGCCCCTGCTCTGTGTCAGTTCTTATGCGAAAGACCCTGTATACCTTTTTTTTTTAAAGCAATGTTCCCAGGAGTATATGTATGAAAATTTT
Source organism: Tillus elongatus (assembly GCA_964006375.1). Classification (NCBI taxonomy): domain Eukaryota; kingdom Metazoa; phylum Arthropoda; class Insecta; order Coleoptera; family Cleridae; genus Tillus; species Tillus elongatus. The sequence goes on from OZ023264.1 coordinate 68,969,523, forward strand.
GAGAAGATTCATTGAATGTTCGTGGGAGATTTTCAGAACATACTGGGAGCTCCTATGAATATTATAAATAACATTCTGAGAACCTTATTAGTATGACAGAATCTGTCCCATTGTCATGTTCATAGCATGTTCTATGAACATATATTGTACCTTGTGAGAATGTTCTGGGGATGTTTGGATCTTCTTTCGAAACATTCCTGGTATGTCTCAGAATGTGTATGTGCTGTCTAGGTATATATATATATATATATATATATATATATATATATATATATATATATATATATATATATATATATATATATAAACTGAGAAAATTATCATTATGCCAAGTTCAATGAACCATGATCGGAAACTTGAATTGTGATCTAATAGCCCTCTTCTGAAGAGCTAATAATCTATGAACCTCAGAACACGTACCTCACACCTCTATACCACAGCTCAATGCAGACTGAAAACAAGCAAAGTAATGCAAACAGTTTCCAAACCGACAGTACTCCTTAGTCTCCCAATCGCATAACGATAAGATGAACACCTGTGGCACAACCCAATGACATCATGGTCCCATCTCAATTTGCTAATACTTTTGCCATTAACCCTAACAAGATAGCTAGAATCAGTTTCAATTATTGTTGCATTGAAACCGATCATCATTGATTTTTGCCTATTTATAAACAGATCATTGGCTCCAAAATATTGTGCAAGCTAATTAGCTTGTTGCAGACACCAAAAGCTCACCAGGATTAGTGGCGTGTACAAGGAAAATAGTATCGTCAGCGCATATGAAGAGTTCATCCCCAGGAATGTCACTTGTATAAATAATATACAATAACGGATCCAAAACAGAGCCCTGGGGAACTCCCCCGGATAAGATCTCTGGCAAAGATCGAACACCAACAAGTTCAACAACTTGCTGTCACAAAGAAAGAAAACTCTGAAACCACTGCAGCGGTATACCTCTAATTCCATATATACTCAGTTTACTGATCAAAATCTAATGGTTCATTAGATCAAGTCTTACTAAGGCCAGGAAGGAACATTTTTCACCACAATGGAACCGGCGAGGAGTGTGGAACGGGGGTAGGTGTTTATTCGGAAGGACCGAGGGTAAGTCATAGTATTTTCGTCGGAGCCTATGCAACAGTCTTTCAGGCCGAAATGTACGCCATCCTGCACTGTGTGCGGGAGAACAAGAGGAGGCGCTACACCAACAAGTAGCCCACGGGTAAATTCCTGGCTGGTGAGTGCAGAGACGAGACGAGCGACCTGGCTGGGCATAATGAGGTCACCCTCATCTGGGTGCCGGGTCACTCGGGGCTCAAAGGCAATGAAGAAGCTGACAGTCTCGCGAAGATAGGGTCAGCAGAACCATTTATGTGACCAGAACCGGCTCTGAGCGTGACAAAGAGCACTGCCAGGGGAGCCATTAAGTCCTGAGTCAGAAACCAACACAAGGTGTACTGGGCAGACTGTCCAGGGCTCAGACATGGAAAATCAATACTTGACGAACCCAGTTCAAAAGAGCTGTGGAGCTGCTAAATCTTAGCAGAGGACAGCTCAGAAACACAACAGGTCTCTTGACGGGACACATGGCCGTCAAGAAACACCTGCATAAAATGTTCGCCCCACACTCTGCGGCGAGGGGGCGGAATCAGCCCAGCACATCTTCTGCGAGTCTAAAGCTCTGGACCGCAAAAGACAACTGATCTACGGTCAGTCTAGAACAGAGACAGAGGAATATAAAACTTCACCCTACCAATCGCTGTGTATATATATATATATATATATATATATATATATATATATATATATATATATATATATATATATATATATATATATATATATATATATATAATACAAATAATTCACATGTACAGTTTAATTACATAATAACATACCAGTGTTATATTTTGCGTTACAAGACTATTTGAAAATTATGTAAAAATATGTATATTTTACTAATGTGGAAATTTATTAGGTTTTTTTTTCAAATTTTTAACATTAAAATGAAATACACTATGTAATTTATATTGGGAAGTAATTATTTACATATTTTTAAGTGACATAGTTTCATAACAAAAGTGCAGTTCTTTATGAATCACAAAATGACATGAAAGAACATAAAAATCATACAAAAGCAAATGAATCATTATATTAATTAAAAACAGTATTATCTTTATAAAGTTACAACTTTGTGAAAGATAATTGTAAGGAATGTATTGATTGTATTGCATAATGCACATATGCATATGAATCATGGAACAGCATTCCAACAAAAAACTGAGGAGTTTAAGATGTAATGTTTAGGATGTTGGTGAATAATCACACTTGCGGGATGCAAACTTCTAGTATAATAACTTATCCTGGACTAAAGTTTTCTTTTCTAGATGTCAGATGCCAACAGTTTTATACAAACTTTAATAAAGTTTGACCCCTTGATTGCCTTCTATATTTAAAATGACCCTTGCTTATACTCATCTGGCAATAGTGCACATCGTCCCGCGTCCAGTTCACGTTCCGATTTCGCCCGAATTGTATGTTTACTAAAGAGGCACTTTAAACACAGGATTACCACTTTAAAAATTTTAAAATCTTATATCCTATATTTTTGAAACTTACACTGTTATTGATTGTCTGACACAACATATATTTTGTTTATGCAATAGATAAAGCAAAATATACTTACATAACTTTCTGAAGATTGCAAAAGAACTCCCCTGTTCTCAGATCTTCTAATGACTGTACATTTTTGCACAGTTTTAAACAGTTCACCTAAATGCAAGAAAATAAATTAGAAACTAAAAAGGAGGATTCAACTTATGAGGACTTACCCACTGCAGTAAAACATTTTCCCACTTTGTATGATCCATGTCTGTCACTACTATAATAATGTACACAAAATTAAGTAAGAAATGGCACTTTAACTTGTTCTACACTTTCATTTCACCATAAAAGTTTACAACAGTGCTCAATACTTAATATTGAATCTTCATGTTCACCAACGGTTTTCAAATTTGAATGTGTTTTGATGGTTGATCGTTATTTCAAATGTCATCTTTTTACTGTCAAAATGTTTGAACTACAAAGCGTTTTAACTACTGAAACACAACTAACATAAACACAGACAAGTTGCTTTCTCTATACAAGCAAAGAATTACTATTATCTCATGATAAAATAACGAGATATATGATTTTAAGACTACCTATTTTTAGACCTGTCACGCGCATGGTGTCAAGTGATGAGTCCAATGCAACAATAATATGCTGTCGTACAGTGGGGTTTGACCTTTCGTCACAACCTCTTAACAAATTACGTATTTTACTAATACTTAAGTGCATACAGTTGGAAGTAATAAAAATGAAAAAGATTAAATTTAGTGCTGCGATCTATATTATCTGGAAAAGACAATATAGGCGTAACTTCAACCGCATTAAACTGACGTATAGAATTTTTTGATTGCGAATGACTTTGTTTTATGTGTGCAGTTGGACTTCTATAACGTTACTCACCACGTGACGTCATAGGAGGGGGCGGGACATTTGTGCAATATCATATCTCTTCTAAATCATTATATTACATGATACAAATAACAAGATATATGATATTCAGACTACCTATTTTTAGAACTGTCACGCGCATGGCGTCAAGTGGTGAGTCCAATGCAACAATAATATGCTGACGTACAGTGGGGTTTGACGTTTCATCACAACCTCTTAATAAATTACGTATTTTAGTAATATTTAAATGCATACAGTTGGAAGTAATTTTTTAAGATGTGTGTGTGTGTGTGTTTGTGTGTGTGTGTGTGTGTGTGTGTGTGTGTAGGGAATAGCTAATTTTTTAAGATCAGAATACTATACTGTGATTATGTGACATGATGATCAAAGCAAGTTTATGAATGTTAACGCTCTCTAAATGTCCACGAACGTGTTCCCTACTTTTTTAAGTTAAGTCACTGCTAATTAAGGGCACCTCTAATTATTATACTTATCTTGTGCATATATATATATATATATATATATATATATATATATATATATATATATATGGGTGTGTGGGTGTTTGTGTGTGTAATATAAAAATAAAAAAGATTAAATTTAGTGCTGCGATCTATATTATCTGAAAAAGACCATATAGGCGTCACTTCAACCGCATTAAACTGACGAATAGAAACTTTTTGATTGCGAATGACTTTGTTTTAAGTGTGTAGTTGGACTTCTATAACGTTACTCACCACGTTACGTCATAGGAGGGGGCGGGGCATATGCGCAATATCATAACTCTTTTAAGTCATTATATCATGATTATATCATGCTATTATCTATTATGGAAAGCAAAGAATGGGGATAGTGAATAATTTGATCTTTTTGTCCACGGGTTCTAAATTTTTACTTGCTTGTAAAACTTAATAACTAGCGTAACGTCTATCTATCTTCGTGGATTTGTACAAGTGTATTATATAACACAATTTTAACAGTTTAGATCAGAATAGGATTAAAACAATTATCTTCAGATTTTGACGTACCTAAAGTATCAAATATAGATACTACATTTCATGATATAATTACTTACAAGAGATATGATATTGCGCATATGCCCCGCCCCCTCCTATGACGTCACGTGGGGAGTAACGTTATAGAAGTCCAACTACACACTTAAAACAAAGTCATTCGCAATTAAAAAGTTTCTATACGTCAGTTTAATGCGGTTGAAGTTACATTCCACTTCGTAGCCTATATTGTCTTTTTCAGATAATGTAGAACGCAACACTAAATTTAATCTTTTTCATTTTTATATTATATATTATATATATATATATATATATATATATATATATATATATATATATATATATATATATATATATATATATATATATATATATATAAGCACAAGGCAAGTATAATATTTAAGGGGAGCCCTGAATTAGCATTGGGGATACACAAACTTAAAAAGTAGAGATGACGTTCGCAGACATTTAGAGGGCGTTAACATTCATAAACTTTATTTGATCATCATGTCACATAATCACAGTATAGTATTCTGATCTTAAAAAAATACTTCCAATTGTAAGCACTTAAATATTAGTAAAATACGTAATTTGTAAAGAGGTTGTGATGAAATGCCAAACTCCACTGTACGACAGCATATTATTGTTGCATTGGACTCACCACTAGACGCCATGCGCGTGACAGTTCTAAAAATAGGTAGTCTCATTATCATATCTCTCGTTATTTGTATCATGACTACATTCCATCTTACACATTACCAATATTTTAACGCGATTATAAAGATATATTATATAACGCAATAGAAATCAGGACCGTATAAAAAATTAAATAGAAACCCTCTACCAAAAATGATTTCCAAAGTTAAAAACAATTTAAAGAGATGTCATAACGTTATTACAAAAGATTTAGGGAAAAAGTTACAAGTTTCAAATCCTAAAGTTCCTAAAAAGTATTGTCTCCCAAAAATCCATAAACCCTAAACCCGGAAAATCGGTGAGACATTGTTTCAGTTATAGATTCTCCGACATACAATATAGCGAAATGGTTAACAAACGAATTTAAATGCTTGCCTATCAAATAAAAAAGTTTGTCAGTCTCAAATTCACTTGAATTTATTAATAAAGTTAAAACCATTAAGTTGGTTGAAGGCGAGATTAATATCGTTTGATGTGACCTCGCTGTTTCCCAGTGTTCCTATAAAAGAAACGCTAACGTATTTAGACCATTTGTTAAAAATCAGCAACAGATGAAGAGGTCTGCAAAGAATATATAAATTTAACAAATCTTTGCACGAATCAGAATATTTTTCAATTTAATATTGAATTTTTTGAACAAACCCATGGCACAGCAATGGGCAACCCTCTTTCACCATTCATTGCAGACCTTTTCGGGAGTAGATTTGAAACAGACCTAGCAAACGAAAATTACTATTTTACTAGAGTATGATTTCGTTATGTGAACGATGTTTTTGCAGTATTCAATACAAATGTGTGCAAAGTAGAAGATTTTATTGCCAAATTAAACAGTAAATTTGACTCCATTAAATTCATGCATGAAATAGAAATTAATAACAAATTACCTTTTCTTTAAGTATTAGTCATTGAAAATAGAGATACTTTAGATTTTGGCACCCACAGAAAAAAACCACTACTGTGAATTACATTGCGGTTGACTCACACCATAGTTTTCCACAAAAAAATGGCTAGTTTGAATTTTCCAGTTCATAGATTAATACAGTTTCCCTTAAATAAAGAAAGATACAACAGAGAACTTGAATATATTAAACATGTAGCTAAGTATAATGGTTACTCTGTCTGCTTAGTGGGGAAACTAGTCAATTAACATAAAACAAACAAAATGTTAGCATAATCTACGTCTTTCAGAAAAAGATAAACCAGACAAAACCGTTGTCTGTCTACCATTTGAACCTTGAATTACGAGAGGTTGTAATAGCATTTTTAAGAAAGCCAATTTGTTGCTAACATTTTCTACAAAAAAATACATTAAAAAATTTGCTAGAAGCTGACAGTCTCACGAAGAGAGGGTCAGCAGTCCTGGGTCAGAAACCAACACAAGGTGTACTGGGCGGACTGTCCAGGGCTCAGACATGGGAAGTCGATAATTGACGGACCCAGTTCAAAGAGACCTGTGGAGCTGCTAAACCTTAGCAGAGGACAGCTCAGAAACACAACAGGTCTCTTGACGGGACACATGGTCGTCAAGAAACACCTGCATAAAATGGGGCGGTTCGAAGGGGACCTCGCATGCAGACTCTGCGGCGAAGGGAAGGAATCAGCCTAGCACATCTTCTGCGAGTGTAAAGCTCTGGACCGCAAAAGACAACTGATCTACGGTCAGTCTAGACCGGAGACAGAGCAATATAAAACTTCACCCCACCAATCGCTGTGCAGACTAGTTCAAGGCACAGTGATTTTGGAATGGGTGGAGTAAGACTAAGGGTATGCACAATCAACCAAAGGTTGCAGTGCTATCGGGGCGGCAAGGCCGCGGACGAGCCCTGCTGAGGGAAAAAAACCAAAGGATCAAGATAAAACCACAAATCTGTCGGGAATCTATGAAATAGGTTGCAAGGATTGTGAACATAAATATGTTGGGCAAACTAAAAGAACCGTTGAAACTATAGATTTAAAGACCATTTAGCGCAATGGAGATATGGCACTATTAACACATCATGTATTGCTCAGCATATATTTGGGATAATAATCATGTAGATGAGGAAAATCTCAAGTTAATAAAAAATGTCAGGGAGTCGCGTCAGCTTGATGCTTACGAAATATATATATTGTTAGAGTTTTGAACAAAAATGTTTTGATGAATAGAGTAGGTTCGGTTCTATGTAGTCCATTGTATACCTTCCTAGAGAACGCTGTTCGCAACTAACATATAAATAGTAGTTTGGTCTTTATTCACTTAGTTTACTTATCCCCTGGATGACGCTAACTTTGTTAGCGAAACGATCGTCGGGTCAAAAAATTGTATTGTGATGAATTGGGTTCTCCAAATTGTACCTATCAGTGCTCATCACAGGTCCCAATCTTCACTCATTCAATAGGAATCAGTTTCACAACTCGCTTTTTGCAATTCGCGTGTATATGAATCTAGCTTAACTCTGGAAGTTTTGAAGAAAGAGAGACAATAGATAAAAACTCTGGACGCAGCAAGTGCATTATGGTAGTGAATTTTAATAAAAATGTTTTTAATAGCAAACATGTTTTTTTAGGAAAGCAGGCACCAAATTTGGTTACCAGTATAGTCTATATATTAGAAACAATGTGCCATGTTTCATCAAAATAACTTTATTGTTTGAAAATGTACAAAAATTTCCGAAAGTAAACTTAAAGTGTTCCCGAAAAAACTGGTTTTCTAGTCAACCTTATAGGTTAATAGCAAATTGATTCAAAATTTGAAGCATTTAATGAAAATTCGCTACCATAACGCACTTGCTGCGTCCCGAATTTCTTTTCTTACAAAGATGTATTATATTTCGATGGAAAATGCAATAACATAGGGCGTGTTCGATTAAAAAAAAAAAGAAAATTTGAGTCACCAACGACTTATGGGCCAACCTGTAATTGTGGAAATATTTTTTAAGATGTAGCTTAAGACACCCTCCAATTAATGTATGCAACTTTTTTTCGTAACTTACATAATAACGGATATATTGCGCTATAATGATTTTTTACGGAAATTCGACAAAAATGATATACCATTCAACGATAAACTCTATAGCCAACACTACTGCTAAAGCATTAGAGAAAGGGTCTATTTGAAATGAATTTTCTGGGAATATTTTAGTAAAATGAAGGACAATGACGATTGAAACTAAGAGTTCAGGCTTTGTAAAACATTATTCTTGAGACATTTTCCTTCCATAGATCATATTAATTTCAGGTTCATTGCCTAAATATTAACAATTTTGACGTTTTAAATCGCAACTTTGACGTTTTGAGGAAAACCCAAATTTATTTTTCTTTAAATGCATGTAACTTCTTTGTACTTTAACCTACAGCGCTAAATTTTGGTAGGTAGCTTACCGATAATGATATAAACCCGCGTACCAAATTTCGTTGCCTTTACTTGATTAATTCCGGAGATATAATTTTTTTTTGATTTTTTCGAAAGTAAACACAAAATTTTTCGGGAAAACCTCGGCGGATTATCCTGGCTAACGAACTTATCCAAGCCACTCGCGAAAGGAAGGTACTCACCTAATTTTATCAAAATTGGTCCATTATTTTTTTAGTTAGAGGTGTGACACATAAGTATATATATATATATATATATATATATATATATATATATATATATATATATATATATATATATATATATATATATATATATATATATATATATATATATATATATATATATATATATATATATATATAAACATATAAAGTCTGAAACCGACCTCGGATTTGGGTTCCAGAGGTCCTAAATAGCGCTCATTTGAAGAATTTTTTTCAAAATTCAAAAGTCGAGATCTCCTCATTAGTAAATTTTTTTTAAGAAAATTCACTAAAAACTGACTTCCAGGGTTTCTTTCCAAGCTTTCTTTCACATATTAAGAAAGCAAAAGCGAATCATGTATCAAACTTATCGATATAACTTGCATATTTTGAAATGGAACACCCTGTATATTTTAAGATATTTGAATACAGCATTTCATTCTAAGTTCAACGATGTAGCATGCTTGATACAGTGTACTCTCGATTATTCGTGTGCGGATTATCCGTGCTGAGAAATGAACAAAATTTCTAATTAGGAGTAGATCGAATTTTCAAATTTTGTCGTTTCCTCTCACACATATATAATAAATATCCCTGATAAAAACCAACGACCCTCTAAGTACTCGCCAGTCTATTATAATTGCTACGTTGCAAAAATAATGAGGCCAATAAATCTATGATGTTAACTAGAACCTGTATTGTAGTAGTATGTATGCAGCCCACGAATGAACTATTACAGATTGCTTATTCTGTTGTAATGAATTCTTATTTATCTCCGAACGTGCCACTACAATATGAACGCTGAGAAGGATCCATATCCGGGAATGTTTATGTTAAGGTCATACATTTTAATTGCCCCTAACTTGTCACAATTGATCTCATTCGAGATTGCATGGGCGGCACGGCAGAAAGGAACAAAATAAGCATTTGCTAAGAAAGACACAGCTGTTAAACATAACACAACAATATATATATATATATATATATATATATATATATATATATATATATATATATATATTTGTGTGTGTGTGTATATGTACTGTATACATCTTATGTTCATATTCTTCGTGTTTTTCAATTATCTGTGTTGCCGAGCGCCCCTCATAAGCCCGGATAATCAAGAGTATACTGTACTTAACACCAGGCGTTGTTTAGGTTTGTCCACAATTATATTCAAACATGTTTTGAGATAACTGCTTGGTTTCAAATATGAAACAAGTGAAAATAATTTAACAAACTTTATTTATCACTAGTACTCATACAGTAATCAGATAAGAACTACTTCAAATATTTACTGTTTTCTCAGCCACTCAGCCACATTTGCAATTCAATAAAATGGTTTTAGTTCCTGCATCAATTCAACAATAACTAAACAACGCCTCATTTTAAGTATCAATAAGCATGCTACATCGTTGAACTCAGAATGAAATGCTGCATGCAAATATCTAAAAATATAATAATAATAATATTTGTTGGTGCTGGTACATATAAATGTTTGCACAAGTCAACATAATAAATAAAAGCTGTCGTATATACTTCACAAACATCATAAAATAAAAACAAAATAAATTGACAGCAACAACAAAAAAAGCATTTATCACAGGCGGTAATACAATAAAATCTACATAAAGACAACAGATGGTGCGTGAGCTTTATAGATTGTATTTAAAATATTCATCAAATGAATAGAAAGAATTATTCGCCAATACCGACTTTACAGATTTTTTAAAAAGTTTTAGTTCGAGTTGCTTTATTTGCTTTGGTAGGTTGTTAAAAAAACACCAAAACAGTCAACACCACACCATGTCCCTATTAAGCGGAACCCCATATATTTAATTTGGTGTTATTTCTGGTAGGGTAGTGGTGTCTCATTGACTTTTATATAAAGGACATACTGAAGTATATACACCCATGTCAAAGTTAAAATCTTTATTCTTCTAAAGGCCTCACCACAATCTTCTCTGTATCCTAAACTAGCCATAACCTGAATAGCTCTTCGTTGAACCCCAAAAACCAGGTCAAAATGTTAAGAATGTCCCCCAGATTAATATGACATAAGAGATAATATTATGCACATATGCATAATAAACAGTTAACAAAGTAGGCATTGAAACCTAGTCCGCAAGAATTCGCAAAAAAAGAGACCCCTAGACGACTTCTGTGAAACATATCTGCAGTGGTCATCCCATATCAATTTTTGATTCACAAGAACGCCTAAAAATTTCACAGGCTTTACGCTCAGGATATTTGGGATAATAATCATCATGTAGATAAAGAAAATCTCAAGTTAATAAAAATGTAAAAATATCAGGCAGTCGCGTTAGCTCGATTATTACAAGAGTATATATGTATATATATATATATATATATATATATATATATATATATATATATATATATATATATATATATATATATATATATATATATATATATATATATATATATATATATATATATATATATATATATATATATCGTTAGAAATTTGAACAAAAATGTTTCGATGAATAGAGTAGCTCCGGTTTCATGTAGTCCATTGTTCGAACCGTTATCTTAATAAGCAGCGTGTCCTTCTTAGAAGAAATATTTGATAACGACACACAGTATAACAAAGGCAGGTATGCAGTTTTAATCACAGTGATTTCAGAGTCAACAGTGGGGGTCTGTCTGTATACCTTCCTAGAGAATGCTGTTTGCAACTGCCATTGCTCACAAGTAAGTCTCTTAAAGAGAATATAAGTTGTTCGGATTTAGAATTATTTAGACTTCACTAATTAGCCGTAAACCACTATTCAGTCACCATCAACGTGTTTTCAATGCTTGACTCTAGGATATTAAAATCAGAATAAGAGTTGACGAGTGTTGTATCATCTGCAAACAGGATACATTTTGATGCTTTAGTGGCGCTGGGAAGATGTATTCATTCATTCATTCATGAAGACCAAAAAGGATATAGGGCCCAAGATCTAACCTTGAGGCACACCAAACCTCAAACTAGAGGTTACTGAACTGATGTAATGAGTGCGATTGGATAGGTACGATGCCAAAAGTCCGCATCTGCCAACCCCAAACCCATAAAACTCAGACTTTCTAATGAATATATTATGCGAAACACAGTCGAAAGCCTTCGTAAGATCTAAAAACTGGGGGCAAACATAACCACGCTTCTCCAAGCTTTCATTAACTGCCCTAATTAGAATGGGGTTGGCAGACAATACACTGTGCAGTTGTGATGGAACAAGTGTGTGTGATGTTAATCATATATTACTTCCACATCCTCACAATGTGGGGAAGTATTGCATCGGCGACAAAAATTTCAAAATTGTTTTTTCGCTAAACGCAACGCAAAAAATATCAAAACATATAGAAAACACGATTTGGGAACGAATTTTTTTCTAATGGTCTGTATGTAGCCACGATAACTTTAGAACGAATTGAGATATTGTCTTTAAATTTGGTATACAGTTAGCACTTGACAAACGATTCAGATTGTTTTTGGGTAAAATCACTTCAGTGGGTAGGGGATGAATGGGGGTGATTTGGTGAAAATTTAATTTTTTTCGTTAAAACTTGAGTAATATAACGTTTTAGGATTAGTTTATTAGAAACCCTTCAATTTCATCAAATATCTGGTATTCTGTGCTGAAATTAAATATGGGATTGAATGTGTGGGGGTGGAATATTGGTGCAAGAAATTTTGATTTTTTTTTATAAACGGGCGTAAGATTCTCAAAACATATAGAAAACTTGATTCTGGAACAAACATTTTTTTGTCTGTCGGTATGTACGTCTGTCTGTTAATAGGCGCAATAGCTTTCGAACGAATTGAGATATCATCTTCAAATTTGGTATCTAGTTAGCACCTGACAAAGGAACGCTTAGAATTGTTTTTGGGTAAGATCGCTTCAGGGGGTAAAGAATAAGTAAGGGGTGTTTTGGTAAAAATTGATTTTTTTTTTCAATAAAACTCAAGTAATGTAACATTTCAAACGTTTATGGGTACAGGAAAATATTTTCTTTGTGGTTAAGTCTTGGGGTCTAAATTAATTCCATGAGAATGTCTTTCTGAAGAGAATAAATTATCACAGCTACATGGAAGTTATGATTCAATTTGCTGCACTATTTTTTAATTGTAAAAAAATACATCCGCATGTAACAATCTAGTTAGAAAATGTCTGGCTCAAGGAGCTTTACTACCACTAAATATGACATATTTGTTGCATGTAGCGTTTTATGTTAAAAAATATTTGTTGACATAATTTTAAACTTGATTAGGTGTAATAAATGAGGTAATTTAATACAATTTAAAAAAGGGAAACATATTTTTATTGACATTATTTTTAATAGTCATATAGTTTCCTCTTGTCTGTCCCTATGTCTAACCCATCTTTATCGTGGTTGTCTAGTGTGTCTCAAATAGTCGCCTTGGTGGACACCTAGATGTGAAGTGTGTGATCTCATGTCTTTTATTCCTTAGTTATAAGCCTAGTTAAGAAGACCTAAACATATACACCTTACCAAAAAAAAAGTAAAGTATGATGAGCATTCTCTTTTTTTTTTTAATTATTATTGTTATTAATGCTTTTGGTGGACACCTAGGCGTGAAGTGTGTGATCTCATGTCTTTTATTCCTTAGTTATAATCCTAGTTAAGAAGACCTATACATATACACCTTACCCCCCCAAAAAAAAGTAAAGTATGATGGGCATTCTTTTTTTAAATTATTATTGTTATTCATGATTTTGGTGGACACCTAGGCGTGAAGCGTGTGATCTCATGTCTTTTATTCCTTAGTTATAAGCCTAGTTAAGAAGACCTAAACATATACACCTTACCCCACCATCACCACCCCACCCACACCCCCCAAAATCAAAGTATGATGGGCATTCTCTTTTTTTATTATTGTTATTCATATCGAATAAAATAAATATGGAGGGTTTACTTGCTGAGCTTGGTAGATGATAGTATAGACAATTTGTTTTTTTTTGTGTGTAAAATATCATGATTTAGTAAAGACCTGAAGTGCTAGTTGTTGATCTAGTGACCATGGCTAAGAGCTCTGCTTGAGGCCAAAACAAGCCATGTAGATTTGAATAATTTACATAACAAATAAAGAAATAACATACTCAAAAACAATTTCAATATAAATTTTATTCAAACATTAAATAATAATAGTTGATTGATTTTTTCCTTTTTTTTTATAAGAACTTCAGATAATAAGACAACGGTCATTGTCAACAGGTCTATCTATTTTTAATTAATATAAATATAAAGACAAATTCTAACAATATATATATAAAATAACTATTCAATTTTATAACTCGATGTAAAATGTGTATTTATTTCAATGAAAATCAACAGCCTTAGATTGTGTAATTCCACGTTTTCTCAAAGTTTCATCCATCCTCATTTGTTCCTGCTGAAGCTGCATTCTGATAGCGCCAAGCTGTGTTAAAATACTTCTGTTAGAACCATCTCTTAATGTATCACCATGGTTCATTATGTTTTTCTGCACCGCCGGCACCTACAAACAATAAACTCATTAAATTAAATTATTTTGCACTTTATGCATGAAAAAATAGGAGTAAAGATTAAGCAGTCTAGGTATTAAAGCAGATGGGATTGGTTGTGCAAAGGTTCCAGATTTGCATCCCACCGCAGCTCATCAATCACTTAAAAAAAAAGATGTTATATAAAGTAAAAAATATAATTAATATATAACTTTTTCTGATAAAAATAATTGCCACAAACATAGTGGCATTTTCGTGAAGGAGCCCATGCTTGAAATGAGGTCAGACTTCGCGAGCCCGCGAATGTGCAGGGAAAACAACTTTACAGTGGAAATCCCCGACCGCGAGGCATGGCGGGAGGAGACGCATACCACGGGACGCGCTCGTATGGTTCACGGACGGATCCGGCGGGGAGCGTGGGACGGGGGCAGGTGTTTACTCGGAAGGACCGAGGGTAAGTCATAGTATTTCCCTCGGAGCCCATGCAACGGTGTTTCAGGCCGAGATGTACGCCATCCTGCACTGTGTGCAGGAGAACAAGAGGAGGGGCTACACCAACAAGCGGATCCTCATAGCCACATACAGCTAGGCAGCCCTTAAGGCACTAAGTAGCCCACAGGTAAATTCCTGGCTGGTGAGTGAGTGCCGAGACGAACGACCTGGCTGGGCAGAATGAGGTGACCCTCATCTGGGTGCCGTGTCATTTAGGGGTCAAAGGCAATGAAGAAGCTGACAGTCTCGCGAAGAGAGGGTCAGAAGAACCATTTATGGGACCAGAACCGGCTCTGGGCGTGTCAAAGAGCAGCGCAAGGGGAGCCATTAAGTCCTGGGTCAGAAACCAACATAAGGTGTACTGGGCGGACTGTCCAGGGCTCAGACATGGGAAGTCAATAATTGACGGTCCCAGTTTAAAGAGAGCTGTGGAGCTACTAAATCTTAGCAGAGGACAGCTCAGAAACACAACAGGTCTCTTGACGGGACACATGGCCGTCAAGAAACACCTGCATAAAATGGGGCGGTTCGAACGGGACCTCGCATGAGACCTCTGCGGTGAGGGGGAGGAATCAGCCCAGCACATCTTGTGTGAGTGTAAAGCTCTGGACCGCAAAAGTTAACTGATCTACGGTCAGTCTAGACCGGAGACAGAGCAATATAAAACTTCACCCTACCAATCTCTGTGCAGACTAGTTCAAGGCACAGTGATTTTGGAATGGGTGGAGTAAGACTAACGGTATATATCAACAAAAAGTTGCAGTGCTATCGGGACGGCAAGGCCGCGGACGAGCCCCGAGGGAAAAAAAATAGTGGCATTTATTTTATTTTAATACTTTACGTATTTAGGAAGATATACATTTTAAAATTTTAATACCGCCTGTGGATCCCACTCTATGTCCGCTAGACTGGAGGCACTGCCAACGTCACTAATACCGATCGAGTTACTGTAAAGTAGTTATAAACAACCATTTTTTCTGACATAATGTACAAAAGTAAAAGCACAGACTAAATATACGCAGTTGGACAACAGTAAAATATATAATGTCAGCATTCATTCGAACAAGCAATCGGCTGTAGTGACATCAGTGGTGTGGCCAAAGAAGTAGCCCTCAGCGCATTCCATTGACATAGAGGGTGTCACAACATCTCATATCAATCCATCAAACAGGCCCTACAAGAAAGATAAATGGAATTCCCCATTGTAAGATGAATTGAGTCAATGCTAAAAAGCCGTGTCATCACAGCTACTACAAATGAAACCAACGCAACAGTGACGATAGCAAAAGGTTGTCCTCAGGGAGGGATGTTATTACCGCTGGTGTGGTCGCTCGATGTTGATACACTTATGACTACATTGTGCAAGCATGGTGCTGTAATATCCAGCCTAACAATAATAATAATACTTTATTTGTCAAAGATGTGTACATAATATGTGCTCACATATAACACATAAACAATTAAATATGAAAACATAAACATCCAGTCAATATAGTTTTTAAAATTGAACTATAAAATCTAGTAGCAAAGATATAAAGTATATATATATATATATATATATATATATATATATATATATATATATATATATATATATATATATATATATATATATATATATATATTGCTATAGATAGCAAATATGTGAGAAAATAGAAACATTATTGTGGAGTAAAACGGGCCAATGTACATGAAATTAATACATCATAAAATTTAAATGCCCTGTATAATTGTAAGTGTAAAATATTTTAGGTTAAATAAGAAATAGCATTAGGTAGCTGAATACAGAACAATGATTTTCTTTTCTTACATGTAGTCGTTAAAATAAAATAGAACAATAGCCTTGTTTTTATTCATAGAATTTTACTAGAATATAAGGATTTTATTTTATTCTTAGGCAGTAGGCACATTTACCATATTATACATTTATAATATTAAGGAAAAATAAGGTTTTGTAAATACCAATTTAAGCAAAGACGCAGTGTTAGTTGATAAGGATAGTTTTTTTTTTGTGTGTGTTTCAAAAGAGTAGTGCAACGCACAAAAAGTTGAACAGTGGGATAACGAAAGGCCTATGAACTTTGTTACCGAGACACAGCGCGAAAAGGTTCTTTGTAACACAGGGATAGTTTATTTAAGGAGTCGACGGCAGGTCGAGGGGGACAATTAGTTACTGAACTGCCAGAAGAATTGAAGATTGGAAATGGAGTGACCACAAGTGAAACTTGAAATTAATGGCCATGCTGCGACGACTGAAAATTATGGAAGTTGATATTTAAAACGTAAAAGACAAGTGCCTGATAATACAATCATAAAAATTTGTGTAAAGAAAATTAAATACCTGGTACACGTTTTGTGAAGACAGTTAAATAAAAAATGGAAATTAATTAATAATTACTGACAAGCTGCTAAATCCAAAAGAAGAACAAATAGAAAGTAATAATTACACATCAAATGGGAAGTAATAATTATACATCAAATGGGAAGTAATAAATACACGTCAAATGGAAGGAGCAAACAAGACAACATTCAGTAAGTCGTTTTAGGAACTTTGTAGAAATCAATATGCTGACTCTTTTTCTATAGTGTGAATAGCTTTTAAGGATATTTTTGACCCATTTATGATTTTAATGTAAATTTTAGTCCAATAAGAGGGATGTTATATAAAGGCCGAATCATTATATCATAGTTAGATAATTCATTGTGTTAATTAAATTTGATTTGATAAATTTGATATAACCTTTTCAATAGAAACTTATTAATTTGATCAATCTGTTTAATTTTGACCTCAAATCAAGCAAATATTAATAATATGAAAAAGTAAGGCTATTTTTCACCGTTAAATAAAAAGTAAAATCAAAAGACCCAATCATGCCTAATCTTTTTTTTTGAATTTTCCAAACACTCAGGAATACTATCATTCATAAAAACGATATATTAAACAAAAATGCTAGCCCAAGCACAGAACCCTACCCATGAGATGAGAGAAAAATTTTAAATCACAGCAGTAAGTAAACAATTTTTGGCATAATTTCAGGATCTTCAATATTATTTTTTTTAATAAAGACGCAATTGAATTCCCATGCTCTACAATTAAAAGTGCTATTAAGGTATAAAATAAATTAAATAAAGGAAACTACACTAAAATACCATAGCAATATATATATATATATATATATATATATATATATATATATATATATATATATATATATATATATATATATATATATATATATATATATATACATTACATTGTACATTACGCCACATTAAAAAGTAGGCTAGCTTTCATGGTTCATAAATTCCGCCACAGTATACTAAGGTCTCATCATGAGATAGTCTTTAACATTTTTTACAAAGCTTTTAGTGTTTTTTATTGCCTTAATATTTTCTGGGATCTTGTAACATTTAACTGAATAATAATTTATACCTGCGTGTGTTCTCCTTATGCAGTTCTCCTTATCCCGTCTATTTCCATGACAGGTGTTGTAATCATGGTTCATGTTCAATGACTGGATTATGTTCTTGTGTTTATATGCATATTCCACACAGACAAGTATAAGTACATCAACAACTGTCAATATATTTTGCTTTTCAAATAGCTCCTTACATTTGTCTTTTACTGATGCCCCACTTGAAATTCCTATTACTCTTTTCTGTTGCAGGAGTATTGACTTTATCGCCGATGATGAGCCCCACAATAGGATACCATAGGAGATAACTGAATGAAAATTAGAAAAATATACACGTCTTGCCACCTGATAAGTGGAACACATTTACATTCGATGCACACAGAATAGCACAGACGACAATTTTTTTTCTTATTAGTTCAACATGCGAACTTCATGTAAGTATAGAGTTCATGGTCAAACCCAGAGGCTTGACACATCTCAAATCCTTCCTGCTGCCATTAACCATGAATTCCATAGTCTGAGTTTTGTTTTATTTAAACTTAAACAATTTGAAGTGAACCAATCTTCTGCCTGTCTCAGTCTCTCTGGTCTTCATTTGAAGCTCTTCTTTATTGTGCGCAACACTTAGGAAACTGGTGTCATCTGCCTACAGTCAGACCCTTGCTGACTTCATACTTGCTGGAAGATCGTTCACATAGACAAGGAAGAGTAGTGGTCCCAAGATAGATCCCTGCGGAACCTCCCATCTAATATTCCTGATATCTGAAAGTCTGTTTTTCCAGCTGACTAATTGCGTTCGGTTTTTGAGGTAGGATTTCATTATATCAAATGCAGTACCACTAATTCCATAAACGTAAAGTTTTCTTAGCAGAATTTCATGATCAACCAAATTAAAAGCCTTACTAAGATCGCAGAATGTTATCTCCACTTTCGGTTTTTGGCCGATAGCTTCATACACTGCCTGGATGACTTCTGTCATAGCTGTAATTGTGGACATATGCTTTGTGAAACCATGCCGACTTGTATGTATAATGTCATATTTGCCAAAAAATGACTCCAACTTATTTCTTATTAGCACCTCAAAGATCTTAGAAAGCACTGGCAAAAGTGAGACCCGAGGATAGTTATTAATCTCATTTTGATAGCCTCCATTAAACACTGGAATAACCTTGGCTATCTTTAACAAATCAGGATATATTCCAGCCATTAGGCATTTATTAAAAACACTAACCAATGGATCTCGGACCGTAAAGATGATTCTCTTCAACATTACTACTGAAAATCAAAACACACCCAACAATTTTTAAATTCTGAACAGTGCTAATAATATCTTAATGCGATGCAGGAATCAGAAAGAAAGAATATTTATTGTACTTGTAATTGTAATTTTCTAGATATCTCGTGTTTTTAGCAGCTACACATTGATATTCCCTCCTATCTGTGAAAAGATCATTAAAATCTTCCACTTCCAGCTTATTCCCAATATTCCCATCTTGTTTCCGTCTCATTTTTGTCTCCTGCCTTATTACTTCCTATACTGTCCTAGTTTTATTTTCTCTATGTAGCTTTCAAAGAGGTATCGATGGTAAGACTTTGCAAAAAATTTCCAAAAGAGCGTGAACTAGGATCCCTAGAACTCATACCCGGGGTCAGTTTCAATTTTTATACGTTTATACACACACCCACACACCTATGCACACGCACGCACGCCCCTCTTAGACAGTCAAGCGGTACGAAAGACTATGAAATCTTTCAAAACCGAGTCCAAACTGACCTGGGACTGCAAAAAACACTTGAAGCAACTGGCCACGGACAACAAAGTAACATTGATGTGGGTACCAGGGCATCAAGGCATTGAAGGAAATGAGGAAGCAGATAGCCTTGCAAAAAGGGCAGCAACAACAGCATTCGATAGTCCAGAGTGTTATGTTTACTCATATATATCTTTATTGTATATTTGAATTACGAGCATTGTAACATATTAATTACAGGATATATAAGACAATCACGCTCATGTTTCGAAGTGCCAGGTCACAAAACCTGCATAGCATGTGGTCTCTGTCATTCTGTCTGTCTACATGTCAGACAGTCAGATGACAGACGGAACAGAATGCAGAACCATAGAGCACAACTCATCATGACATCATGTGGACTAACAAAAAACCATGTAAGAAATGATCTTGATACTTGGGAAAGGAAGCAAATGCTATCATACTGGTGGAATACGCCAGGCCTAAGGCAAGTAAAACGGTTCATCACCATATCAACAGAAAAGTGAACTGTTTCTCAACGGCCAGCAAGGAAAAATGTGGGCGTGACCTGTTTTAACCAAGTTCAACAATTTAAGTTAGAGAAAAAATCCCACTGCATTATTTAAGTTAGACATAGATCAATCCAATAATTAAAAAAAAAGTCGTTTATAGACTCATTATTAATAATTAATGGACCATATTAGAGTAACGATTTTTTCGAAGTGTAAATTTCAACTGGGTTCATAACGCAAGAAACTCTAAATCATGCACCGTATATTTCTTATGGGTGAACGAACTTGGCACTTTTCAATCGCCTGTTACAATATTTAACTATTACTTCACCAATACGATAATCTAAGGAGATTTAACTATCATTTGAGACGAAAATATCACCATGAACCAGCTTCTTCAATGAGAAAATGAAGAAATATTCAAACAATGCATTTAAAAAAATTTTGTAAGTCTTAGCCCAACTGCACCTTTGCGCTAGCGGATTTATCCACTGTCGATTTGACATACAAGGTTTTGAAGTTCTTTGCTTCGAAAGGGGTAAGATCAATGGCGTTGCGAAATGTCAACAAATGACTTGAGGAAAATGTAAAATGTGGTTTTTTTTTGGATCAGGAACTTTAGTTTTTTACGGTGGAGGAGATCACTTCTAGGCATATGAACTTAATGAAGAAGTTATGTGATAACAAAAAAAGAAGTAATTTTTTCTCAAAGATAAGTTAAGATATAACAATAAAGATGAAGGCACCTTTAAGGAGGATTATTGGAAATTTGAAGTTGTCACATCAAAGGCGGAAACAAGGATTTGTACATAATATCAAAAAACAATTCACTTCTGTTTTACCTGAGAAGTTCGTGCAGAAATGAAGGTACCTATGTTTTTACCGATATTATAAGATAATTAAGTGACATTGCCACATTGTATTTTATTCATTACATATATTATTCATACTGGGAGGCCAAATTTCTGGTTTCCAATTTGCAAATTGCTGTTAAAAAGGTTGTCATCTTAGACAGTTTTTTCAGTTCTTTTCTTCATGCAATTTATGGAGATTGTCGTTTTACTCAGAATATATTTATTTAATTATTGGCCCGACACTGTTTAGCATGCACCAATTCTGATCCTTGTCTTTGTTTTAATATCCTATTTGAATTTAATAGCTTAAACATTTTTTTAGGGTTATATCTTTATGTAGTTTTTACTTCTTTTTTTGTATTTCTCTAAGCAGCTGTATATTTCATGTATCTTATCATTGTTATTTTATTTTAGTATGTTTAAATCTTTTCCTGGTTGAGTGCAAGAACAGAAAGTCATTTCTGAACTCTGTACTAACTCTATAGGTTAATAAAAATTTCGGGACGCAGCAAGTGCGTTATGGTTGCGAATTTTCATTAAATGCTTCAAATTTGTATACCTCAATTTTCTATAAACCTAGAAAGTTGAATTTTGGTAGGTAGTAAGGTATTTATGAGGGTAACACACCAAGCAATTTTCATCAAAATCGGTCAATAACTTTTTGAGTTATCGGTTGGATATATATATATATATATATATATATATAAACATATAAAATTGAAACGGACCTTGGTTTCGTGTTCTAGGTGCCCAAATTCGCGTTCATTTGAAAACATTTTTGCAAAGTTCACCTTCAACACCTCTCTATTAGAGAATTTTTTTAAAATAAAAATTGGCTAAAAGCTATTTACTAGTGAATTTTCTTAATGAAAATTCACTAGTAAATAGCTTTTAGCTTTTAATCAAGATAATTCACTAATAGAGGGGTAACGATGGTGACACTTTCGGATTATTTTTTAATGAGCGTGAATTAGGGCCCCTAGACTGATTTGAACGAAACTTGGCACATGCCTTCATGTCATTGCAATCATGGACGAGTTCGTTAATCAGCTATAAATATCCCCAAAAAATATACAAAAATGTTTTTGAATACGCTATATTTTTGAACGTATTAAAGTAACTTGAATGAGACTATACATGTAGCTAGAAATGAAATGAATAAACCTCTCTTGTGAATTTTGACTAATTTGGTTCACAAAATTTGGAGTTTTCCCAAATTAAAAATAAAATCTGAAAGACATAAATTGAAACAACATAAGTGATTAAAGTATGATGCCAGACAAAGGCAAAGTATGATGCCAGACAAAGACAAAGTATGATGCCAGACAAAGACAGAGGAGTCACCTGCCACACGTAGATTGATACATATACCACAGGCATAGATCATTATGCAGCAATAACATTCAAACCCGAACTGTGGCGATACCACCCTAATGACCGCCTTCGGGTATATTCGTATGCACGGATTTGTACGGGAAAATAAGGAAGTTTTATATCAGCTACTTGATGTAAAAACCAGATGGGATAGTGTGTTTTGTTTATTTACTATGATCTGACAGTTCTGTTTCGAGGTTAAGTAAATGATTGTATATTGCTTTTTAAATTGGAAACTGAAGAATAATAACCTGTTTTCTTTATTTATTATGGTTTTACAGTTCTGTTTTGAGGTTAAAAATAAATATAACAACTTGTACCTATATTAAGCTTTTAAAATTGGAAACTAAAGAATAATAACGTGTTTTGTTTATTTATCATGGTTTGACAGTTCTGTTTTGAGGTTAAATAGTAAATGGTTGTATAGTAATATGTTTCTAAAATTGGAAACCAAAGAAGAAAAATATGACTGCTAATATTCGTTGATTAATTGTTCAAGTAGGTAAGTTATTTAAATGATTTGAGTTCTTGGGTATGAATTAAGTTTTCTTCTGATAAGCTTTTAGAACTTTAATGAGATTTGTAATAGAAGTTTCTTTTAAAGAGACTTACAGTACCTAGATTCACCAAATTTAATTTTTTTAGCGTCATAGAAAAATGAGTTTTGGGCATTCAAAGTTTTTTTCTTAAAAGGAGCTAGGACACAAGATTTGAATATTTTTTATGGTAATAGAAAGAGAGGAATTCTTCAAATGAGTTTGTATTAGGACCTCTAACCCCGATCTACGACGTCTGTTTAAATTTAAACTGTTACTTTTAGTAATATGCCGTACTAATAGTGTAAAATTCTAATGAAAATTCACTATTATAACACACTTGCTTCGCCCCGAAATTTTATTGATATTGTTGTTGAAATTTTAAATGTTGTTACCTATATTATAAGATGATTAAATCACATTGCCGCCTTTATAAATACCTGTTACTAAAGTATTTTATTCATTATATTATATGATAGGAAAAAATTCTTGTTTCCAAATTTCTGCTGAAAAGGTCATCTTAGACAGTCTTTTCAGTTCCTTTCACTCGTAAGCTGATAAGGAAGCTTCGGAAAGCCATACAGTTTTTGGAGACTGAATGACATTAATGATGTTGGAATGTCAACCAGTGATCATCGACGTACGTTACCTGTTCGTGCATTATTAATTACAATTTTTTATACTTCCTAAGAAAATGCGTTAATTTAAATTCTAAAATTAAAATTGATAGTTAAAACACCAAAGTTATCAGTCAGAGTCGCAGGCGACAAAACCTCGCAGATAACAGCAATGGTCATAAATTTAAACTATGAACTGACAGGAAAGAAATTTTCTAACCTTACTAATGTGGTCCATTTTTTTTTTCGGAATATCCTGAAAAATAACAACTACTGAGACTATGGAACTGGGCCTCAGCAAATTGAATGCCTATATGTTTCGCCCTTCGGAGGAGCATTAAACTGTTGGTTGTATGTACCATGCAATGTAGGACACATAAATGATCTCTACCCTGCTTACAAAAGTCAGAGGTGCAGAAAAATATTCAAGTTGGTAAGGGGTAACTACTGAGGCGAGGGGGAGGAATCAGCCCAGCACATCTTGTGCGAGTGTAAATCTCTGGACTGCAAAAGACAACTGATCTATGGTCAGTCCAGACCGGAGACAGAGCAATATAAAACTTCACCCTACCAATCGCTGTGCAGACTAGTTCAAGGCACAGTGATTTTGGAATGGGTGGAGTAAAAAGACTAAGGTCATGTACAATAAGCCAAAGGCTGCAGTGCTATCGGGGCGGCAAAGTCGCGGACGAGCCCTGAGGGAAAAAAAGGGGTAACTGCTCAGTGGATTGGCTCTAGTCGCAGAAATAGGTCAGTGTTAAAGAAACACAATAAAGACCAAAAAAAAAGACAATAATTTCACGTTGTTTTGAAGTTGAGGATCTGGCCTGCCTATGGTTTTGACGATAAAATGCGAAACATTGCAACCCCTTGCTGCCAAATTTTTATTTTTTTTTTAGTTTTTTTTATTTATTTATACATACACCATCCAACAGCTTAAAAGCCAAATTAAGGATGGGCCAATACACAAAACATAATAACTAACAATAATCAAGCTAACAATATAAACAAAGTCATAAATTAGATCCCTTTGAAAAACATTTTTATCTCTGATATGTTACATGAGAAGATATCTAGGCGGTCTTGCAGTACAAAGTAATCATTGCACATCTGGTAAATTAGAGACGATCGCAGCAATCGTGTACGAGCAGTCGGGAGATAAAATGTGCCTGGAAAACGTGCTGCAATACGAGGCATATTGAAATTAAGTTGCTGAAGCAGACTAGCGCAGTCAAACACAGAATTAACCAGTTTATATAAAAATATAATGAAACTGCACTGCCTGCGCATCGACAGACTCTGCAGACTAAAGCGAAGAAGTAAACTTTCCTGAGGAAAACCAATAGACGGATATCGACCATCCTCACGAAAACTAAGAAATTTTCTTTGCACTGATTCCAGGCTTGCCACATGTATCTCATAAGTAGGAGCCCACACAACTGAGCCATATTCAAGTCGGGACCTAACCAAACAGCCAAAGAGCAAGAGGAGGGTGTCAGTCTGTGAGAAATTTTTGCTGTTTCTTATCAGAAACCCTAGAGTTTTGTAAGCAGAACTGACAGTCTGCTCATAGTGTGGTTTAAAAAATAGAGTACCATCAAAAACAATTCCAAGGTCCTTAACTGTCCTGGGGCGGTCAAGTGGAAGCCCTCTTATATTGTACCCGAAAGTGATTGCGTGCTTATTTCGAGTAAAGGACATCACACAACACTTGGAAACATTCACAGAAAGACCACTCCGACAACACCATTCATCAAAGGTCTGAAGACAGTTCTGGAGCCGCAAACAGTCATCAATACTCGAAATATTTACGAAAATCTTAATATCGTCTGCATACATTAAAAAAGGAACGTGTAAAACATGTTTAACTGGGTTGATTAATATATTAAACAGTAATGGACCGAGTATGGAACCCTGCGGCACTCCCGAAGTTACGTGATAGGTGTTGGATTTGAAGCCCCCAACCTTAACAAATTGCCTCCTTCCATCCAGGTAAGATCTGAACAGGCCAAGCAAGCCCTCGGAGAATCCGATAGCCCTCATCCTGTCAATCAGAACAGAGTGATTTAGACAATCGAAGGCCTTAGATAGATCAGTATACACAACATCAACCTGTGAAGAGCGGTCAAGAGCGGACGCAATGAACTGTGTAACGTCGACTAAATTCGTAACAGTCGATCTACCTGGAATGAAACCATGCTGAGAAATAGAGAGTCTGTTTTTGATGTGAAACAGTATTCGCTGAAAAAGGCAGGCCTCGAAAATCTTACAGAAGACACATAGTATGGCTATTGGTCGATAGTTTGATGGATCACCACTATCCCCCGCGTTGAAGACAGGGAAAACCCGTGACAGCTTCCAAATCGCGGGGAATGTTCCAGATCTAAGAATCAGTTTAAAAATTTTCTTAAGTGGAGTCAGGAAAGCATATAAGCAGTCGAGCACCAAGAAAACAGGAACCAGATCAGGTCCACAGGACATGTTAGCCTTAATTTTTTTAGCGGATGTAATAATTTCGTCATCTGAAAAGTCATCAACAAAGAACATTGTGATGTCACCCGAAGCCAGGCTGGCGGCTGTAGGCGATGAGGTGGGGGTGGAGCCAGAACATCCCGCAAAATAAGAAGCAAAACTGTCAACTGCCTGTTGCTGGTTAGATGAATTCCCAATAGAAAAGTTTTGACGGCGTCGAGAAGAGCAGTTCCAGAATTTTTTAGGATTAGACCCAATCTCTATTTCAACCCTCTGAAAGTAGTTTACTCGAGAAAGATAAATGTCTCTCTTAAGTTTTTGTCTCAGCTCCCTAAATCTATCCAGAAACTCCACATTTCCGGCCTTCTTAAACTTACACCATAATGAATATTTATATTTGATACTAACCTTAATTTCTTTAGAAAACCACGGGGGTACCTATTACATGCTCGGGGAGCAGTCATGGGAACATACAGATCAAACAAGTCGTAAATTCTGGAATAGAAAAAGTCAAGCATAGAATCGACATCCTGAAGCCCATCCATACTATCCCAGCACAAGCCGCCAAGCTCCGCATACAATCTGACAAAATCACACTTTCGAAAATTATATGATCTTTGCCCAGTGTCACCAACAGGGGAAGAGACCATTGAACCCCTGAACGGAAACTCTATGATTAAGGGGGGATGATGACCATCAGGAATCACGGGCGAATCAGGAGCCTCCCCCACCAAGCAAGTGTCTGTAAACAAAACCATGTCAAGAATCCTGTTGTTGATATTCTCAACATGATTAAACTGTCCAAGGAGTAGTAGATTACAGAAATTTTGAAAAGCAGATACACGAGCGGAGGGGTCGTTCTGACGACAAGAAGCATATTCAGGCATGTTAAAGTCACCAACTAAGAATGTCTCGGAACCATATTTTAAGCACAGGGACTCGAGAGCTTCAAACAAGAGGTAGTAGTCATTAATTGGAGTATTGGGAGGAATATAAACGACAAAAACATTAAGCGGGGCCCGATAACCCGAGACTCTCACCCCCACAATGTCAATATTAGAAAGAGCATCAAATCCGCCACAGTCCCTCCGAATATCAAGGCGACGAGTTGCGAAGCGAGCATGCACAGCAAGCAGAACACCACCTCCCCTAGTCTTATAAGAGGAAGAAAAATCCCTATCTGATCTGTAGACGATATATTGATCATCAAACAGTTCGCTACTATAAATGTCACTATCCAGCCAAGTCTCAGTGAAAGCAAATCAGTCAAGAGGGTATGCCTGTGAACAAACAAAAGAGTAAACATCGTTGGTTCGTGTCCGGAGGCCCCTGACGTTTTGATAAAATATGGTAAATTGCCTCGCTGACTTTATATCATAACCGTTCACTTGAATGTTCTCCTCTTGCGAACACCAGTGCTCCGTAAGGCCTATGACATCTGGTTTTTCTTCCAAAGTTTGTGGAAGTACTTCCATTTCCAACACTTTATTATTGATTTTACCACATTAGGTATATTACTTTAAAATTTACTCTCTCAGAACAAGGATGTCAACACTCACAAACAAAAACACAAAGGTAGCTGGCCATAATAATTAATTCATAAGAGTTTATATAAAAAAACTTCAACAGTTTAATCCGAGCCTGAAATATGACTCATACTGCCGATAATACTCCTCCACCACACCCCACAGTATGGCCAGAAATTTAACCAGATCATTTTGCTTCCAGTAATATTTTTGCTAAAAATGTAAATAAACCTGTTTACATTTTCATTTAGAATGTCCTTATGCTCTTGGAAGACCTCTCAGTCTTATATTTAACCTTCTACTTTATTTTTGCATTTTCTGGAGGCCTTCAAAATCTCTGATTATATTTTTGTCTTTCAGGTTATGTGTCATAAATTACAGGCATATTTATATCAGTTACGTCTTATCAAAAGTATTTAAGATGGCTGTGATGCCGGTTCTCAAATTGTCCTTCAAACATTTCATCTTCGAACAACAACATTGTTTCTCTATGGGTAGATTAACTACAACAAACTTGTTTTATTTTACCAATTACATAATTTCATTGTTAGCAAGTGGTGGTGAAGTACACTCGGCCTAAACAGATTTTAGCAAAGCTTTTTTTGTATCTTGAAGGTAGAACCTTCCGAGTTAAAGCTAGTGGGCATTACTCTGATCATATATATATATATATATATATATATATATATATATATATATATATATATATATATATATATATATATATATATATATATATATATATATATATATATATATATCTTTAGGAATATATATATATATATATATATATATATATATATATATATATATATATATATATATGTTACTTCTGGGGTTCCACAAGGTTCACACCTTGGGCCACTTCTATTCAACATTTTAACCAATGCTATTGGAATAGCCTTCGGGTCATCTTACTTGATGTTTGCAGATGATTTAAAAGCTTTCACTTGTCTACACAGCTGCTGAAATGTTGGCGCTGGCCCAAAATTTGGAGTGCTTGTTTTCATGGTGCGATATAAATGATCTTCATCTGAACATAAATAAGTGTTTTATGATTAAGTTTTCCCATAGAGCTACCTCTCAGTTTACCACTGCAGATACTGATTATCTTATCGATGGTGGGATGATAGTGTTCGAGATCTGGGTGTCATTTTGGATTCACAGCTTAAGATGTCATTTTATTGATACCCTTACTTCTAAGGCTGCAAGAACGTTGGGTCTGATAACTAGAATCGCTAAGCTTTTTAGCAGTGTTCGTACATTGATCATCCTCTACTCATCAATTATAAGGTTTTTATTTGATTATTGTTTGGTGATTTGGTCTTACTACGTTTTTATATTGATAGAATTGAAAATGTTCAGCTAAGACAAATCTTAGCTTAGTTTAGTTAGTTTTAGATTTTTTTTAGATTAGTTTTGATAAATCAAAACTTTGTGTTATAGAAATTCAACGTATTTTCATAATTATTGTTACAGTTTATTTCTCTATTTCTACATTCCCTTCATTCTAGGTGTATTCTCTTCGACTTATGTTTTGTTTACATAGCCAAAAATGGAATTTTTGATAGCTGTGATACCCTATCTCAATTGAAAATAAAAGTTTGTCCACATACTGTTCTTAATCCTGGCATGCTGGGCAGTGAATTCCACCATAACTATGGCAAATACAGCCCCCTCAGCAGAGTAGTTAATAGTAGTAAAAGCTTTCGTTTGGAGTTTGATATGTTTGGCATGTCATATAGCCAGGTTAGGTCAAATATACGTAGAGCTTTACATCTGTAAAGTATTGTATTTGTCTAAATTTATAATTTACATTTGTATGGCATATTATGTAAAATGCAGAGCGTTTTAATAAATATTATTATTATTATATTATTTCATTACCTGCCATTTATCCTCTAACCTCCTAACAGCATCAGAACCTTGCCTACCAGAGTTGAACGGTATGGAGTTCTTCAATTCTTTGGCCACTGGTGAATGTGCTTTCAATACTGGTATTGGAAGATTATCGTCAAACCTACCCGAGCTGCTCCGTCGCTGCAGCTTTGGACTTTTTCTTAACATGCTAAGATCCTGCTGGGTGGCACTATGCCTACGCTGTACATTACTTAAACTATCTCGTATATTCAAATTCTCTAATCTATTTAATGTATCTTGATGACTTAACGAATCTATTCTACTAAGTGAATCGAAACGATGGAATGTGTGGTACTTATTATGGGAATGGGAGTCGTAGTTGTACGATGAAGACTGGGGCGACATGTTTAGTGAGTCCATACGGTTCAGCGAGTCCTTACGATTGTAAGTATCGTAGCGTGCGCTGTACCTTCCCGAAGGATCGGAGAACACAGACGTGGAAGGAATGTTGAATGAGTAAGGGTTACGCCGTGACACAGGTGGTGAATAATGCGATAACGCTTTTGAGGCAACAGTGGTATTTCGAAGACTGGAAACACTGCTTTCAGAGTCCATATGCTTTCTGAACCCAGGTTTTGACTGCAACTCTTGCTTTCTTCTAATCAGGTCTTCACTATGCCTCCGCATCTGCAATAAATTACATTAACAATTTGTTATCTAAATATGATTGTTTCTGTAACAAATATAAGGAGAGACAAAACTCAGCTGCTACAATTCTACATTAGTTAGTTAGTTTACATTATTAATACCCCCCCTTGGGGTGGTGGGTCTTGACCCACTTATTAAACAATTGCTGAAACCACACTTCAACAAGGCGTACCCTACCCCACCATCTTTTTCTGAATGTTCTCAGGCTTAGACATGTTTTTTCTTAATATTCTTTATTTACGAACTCAAAACAGTACATTTGTACTGGGAAACAATTAACCCTACATTAGGCGCACGGTCTACAATCGTAGACCACACCCAAATAAATGACTATAATGTCAGTAAACTATCTACTACGCAAGCACGTCTTTGAGTAGCCGTTTGTTACATGTGGCTCTGTCGATTCAGTGTGTAGACTGAAGCGGAATAGAGTGGTGTTGATAGTTACGCAAGTTTAAACAGGTTTGGTCTACGATCGTAGACCGCGCGCCTAACAGTGCTACATTTATGTGGAGAACCAAATTTCTTGTCTTGATAATTTAGCACAAAGCATGTGAGTGGTGCTTCTTCTTGCATATTAATATACAGCATAGTGTTAATAATTATATTTTGTTGGTTAGTTATAGTGATTAGTTAAGTATAATTGATTGCTAAAACGTGTAAATTATTGTTAGTGTATGACTTTACTTTGAGGTTATCATTTTATAGCTAATATTATTTACTTGTTTGAGAGAAGTATGTCTGACTCAAAGAAAAGGCGCGTAGAAAGTAGCAGGGACACAGGTGTATGAGCAAGATCGTTTGAAGTGGTATCTAGCGGAGAGGAAAGTCCATTAGATCAAGATGAGGAAGATGAAGAACCAGAAAATGAAAATGTAGTGGAAAAAAGCGATCACGACACAGACTCGGAGCTAGAACTAATATCGGATGAACAGGATCATTTATCAGATACTGATGATAAACAAATTATGGGTGGTAAATTTTACACGGGGAAGGACAAAATAACTAAGTGGAGAAAACAGTGTGGTAATACACAAGTGCGTTTGCGAACTCATAGTATAATAAGACATTTACCAGAATCAAAACCTGAGGCCGGCAACGCTATGTCTGAAATTGCCTTTATAAAACTTTTTATTAGTGATGCGGTCATCCACATAATAGTTACTTCAAAGAATATATATATTGAAAAAGTTAGAAATAATTTCAAAAGAGATCGAGTTGCAAGACTGACCAATGAAACGGAAATAAGAGCTTTGATAGGAATTTTGATTTTGATAGGAACATTGAGAAGTTCAAGGAAAAGCGCCAAAAAATATGGGATAATACAAAAGGCAACCAAGTTGAATCATGTTACCTCGCGATGAGTGAAAAGAGATTTAGATTTTTGATCCGCTGTCTAAGGTTTGATGATGTAACAACCAGGAACGATAGAAGAGAAATAGATAAATTAGCCCCCATTAGGGAAATTTTTGAAATTTTCCTGACTAATTTTCAAAACAACTTCATAGTTAGCGAATACCTTACTATAGACGAACAATTACTGGCTTTAAGAGGACGCTGCTCATTCAAACAGTATATACCCAACAAACCAGCCAAATATGGTATAAAGATGTTCGCTCTAGTCGATGTCAAAACTTTATATACCTTCAATCTCGAGACATACATAGGAACCCAGCCAGATGGTCCTTATAAATTGAGCAACTTCGCTGAGGATGTTGTAGTACGATTAGTACATCCCATAGAGGGAACTAATCGTATCATTACAGGAGATAATTGGTTCACAAGTATTCCCCTGACAAGAAAGTTGTTACACTAAAAAAGGTTGACGTATATTGGGACTATGCGCGAGAATAAACGTGAGATTCCCTTAGAGTTCTTGCCTAATAAGAAAAGAGAAGAAAAAACCTCACTGTTTAACTTTAAAGAGAATATTACAATGGTCTCGTATTGTCCAAAGAAAAATAAATCAGTTATTTTGGTGTCTTCGATGCACCACGCAATGAAATTGATCCCGAATCAGGTGATGCCAAAAATCAGATAGTATAGCCCAATATAATAAAACTAAAATTGGTGTAGATTTGGTGGATCAGTTATGCGAAAAATATAACGTCGCAATAAACTCGCGTCGTTGGCCAATGGTTATATTCTATGACCTCTTGACTATATCTGGCATAAACGCCCTTTGCGTGTATAAATCAAATCATCCCTTAGAAAAAGTTGCCAGAAGTGAGTTCATTAAAAAATTCTCTTGGGAACTCATCAAGCCACAGATAGAGGCTAGATCAAATATTGTCTCTTTGCCAGTAGAACTGAAAAGGCGGGCGCGAATTCTTCTTGGACTCAAAGTGCTTGTACCCCGCCCCCCTCTTCAGCAAAAATCAAAAAATTACGTCGGACGATGTCATATTTGTCCTCGACACCACAGCAAATCCTCAAGAAATGCTTGCGTAAAATGCAGGCATTATGCTTGCAAGGAACACATGGCGGATATGTGTACAACCTGTTTATCTGAGTGAAAATATTGCCATTTTTCATCTACCGTTATATTGTTTGTTAATAAGTTTCTTTTTTTGCATTTAGCGCATTTATGTTAAATTGTCATATTCCTACCAGATTATTTTTTTTAAATTTTTATTGTATATCAATTTTTATTTTTGTTTCAAACTGGATACATGCTAATAAATGTATAAAAAGGTGTTATTGTCGTATTTTTTTTTCAAACAATTATATAAAAATATTTAAAAAGTACATTTTTGACGAAAAAATATATATAAATAAAAAGCCTGGATGCAGCAAGTGCGTTATGGTAGTGAATTTTCATAGAAATGATCTGGCACAAAATATTTTATTATAACTTTTTTTTCTTGTAACATAGAAATCTAAATTTTGGTGTATAGTTTACTTTTTATATCGTAAACCTACCTACCAAATTTGGTTATCATAGATTTTTTATTTTGTAAGATACAATTTTTTTTGAAATGAAAACTCAAAATTTTCCCGGAAAACCTCGTCCGATTTTCCTGACTAACGAACTTATCCAAGCCATTTACAAAAGAAAGGTACATGCCAAATTTTATCAAAATCGGCCCATTATTCTCTGAGTTATCAGTGTGATGCATATATATATATATATATATATATATATATATATATATATATATATATATATATATATAAACATATAAAAATTGAAACTGACCCCGGATATGGGTTCTAGGGGTCCTATATCGCGCTCATTTGAAGAAATTTTTTCAAAATTCAAAAGTCGAGATCTCCTCATTAGTGAATTTTTTCTAAGAAAATTCACTAAAATGGTTTTCAATGTTTTTTTAATGATTTGTGTCATAAGGTGTCATATGTTGATGAAACAAAATCGTCTACATATGTAGACCGCGTGACTAAACTTGTCACAAAATACCGCGCGCCTAACGTAAGGTTAATAACCTAAAATTACATATGATTTTGAAGTTAACTTATATTATATCACTGTCAAGTACTTTAAAAACTAGGTATATATTCTATGACTAGAAACTGTTTTGTCTATTTGATAAATGTCGTTTTAGGTACATTGTGAATCTTTGCATGTATGTTTCTAAGTTCTTCTGGAATAGTCTTAAGTGATCTTATGCTCCTTGTAATCACACTGGTGAGCTTTACATTTGTTCTTGATACTACTATAAGTCGGCCTGCCCATTGTCTTGTTGAATACATATGTACTTCACTACTTATTGTCACTTTAATGTTTGTTTTGATTTTATTATTCCATATTTTATACATTAATTTACATTCTTCCAGCTTTAAAAGGTTATGGATTTGTAAAATGTTAATGTCTAACGTTTTACACAAACATTTAAAGGGATAAAATCAGTTTAAACTATATAATATTTTTAGTATGGGTTTTGTGTTCTCTGCAATTGTTGTAATCTCACTTTGGCGCAGAAGCATAAATAACCATAATATATTTTATGTGTAGTTCTATTAAATTAATGAATCATACGTTAGCCTTTCTGTTAAACAATATTCATAAAGGCTCCGGTAAGAATATATATTTTGTCTCCTTAAATTAAGTGTTTGTCAAAATCCAACTGCTTCTCTATTAGTGAATTTTCTTTAAAAAATTAACTAATGAGAAGATCCCAACTATTGAATTTTGAAAAAAATTCTTCAAATGAGCGCTATTTAGGACCCCTGCAACCCAAATCCGAGGTCGGTTTCAGACTTCGTTAGCCAGGAAAATCTGCCAAAGTTTTCCCGAAAAATTTTGTGTTTTCTTTCGAAAAAAAATTATATCTCCGGAATTAACAAAGTAAGGGCAACCAAATTTGGTACGCGGGTTTATATCATTATAGGTAAGTTACCTACCAACTCTGTAGGTTAAAGGACAAAAAAGTTACAGGCATTTAAAGAAAAATAAATTTGGGTTTTCCTCAAAACGTAAAAAGTCGCGATTCTAAACGTCAAAATTGGGAATATTTAGGCAATGAACCTGAAACTAATATGAGCTATGGAAGGAAAATGTCTCAAGAATAATGTTTTACAAAGCCTGAAGTCTTAGTTTCAATCGTCATTGTCCTACATTTTACTAAAATATTCCCAGAAAATTCATTTCAAATAGACCCTTTCTCTGATGCTTTGGCAGTAGTGTTGGCTATAGAGTTTATCGGTTAATGGTATATCATTTTTGTCGAATTTTCGTAAAAAATCTTTAAAGCTCATACAATTACAGGTGGCCCATAAGTCGTTGGTGATTCAAATTTTCTTTATTAGTGAATTTTCTTTAAAACATTCACACTAATGGGGAGATCCGTGTTTATATATATATATATATATATATATATATATATATATATATATATATATATATATATATATATATATATATATATATATATATATATATATATATATCATACCGATAACTCAAAAAATAATACACCGATCTTGATCAAATTTGGTGAGTACCTTCCTTTTGCGAGTGGCTTTCGTTAGCCAGGAAAATCGAACAAGGTTTTCCAGGAAAATTTTGTGTTTTCTTTCTAAAAAAATTCATATTTCCGGAAATAACAAAGTGAGGGCAACCAAATTTGGTACGCGTATTTGTATTATAAAGAGTGAACGATGTATCAAAATTTAGGTCTCTAAGTTTAAGGACAAAAAAGTAACGGGCAGCTAAAGCAAAACATTTTGGAGTTTTCCTCAAAACATTAAACTCGCAATTTAAAACGACAAACTCGCAATTTAAAACATCAAAATTGGCAATGTTTAGGCAAAAAACGTGAAACAAATACGGATTGTAAAAAGAAAATGTTGCAAGAAGAGTGTTCTGCGAACCCATAAGTTTCAGATTCAACCGTCATTGCCCTTCATTTTACTAAAATATTTACAGAAAATTCATTTCAAATAGACCTTTTCACTAATGCTTTGGCTGTCGGTTTAGTTAAGTTGATGCTTTTGCTGTAGGTTTAGTGAAGTTTATGGTTTAACAGTCTATAATTTTTAGCTAATTTTCGTAGAACAAATTCGTTACTGCATTTTAGCATTTTTTATCGAAATATGATGCATGTTTGTAAGAAAAAATCTGGACGCAGTAAGTGCGTTTTGGTAGCAATTTTTCATTAAATCCTTCAAATTTCAATAACTCAATTTGCTATTAACGTAACTTTTGTTGGTTAGGAAACCAACATTTAACTTTATTTTCGGAATATTTTTGTATGAACGCAGCAAGGGCGTTTTGGTTGCGAATTTTCATTAAATGTTTCAAATTTCAACAACTCAATTTGCTATTAACCTAAGGTTCATTGGGTAAGAGACCAGTTTTCTCAGAAACATTTAAAGTTTATTTTCGGAAAATTTTTGTACATTTTCAAATAATTATTTTGATAAAATATGGTACATTGTTCCTACTGTATAGGTTATACCGGTAACCAAATTGATGCCTGCTTGCATTAGAGCGATATATTTGTAATTAAAAACTTTTTTATGAAAATTCACTTCCATAACGCACTTGCTGTGCCCAGAGTTTTTTATTAATCCAAGATATTTATAATTATTTATAGGTTAAATTTTTTGATTGTTAATACTAATATTCATATATTTTATGCATTAACCTTTTTAAGTTATTACTTAATAACCACCTATGATATGTATCTAAGTTATCATTGGCTATCTCTTCCAATGAATCCTGGGAGTCGTGTGAATATAACAGCACTGTGTCATCTGTATTTAGCTCTAAATTTTGCTACTGGTGGATTCTGTACATACAGCAAATTTAAAATAGATCCAAGCCAGGGGCGGCTGGTCCATTAATGCTGTGGTGCTGCAGAACAACGAAAAATAATTGAACAATATTATTCCTAATTTGATGAAACCATTAAAATCCTAATTTATTGTCAGGAAATAGATATGTTGTTGTTTGAAAGCTAGTGGTTTTCTGGCGTTGAAGATTTGAGCATTGAGCAGGCGATCAAGCACCAAGTGTCAGTCCCAGTCAGTCAATTGGATATGGAAATAATGCAAGTCTCCTAGACTGGTCAAATAAATATCTATCTAACATTGTTGCTCTGGAAGTCATAACCGAAACGTTCGATGGGCACCGATGGCCATCGGAAGGCTTCGGAGCCGCCAAATGTACGTTATAAAAGAGCTGCACATGTCGCAGATCGCAGCCGTTTACCTCTTTACCTTTCATTTAGCAAGACTGCATCTGTATTCCATATTGTGTATATTATATGCATATGATAGTATTATTCGTAGGAGTTTCCTGTTTGTCATTCCTGTTAAAATGTATGTAATGTTTGAGTTAGGCAAGACTAAGTTTTGTAAACCTAGTTACCAGGGTCAATTAGCAAGACAATTTAACGTAGATATACAAGGTGTTCCTTAATGTTATGCGAATATTTAAGGGTGTGAATCTACAAGAAAAATTAATGATAGTTTGCTTTACAAACTTTGGTCCAAAAATGTTCTGTTACAAAAAAACGGGGTGTTAAAAATTTTAGGGAGAAAAATGGAAATTAATTAATATTTTCGAAACCACTTGAGATATTTCAGTGATATTTAGTGCAGAGAGACAGCTAGTAAGTATTATATTTTCCAATAGAAACATAATTTTCAGATTTAAGAGTGGCGTACGGGCACTGACTTCGATAATTTTGAATAAAAAAATTGTACGCCAATAATTTTTTTCTCAACTACAAATTATTTTTGCATTCCCCGTTCTATTTTAAACATAAGAGCTCTTCTGAGTTGTCTTCCTACGATGCACCGTTTTTGAGTAAAAAAAAATTTTTAATCGTTATATTGTCCGAGAAAATTAATGTTATTATTGTGACATAAAATTTTCACTTTTCTTAAATTACCATTGTAGTTATCCTTACATTTTTCCATGCAGCACACCCATACATTTTAGGCATCAGCCGCCACTGGTCCAAACACAGATCCCTGTGTGACACCAGCTTTTATAATTTTGTAGTGCTTCTTTTACTATTCAGAACAGTTGTTTGCTTTCTGCCAAATAGATAACTAGATATAAGTGCAATGCCACATGTTCCCATGTTATACAGTTTGTTTAATAGAATGCTATGCTTAACTGTGTCCAGTGCTTTTTCTTAATCTTTTACAAAATTGTTAGTTGGTTGTACACAGTATCTATTTTATAACATTTTGTGTTATTTGGAGCTGTCGTGACAAAATACTACCTGGTTCCGCACCGAGATGACGACCCTGTCGTACATCTCACTATGTTCTAGTAGGTAGGCTGGCTACCATAGCTGTATTACTTTATAGGTGTGTTCTCGCTGTGATTAGTATACCGTACTCATGAGCTCTAATTAGAGCGAAACCAGTCTGCAGTTCTAATTAGGTTGAGAATACATCTAGCCTTACATACATTATCCCTATATTAGGTAAGAAATGGGCAAGAGCTGACAATTTACAAAATTGTTAGTTGGCTGTACACAGTCTTTATTTTATAACATTTTGTTTTATTTGGAGCTGTTGTGACAACATACTACCTGGTTCTGCACCGAGATGGCGACACTCTCGTACATCTCACAATGTTCTACAAACATTGCTGGCACATATTTTTTCTCGTCAAGATTAGTAGTGATAAACTGACTTCAATAGATGCCATTTGTGTACTACTACTTTTTAAAATTACAAACTGATGCTCATCAAATTTAAATGTTTTAAGACGCTTTCTAATATTTTTGAATCAATCAATATTAGAGATATAGGTCTTTTTATTCCAGGGTCAGGGTAATCTCCTTATTTGTGAATCTGTGTTACCAACATCTGCTTTAATACCTATGGATAATCACCACTTTCTAACACTTCATTAATTAATTAAGTAATGGTTTGTAATGTAAATTCTAAAGTACATTTTAAATCTTTTGTAGTATATATTATCTATCCCATGATCTGTATTATCACTTTTTCTGATAACCATATCTCTGGTTGCTTTCAAAAACCATATAGGAAAATGCAACTTTTTGGTAAAACACTTGCAAACATAGATTTCAGTGGCATTATATAAAATATTATAAAATAAATCAAGTGCATCCGTAGATAATGGATCAATATAAAAACAATAAAAACTATTCAAACAATTATTGAGCAACTTGTAAGCTGCTCTAATGCCAACTGTCATTACAGTTCAATGAATCAGTCAGTTTAAGAAAAGTTAAAAATGTAGATGCAGGAATTGAGTGTAGCATTACAACGCTGGCATTCCACATATAATTATATTCATTCAAATCAGGCAGAAAGAAGTTAACATATATACAATTTTCAGAATGTAAAGAAATGGTGGAATAAAGACGTTCTAATTCATCATCCACACGCCATTTAATATTTGAAATTTATTATCATTGCAATATTAACCAAGAATCAATTTCACAGATTCCACAAGCCTTTCGACTTTTCTAAAGATAATTGTGGAGGAATATAACTACAGCAGAAAATAATCACAACTGTTGTGTCACCACCGATCCATAATAATCAGTGCAACTATGCTCTATTTCAAGCTGCAATATATATATATATATATATATATATATATATATATATATATATATATATATATATATATATATATATATATATATATATATAGTATATATATATATATATATATATATATATATATATATATATATATATATATATATATATATATATATATATATAGTATTAGTATATTGCATATAACTAAAAATATTTTAACTTTTAACCAAAACTACAGCCCAATTTAAATAAATCAATCTATACCTACCAATTCACTTCTTTGACTCCTACGTTGTTCTTCCATTATCTGCTCTTCTTGCATCCTAAGTAGCTGTTGCTCCAACCTCCTATTCTCCAGTTCTTGTTCTCTTCTCTCTTGCTCCTCTCTCATCATTTGAAACCGCCTTTTCTCTTCGATCTGCAGTCTAAGTTCGTTCTGGTATGTTTCCCGCTTAATTCGTTCCTAAAATTAATCATCTAATAGTCAATATTATGGCTACGAAGCTTCTAGCATCTAAGTTTTCACAAGAGATTTAAAATATGTTTTGATTAATTAGATTTGGTTACTTACTCGTTCAAGCTCCTCTGATCTGTCTTGATAACTAAAACCGTCTAAGAAGCTTGGAGTGTACGAATGTTGCAAATCCGACAATAGCCTTTCTGAAAGAAAGAGGTATATAAGAGAAACATAGTTAATTATTTTGTTACATTCTGTAAATTGTTTAAAGTTAAGATTTTAATTCATTTCCTCAAACTATTTTACCCATTTTTATTTTCTAAAATTGATCTTATATTACTGTTACCAGGATCCCTTGTTGATGTTTATTATTGTTTCATAGATGTTTCCATTTTGTATTGTAATTTTTTTAATATTATTAAATAACTTAACCTACAGGGCTTTTGCACTCCCTCCCAAATGTACAGGTGTGCCAAATTGCTCACTCATAATAAGAAGTCTAATAGCGTAGGATCATCACCGCCTATCCACCGATTTAAAATATTAATTCGATGTACTGCCGGATATTGATTTGGTAATGTGCTGGTGCTCCATCCTGCTGGAACTATATCACATTCGTCAGAACTTGTGAATTTGCTCAATCGGGATCTAAGTTTACCAAAGTTAGCAGAACATCATTTTGGAGCAGTTAATTATACCCAGTCAAATTGCCATCAACAAAAAAGGGACCAATCACATGGTTTCTAACTATTCCTGCCCACACATTAACTGTTTCAGAGTATTACGTATGTTCTCTAATCCAGTGTGGACTTTCTTTAGACTGGTAAGGATAATTTTGACGATGAGCATAGCTGTAAAGTAAAACTTCACTCGTCAGAAAACAAAATATGTTCTAGTTGGATAACATTGTTATCTAACATTTCTATCATTTGTTCATCTTCCATGAGCTCTGAGTTTGTATTAATTTATAGGGACTCATTTTATTTTCGTTTAATATTCAAATACTCGATGAATGGCTAACATCCAATGTTGTGGCTGCTTGTCAATTCGGAGTATGTGGTTTTTCTTTAAACTCAAGCATTACATCCAATTTGGTATCATAACTGAGTGGATTAGAAGGTTCTTTTTTGTATCTGCCACAGATGTCTAAGCTCGCGAAAGTGTTTTCCAATTTTACTAATTGTCCCTTGGGATATAGGCGGCAGTTAATTATCCCATCAATAAAAAAGGGACCAATCACATGGTTTTTAACTATTCCTGCCCAAACATTAACTGTTTCAGGGTATGGCGTATGTTCTCTAATCCAGTGTGGACTTTCTTTAGACTGGTAAGGATAATTTTGACGATGAGCATAGCTGTAAAGTAAAACTTCACTTGTCAGAAAACAAAATAGGTTCTAGTTGGATAACATTGTTATCCAATATTTCCATCATTTGTTCATCTTCCATGAGCTCTGAGTTTGTATCAATTTATAGGGATTCATTTTATTTTCGTTTAATATTCAAATATTCGACGAATGGCTAACATCCAATAATGTGGCTGCTTGTCGATTCGAAGTATGTGGTTTTTTCTTTAAACTCAAGCATTACATCCAATTTGGTATCATTACTGAGTGCATTAGAAAGTTCTTTTTTGTATCTGCCACAGATGTCTAAGCTCTTGAAATTTTTCTTGAAATAGGCGAGCAACTTCGATCTGTGATCATGTTTTATCTATGCAACCAATCATCTCTGTGGAATTGTTATTTTATGCATTTCTGCTAAATAAACCATGTTTCTGAATTGCAGTTAACTACTGACAACTACTGTCATGCGGTTACAATCACACAGCAAGTTGCTAAGATGTTTTAAACAAAACTAACATTGCCAACTATGAAGAATGTTGATAACTTTTTATGTCATCTTTTTAATTGATACTGCCCAAAAAATACACTGAAATTGTTTTTTCTTGCTTTTTCATTATCAAGAATGAAACACGATTAGTTATTAATTTTTAGTATGTTGTAGCGAAGTTCATCAATCAGAAGAATTTCTTCTTTTTAGTGTTAATTTTTGCAATAAATTTTATAACCATAGCATTTTTATAGAGAGAATAAAGGGATATCTCAAATGAAGTATCACAAGCCCCTGCTTCGTCTTTTAAAATTTGGGGGTTGCAACTGTCACAAGGGGGTTGAATGTAGTGGTGAAGTTCACCTTGCAGGATGGCATTTTTAAATCTAAAATTAACGTGGGATTTTTTATTAATTTGGACAATAATTGAGATACTAAATTTATTCCATTTGGCTGTTCCACACATATGCAGCATATATCGATGATGTTCTGACAGAACGACATAAGCGCCATTTTGTAACTTTTACAGAAATCAAATAAAACTGTTTATTTCGAAAAATAATCTACTCAGTGGTATTTTAACTGATTAACTAGGTCATAGTAAGCCATAGATGTATTGTGTTGATAAAAAAAACTACATAAAACTATGTCGTTTACGTCGTTTTATAAATTTGGCTGGAGCTTAAGTCAACATTTGTTGTAAGGGAGAGTGGGAGAATTGTGCGCACTTAAGGAAAATCGTTATAGCACTGATAACATTGTAAATAATTTAAATGTAAATCCAGAAACGGAAGCGTTATTTACGTTACTTTCAGCATTTCAATCAATTTTAGGGAAAAATAATGTATTTGAAGCACAATATTGCTGACAGTACAAAAGTGCTCTGGCGCACAATTCCCCACCCTTGCGGGTAATGATGCGCACGTGTTGGGGAATGGTGCGCATTGAAAGTACTTATTACTAAATAAAATCAACCCTGACTTTGAAAACATCTATTGAAATTGTTGAACAAAGAAAAAAACATTACAATAACTCCTAATTTGAGCATAAGTCACATATATAATTTTTCGGCGTATCCGAGCCAGTACACTCGGCATGATTCAAGTTGAACAAAGGACACATCTGTACCATAATTATCCTTGTTTGCCAAATTCTCCGCAACTACACAAAGTTCGTTCGCTTCCGCTAGCTGATTCAAAGGTGACAGTATGAAGCTTAGCCCAACATCATCTTCGAAGTCATCCAATTCGTCGTCACAAATATCAGACATATCATCTTCTGATGAATCAGATGATTCAGGCACTGGTGGTCTTTTTTGTTTGGTTTTCAATTTCTTTGAAGTCGATGGAATTGAAAATTCATCTTTAAAACATTTACGAATGACTCCTTTATTATTCTTGTCTCTCAATTTCTCTTTGGTTTTGATTGCCTCTTCTCGTTGTTTCTTTTTTACCTCAGCTTCTTCTAGTTTTGTTCTTATGATTTCTGCTTGTTCCTAGATTTTCTTTTCGTTGCCTGGTTAACATTTGCTTTTGGTATTGGAGCCACAGCAAAGAAAGAATTAATAGTTAGACGTAGATGGCCGAGGGCTTGGATCTCTCCGATGTTGTAGATCTGGGTGATTATCTAGTAGAGTGACTGCATCCTCTTGGCTGGATGACGTTCCAAGTTTAGGTGTTGCTTCTACTGTAAGTTCTGCTACATACTGGCTAGGTTCAAAATCAGCATTGGTAAATTTGTCGGGTTTAATGGAAATATTCCAGCTGCCCGAAACCCAGAATCTGCTAAAGGTGGCTTGATAGTTAGCTGTTCATCCAGGAAAGATGGGGAAAAATTCAGGTCTTTAGCTGAGAGCAGTCTTTCAGCTGAATATAGTGTTAAATAAGTTACACATCAACACCCGCGAATTCGTATCGTTGGCCTCTCTGAGAAGATCGAGGGGGATGAATTAGTAAGACTAATTAAGTTGCAGAATGGTGACATCTTTGGTGACTCTAATTTTAAGTTTATCTCTACTGATCATCTAAAAAATAATAGTAGAATTTATCAGGCGGTCCTGCAGGTTGATCGTGTTTCTTATAAGTCGGCTTTAGATATTGGTCAGATTTTTATCGGGTATGATCGCTGCTCTGTTTACGATGGTATCGATATCACGCGATGTTTCAACTATTCGGGCTTCCACCATACTTCTAAATTTTGTAAGGGCAAAACCACATGCCCTAAATGTTCTGGTGACCATCCTGTGAAAAACTGTGTGGCTACTACTCTTTGTTGTGTGAACTGTTTCAATGCGGCCAAGGTAAAGGCAGGAGTTGCCTATGATCATGCAGCCTGGGACCATAACTGTGCGGTTTACAGGCAAAAGCTGCAGTCGATGAGAGCAGAGATTCTGCAGATCAAATAGCAATTACCACAATGCCATGTCGGGGTGGAAACCCAGTCTCCAAACAAACCTGTTGGATCTTTCGTTAACTTTGGACACAATCATCATTCTTCTTTTGCCTGTTCTATGGAGAGGCAATTTAACATATTTTATCAAAACGTCAGGGGCCTCCGGACACGAACCAATGATGTTTACTCTTTTGTTTGCTCGCAGGCATATCCTCTTGACTGTTTTGCTTTCACTGAGACTTGGCTGGATAGTGACATCTATAGTAGCGAACTGTTTGATGATCAATATATTGTCTACAGATCAGATAGGGATTTTTCTTTCTCTTGTAAGACTAGGGGAGGTGGCGTTCTGCTTGCTGTGCACGCTCGCTTTGCAACTCGTCGCCTTGATATTCGGAGGGACTGTGGAGGCCTTGATGCTCTTTCCAATATTGACATTGTGGGGGCTATAGTCTCGGATCATCGGGCCTCGCTTAATGTTTTTGTTGTTTATATACCTCCCAATACTCCAACTAATGACTACTACCTCTTGTTTGAAGCTCTCGAGTCCCTGTGCATAAAATATGGTTCCGAGACATTCTTAGTTGGTGACTTTAACATGCCTGAATATGCCTCTTGTCATCAGAACGACCCCTCCGCTCGTGTGTCTGCTTT
Organism: Tillus elongatus; assembly: GCA_964006375.1. Taxonomy (NCBI): domain Eukaryota; kingdom Metazoa; phylum Arthropoda; class Insecta; order Coleoptera; family Cleridae; genus Tillus; species Tillus elongatus. Next base: position 69,014,262 of record OZ023264.1, read on the forward strand.
TCAAAATTTCTGTAATCTACTACTCCTTGGACAGTTTAATCATGTTGAGAATATTAACAACAGAATTCTTGACGTGGTTTTGTTTACTGACACTTGCTTGGTGGGGGAGGCTCCTGATTCGCCCGTGATTCCTGATCGTCATCATCCCCCCTTAATCATAGTTTCCGCTCAGTGGTTCTGTGGTCCCTTCCCCTGCTGGTGACACTACTAGGCAAAGGTCATATAACTTTCGAAAATGTGATTTTGTCAGATTGTATGCGGAGCTCAGCGACTTGTGCTGGGATGGCATGGATGGGCTTCAGGATGTCGATTCTATGCTTGACTTTTTCTATTCCAGAATTTACGACTTGTTTGATATGTATGTTCCCATGACTGCTCCAAGAGCATGTAATAGGTATCCCCCGTGGTTTTCTAAAGAAATTAAGGTTAGTATAAAATATAAATATTCATTATGGTGTAAGTTTAAGAAGTCTGGACATGTGGAGTTTCTGGATAGATTTAGGGAGCTGAGACAAAAACTTAAGAGAGACATTTATCTTTCTCGAGTCAATTACTTTCAGAGGGTCGAAAGAGGGATTAGGTCTAATCCTAAAAAATTCTGGAACTGCTCTTCTCGACGCCGTCAAAACTTTTCTATTGGGAATTTATCTAACCAGCAGCAGGCAGCTGACAGTTGCTTCTTATTTTGCGGGATGTTCTGGCTCCACCCCCACCTCATCGCCTACAGCCGCCAGTCTGGCTTCGGGTGACATCACAATGTTCTTTGTTGATGACTTTACAGATGACGAAATTATTACAGCCGCTAAGAGAATTAAGGCTAACATGTCCTGTGGACCTGACCTAATTCCTGGTTTCTTGGTGCGCGACTGCTTATATGCTTTCCTGGCTCCACTTAAGAAAATTTTTAAACTGATTCTTAGATCTGGAACATTCCCCGCGATTTGGAAGCTGTCACGGGTTTTCCCTGTCTTCAAGGCGGGGGAAAGTGGTGATCCATCAAACTATCGACCAATAGCCATACTGTGTCTTTTGTAAAATTTTCGAGGCCTGCCTCTTTCAGCGAATACTGTTTCACATCAAAAACAGACTCTCTATTTCTCAGCATGGTTTCATTCCAGGTAGATCGACTGTAACGAATTTGGTTGACATTACACAGTTCATTGCGTCCGCTCTTCACAGGTTGATGTTGTGTATACTGATCTATCTAAAGCCTTTGATTGTCTAAATCATTCTGTTCTGATTGACAGGATGAGGGCTATCGGATTCTCCGAGGGCTTGCTTGGCTTGTTCAGATCTTACCTTGATGGAAGGAGGCAATTTGTTGAGGTTGGGGGCTTCAAATCTAACACCTATCACGTAACTTCGGGAGTGCCGCAGGGTTCCATACTCGGTCCATTACTGTTTAATATATTTATTGACCCAGTTAAACATGTTTTACATGTTCCTTTTTTAATGTATGCAGATGATATTAAGATTTTCGCAAATATTTCGAGTGTTGATGACTGTTTGCGGCTCCAGAACTGTCTTCAGATCCTTGTTGAATGGTGTTGTCGGAGTGGTCTATCTGTGAATGTTTCCAAGTGTTGTGTGATGTCCTTTACTCGAAATAAGCACGCAATCACTTTCGGGTACAATATAAGAGGGCTTCCACTTGACCGCCCCAGGACAGTTAAGGACCTTGGAATTGTTTTTGATGGTACTCTATCTTTTAAACCACACTATGAGCAGACTGTCAGTTCTGCTTACAAAACTCTAGGGTTTCTGATAAGAAACAGCAAAAATTTCTCACAGACTGACACCCTCCCCCTGCTCTTTGGCTGTTTGGTTAGGTCTCGACTTGAATATGGTTCAGTTGTGTGGGCTCCCACTTATGAGATACATGTGGCAAGCCTGGAATCAGTGCAAAGGAAATTTCTAAAATTTCTTAGCTTTTGTGAGGATGGTCAATATCCGTCTATTGGTTTTCCTCAGGAAAGTTTACTTCTTCGCTTTAGTCTGCAGAGTCTATCGATGCGCAGGCAGTGCAGTTTCATTATATTTTTATATAAACTGGTTAATTCTGTGTTCGACTGCCCTAGTCTGCTTCAGCAACTTAATTTCAATGTGCCTCGTATTGCAGCACGTTTTCCAGGCACATTCTATCTCCCGACTGCTCGTACACGATTGCTGCGATCGTCTCCAATTTACCAGATGTGCAATGATTACTCTGTACTGCAGGACCACCTAGATATCTTCTCATGTAATATATCAGAGATAAAAATGTTTTTCAAAGCGATCTAATTTGTGACTCTTTTTTGTATTGTTAGCTAGATTGTTGTTAGTTATTATGTTTTGTGTATTGGCCCATCCTTAAATTGGCTTTTAAGCTGTTGGATGGTGTATGAATAAATAAATAAAAATAAATAAATAATGGCGTCGGTGATTCATAGTAGGCAGAAGAGAGAGCAACACTAGTCGGTTGCTTGAAAGGCCACGGAGTATTAACAAATTTGATGCGCACGATTACCCGACACACACGATTCCCCCACTCTACCTTACTTACATTTTTTAACTGGACAGCAATTCTGATCAGCCTGGCATTTAAGCAAAGTTTACACATAACTGTAGAGCTTGGTAACAATCAAAATTATCGAATACTCATAAATAAAATACGTGCTTATGCGACATTTTATAACGTTAATGAACTTAAAGGTTATGAGTGCAAATCGTGCTCTCATTTCCAGTTTCGAAAAAAAATCACGATTTCTGCATTCTCAATGAAAATTTTCATGTTTAAATTGTTCTTTTTTTTCGTTCATATAAGCAATATGACACAAAAACGCTACTTGAAAAATAGAAAAAAAAAAAATTAAATATAAAATATTGGAAAATGAGCAGATGGCCAGAGTAGCCGCAGCCAAGACATGACAGCACACACGTTAATTATTAAATAAAACTAAAACAGTATATAATTATTGTAAAAGCAGCACTTCATTTAGAAATAACTAAAAGATCACATTACCACCAAAGGAAACTAAAATATATATTATGACAGTAAACAACAACAAAAAAACACATTTTCTTGAGATCAGCGATAAGCGTAAAATGTTTATATTATAAGTTAGTCTTTGTCGTCTTTCTGTGGGCAGTAAAAGACATGCCATTTTTTTGCACTTTGTTTCTTCCACGGGGAAGATGGAACATTGTTTTGGGAGGTAACATTCTTCTCTTGCCGTCTCTATATTCAAGTCCATGCAATTTTTTTTTTTGCTTTATTCCTTGCCTTTCTGCTTAACTTTTTTTCTGCGCTTTCCTATCTCAAGGACGTTGCTTGATGAAGACGATGTGGATTTAGACTGGAAGCTTCTTCAACATGTTCACTATGAGGCAATCTAGGTTCGTTCTTTGAAGAACTTGTAACTGCCTCCTTCCGAAGGGTGGAGTGTGAATCGGGGTTTTCAACGGATAAAGGGTTTTGTCTCGAGCACCACCACTTTACTTAAAGGTTCTAAGAGATTCCAGGGGGAAGGTGGAAGCGCCAAAGTTACTGTTGTTCAAGTATCAGACCACCCTGAGCGAGTTGGATGCTCGGGGAGACTCCAATGGAGATGTTTGGTTTCCAGGGGTCGAGTTTTGTTAGAGACTTTGATGGCGAACAAGACATTAAAATATATAATGGTTTATTAGAGGTCAAAATATTTGTATACAAATAAATATGAAAATAATTAAAAAAAATATTGACAATGTATACTTAATATAGGGTTGTTACCTGGGCTGGTTGGCGAAATATAAATTGTATAAGAAAACGGAATATAGATCTTTATTTCGGTTCTGACTAGGTAGTTGGTTCCTCGTAAAATCAAGTCGCAAAATTTCTCTTGTACCCAGCTTGCTTTGGTTTCAACAAAATTTAGAGAGGAAGTTATTCTTACGACGACAATAAGGAGGCGATATTTCACGCTGCCCCGACACCTGTGTCCCACCTGGGAACAACTTGAGCGTCAATCACAGCGGAATATATATATATATATATATATATATATATATATATATATATATATATATATATATATATATATATATATATATATATACGCCGCGGCGTAAAATATCGCCAGGATATATAGAGTCCTCCTGGCGATATTTTACGCCGCTTTGATGCCCGTGTCCCACCTGGGAGCAACTTGAGCGTTAATGCAGCGGAAATATATATTTATAGTCCTCCTGGCAATATTTTACGCCGCTTTGATGCCCGTGTCCCACCTGGGAACAACTTGAGTGTCAACGCAGCGGAAATATATATTTATAGTCCTTCAAACTCCCAAGTTATCTTAACTGGAAGCTGGGAGTTCACACGGTACACAATTATTCTGAAACACTAAAGTGGTGTTACCAAAACAGCTGGAAGCGAGAATTATATTGTTATTATGATCCCCCGGTTATACGGTGCGTGCCTAGACAGAATAAAATAAATATAAAAATATATGGGGCCGACAACACTCTGTCAATTCTGTTTGGGTGAAATTTGGTATTAGAGACACCTGTATGGGGAAAAGCGGAAAAATAAAAATGAATTTGGAATGGGTGTCCGGGCTAACTAGCGGGGACAGCTATATATAAAATTGGCCAAAAACAAACCGGGAAATATAAAGTATCAACGGTTAAACTAAAAGTTTTGTTTCTTACCAAAGTTCAAACTGGGATATACGCGACTGCAAATACTTTTCAGGTTTTTACTATTTCAGAAAACGGAAACTAACATAGACTGTATGAGACTCGGACTGAGCGGAACTGCAAACTAAACAAACTGAATTTACTTGTTCGGTGGACCTGCTTTTATATGGGAAGAATTAGGTATCCTTGTTTATTCTAGAAGTTTTCTTTTCTTTGTTTAACTCACAGGGGACGTAAAAATTTTAAAGTGAAAATTTGCTAAATTTTGTATATTTATTCGTGTGATCTAATTGATAATGCTGCGGAATTTAATGTATCGAATTCTTAATGATAAAAGAAGATATTTTGTATTGGATTTTTCGTTTTCACAGGCAATTTAAGAACATATATTTATTAATAATAAAAATTAACAGGATTATCAGAGTGGTGTTATGGTAGCGAACTTCAAATTTATTACAATGAAACGGGAGTTTCATTACCAACGACTATTGTAGGACACAAGAGTCTTCTCAGTGGTTAAATGAGTACAGTTCGAGTAGGTTTCATCATTACTGGGGTTTTAATCAAAAGCAATAATATTAATATTCACTCTTTTGAGCTGCCATACTTTAAAAAAAATTACTACGACTTGACATCCTGAAAACAGATAAGTTGCTTAAGCGCCACATATAAACGTACTTAATAATTGGTTTTAGTATGAAACGAATGTACTCTATAATGTATATTTATTTATTTATTTATTCAATATGCAAATGCACAGTTTATAAACCATTTACGTATTGCATAACAAGATAAACTATAACTATGGTGTACACCTATAATTCTACAATCTCACTTATTACCCACATCAAATCAATAACAATACAAGACAACATTTTGGCAAGCTTAGATTCCATTTGGTGTGCCTATGGTGTACACCTATACTTCTACAATCTCACTTATTACCCACACCAAATCAATAACAATACAAAACAACATTTCGGCAAGCTTATATTCCATTTCAGGCCTCACAGGCAGTCCATCAATTGTACGAACTAATATCAAATTCAAATTTATTCTGTCTATTCCAAATTCATATCTCATTCAGTACAAGTAATTTGGAGACCCAACAAAGTCAACAGGACAACGTGGTCAGGCATGTTCAGTCAATGCGTTCTTAAATGCTCTTAAATTAATGTTGAAGATGTCAACATGCTTACACAGTCTGTTATAACTTGTGCACATTCTATAAATCAGAGAACTGAACAGACTATTCGTTCTGCACCCCGATATTTAAAACAGTTGCTCCAGTCTAATATCCCTCTGAGGAACTCTAAACTGAATGCTGCCCAAAAATTCAGAAAAATTTACCAAATTCCTCAAGATTTTAAACAAAAACACCAGGTCAGCAACTATGCGCCTGCTCTGTAGACTAATTATGTCAAACACAGCAAGCAAACTCACATAGGGTGTAAAATTGGGATAAGTTCAAAAAACTTAAAATGCGGAAAACGAACAAACATCCGCCGAACTTTCTCCACCACATCAGAATGAACCTTGTAAAAAGGATTCAACACCACCAACAGATACTCCATTTTTGGACGTATATATGCATTAAAAAGAATTTTAAGTGTTTCAACTCTACTGATTCCTCTCGAGTTTCGCACAATAAAGCCCAACGTTTTGAACCCTGAGGCAGCAATTTTTTACACGTGCTTCGCAAATGATAATTTAGTGTCAAACTCAATTCCTAAGTCACCAAACTGAGTCCTACCCAAAAGTTGGTCACCTCCAACAGTATATTGGTACTCAACAGGGGCAAGATGTCTCGTGAAAGTAGAAACAAAACATTTCCGTATATTCAGGAACATTATATTCTCAAAACATCACTCTGACAGTGCATCAATGCTCCTCTGTAGTTCCTCACAATCACTAATGCTAGAAATAACACGAAAGATCTTTAAATCATCAGCAAACAACAAACAACGGGTGTCAGCTATACTTTTCGGCAGATCATTGACAAACAATAAAAACAATAAAGGTCCCAAATTTGACCCCTGGGGCACCCCAGAGGGTAACGAAAACAATGAGGACTCGCTTCCACCATAAACCATATATTGTACCCTTCCAGTCAAATAAGATGTAAATAACTCTATCAGGTCTAGAGAAAACCCACACATATAAAGCTTCTTCAAAAGAACCTTGTGGTCCACCTTATCGAATGCCTTCTGAAAATCTGCATATATGGTGTCCAGCTGACCACCAGCATTGATTGTCTCGCTTGCCACCTGAGTAAAGAGAGCAAGGTTGGTAGCAGTAGACCTGCGCGGTATATAATACATATTAACTTAAACTGAACTTAAACAAACAAACTATGCAGCGAAGTGGCCTCAAAAATACTTAAGATAATGAGAAAAAGAGAAAGAAATCTACATTTAGAATAACACATGTTAATGGTGTTTAAGCAATTATCTTCACAATGCACAAATTGCGTAAACACCAATTGTTTAAAATGGGAATTTTCTTACTTTCGGTAGTAAAAAAGACCAAAATACAGCACTAAACTGGCCGTAGGGAATTACTCAGTCGTACAGTATATGAAGAACCAACAAAAGAACATGCTACTCAGTTCAGTATGGACCTAAAAGACGATGGCCACTTGTCGGTTGCAACCACGTGGGACTGTATAATGTGAGGTTAGGAACTGAAAATTGTCCCTTACGCAATTTTAAGTGAGAATAACTCTGTAACAATGAATCTGTCGGTTACGAATCTGCCTGCAATCGATACGCCGTAATTTACTACATAAGGAGCGTTGAAAACTCAATTTTCGATTTTCTGGCACTTACATCGTTTTGTCAGATCACTATGTGTATTTTTTTTTTGATGGACTCATTTCTTATTGTCCAATAAATCAATTGTGTAGGGGCAATTTCTGTCTTTTTTGTTATTTTTATTTTATAATCCAATTTTTTCAGGTCAACAACACCTATTACTAAAATTGAATTCAGAGTCCAATGGTTGAACAGTACAATTTAGTACAATTAAAATCTTACCTCGAGGACTCCCTGTTCGTCTATTTGATAAGATGCTTTTGGGTTTATCCATGTCGGAATTTAATAAGGCATTTTGAGCACTTGTTAATCTCTGATCTAATCTATATGAACCTAAGGTGCGGTTACTTTGCATAACCTCAGTCTGCACCGGCTTTGGACTGTATTCCTTTTCTGCAGGCCTCAAAGAACACAATTCATACTGAACCTAAAATGAATATTAGAAATTATACTAGTGTATTAATTTAGCAATTAAAATTCTGATATTATAATATACAAGTGTAAGTGGAAGCTAAAAGCGCATAAAGAAAGGATTATATTCAAAAATCAGTGGCTTTCAGTGTGACTAAAGGCGCTGATATTTTCCAAGAAAATCTACTGGATTTTAAAGATCAATTCTTAGCATTATTTGGATGGCTTAATGCATTTGACATTTAAAATGGCAGAAGCACATTAGGAACTTTTTTGGAATAAATAGTGCATCTAGCCACACTTGATTTACCAAAATATTTTTTACCATTGCACCCACAGGATTAATTAAAATAAATAAAAATTTCAAATATGACAGAAAAATGCTGCAAATATTGTTGAAGCATCAACATTTGTTTGAACGCCTTGCAATTATCTAACAATGTAAATAAAAGGCATGCAGATTACCCAAAAAATAACAAAATAATAGTAATAATAATAATAATGAGATATTGCAACAGAAAAAGAAATTAGCCATAAAAACTATAATATTTAAATATTACAAATACATAAAACGTAATCATCAAAAAGGAAAAAACTAGGTTATAAACAAATTACAAAATGGTTTAATTGTTTTCAATTCAGAGGATTTACTTTTTTTACGAATAGAGTAAAATAAATGGTTTTCAACACAAATACACAAACAAGTATTTATTTAATTATACTTCACACCTTCGTTAGTTCACAGCTTGAGATGGATATTTATGTATGAAAACATGATATATAATGTTTCCTATCACATTTAAATAAAGATATTTTATACAATGTCCTTTAACAATTCTTTTTATAATCGAAATATTCTTAGATCTGTGAAATGTTCTGAAAACTTAATATATATTCCTACACATCCTGTCCAAAACCCATACATTAGAAATTTATGTATTTGCTGTCGTGAGTTTTTTTCTCAAAATTTGAACTCCTAGATAATAAATTTATAAATAAAATTATTTTTAATATAAAGAAACATATACTTATACCTGTTTATGTAAGAGTAACTGAGTTTAACTAACTGTTCAATTACATTATCTATGCAATAAAATAAATAAAAAATTACTATTTATAAACATGCCCTCCTTTACGCCAAAATAGATACTAATATAAGTAAAACGAAAGAATACTTTAAATTCAATATTAGATTAAACGTTGACAATACACAGCTAATTAACTTATCATTTGACTTTAATGAATCAATCAGTGCACAAAGCTTAATGCTATATGGTGAGAGGATAAAATATCAAAGTACTGTTAAATTTTTAGGTGTATATCTTGATAAATGACTCGACTAGAAGTCATGTACAGTCTTGATGCAGGTCTTAATTCTTTTTTGTATGCTATGAGAGTGATTAATCAAAATATTGGCATAGGTTAGGTTAGGTTTGTTTGTGAGTGGGCCATACCGGTGCCTCCACCGCGACCATAAGGTCTATTGTGGCTCACGCCTAATAGTTATATTTCGCCCAACAAAGCCAGCCTCCTGCAGAGGTCGATAATCTTTGTGGGTGAAAGTTGATCCAGATCCTCCGGAGCAAGCTTTATCTTGCCAAAGAGCAGGTATCTAGTCCTGTCCACTGCCGGACAGGAACACAGCACATGCTCTGCTGTCTCGTCGCTCTCCATACACAGCCGGCACTCGGTCTCCTGACCGATCCCAATACGGTGCATGTCGTGCCGCAAGCGGCAGTGTCCTGTATACAGGCCAACTAGAGTATTCAGTTGTTGTCTGTTTAACTCTAGAAGTTTTTTAGCCCTTGATTCAGACAGGCCATTTATGAAGGCCTTAGAGTGAGCTAATCCTGGAAGATTTTGCCAATATTGGATTGTCATTCTTTCTGTCCAGGTCTTTAAGGTGCGTTTTGCTGTGCAAGATGTTATCCCCAGCACCGGTTCTGGTCCGACAAAGTCTCTCTGGGCACCACTCCTGGCAAGCGCGTCGGCCGCAACATTGCCATCATGATCCGAGTGACCCGGTATCCAGACCAGCGACACCTCATTACAGCTGCCCAGTTCGTTAAGGGCAGATTTACAACTCCATACCGTTTTTGAATTACACCGGTAGGAACCAAGAGCCTTTATTGCAGCTTGGCTATCTGCATATATCTTTATCGATTTGTGTTTGCACTGGTTTTTTATACTTTCCCTTGCACACATCTCGATGGCATACACTTCTGCCTGGTGTATGGTTGCGTACTTGCCGAGGCTAGCTGATAGTCTAGCATCAGTGCTGCCCCCATATGCGCCGGCTCCTACTCCCATATTGGTTTTGGAGCCGTCAGATTACCAGCAGAGATCGGCTCTCAATAGGGTCGTTTGATTTCGTTCCCAGTCCTCCCTTTCCAGGAGGATGGTCTTGAAAGACAGATCTCTACTGATCTTTGTAGGCATCAAATCTGAGACCATTCCCATAATCCCGTGACCCTCAATGTCATCGAAGAGTCCGGGCCCTCCCAGACTGACTTCCTTCGGCATGCTGTCGGCCGTTTGTTTTAGTCTGTATGTTGTCCACCTCGCCACCCTCTCCAACCATATGTGAAGAGGTGGAATATTAAGGAGGACCCCCAGAGCGGCTGATGGTGCGGTGCTTATCGCTCCCGTTATCAGCAGACAAGCTTGTCTCTGTAGATGAGCCAGTTTGGCTCTCGCGATACCACGAAGTGCCTTAGGCCACCAAACTATGGCTCCATATGTTATCACTGGTCTGATAACCACTACATAGAGCCAGTACATCTGTTGGGGGTTTGTTCCCCAGTTGTTTCCACAGATTCTGCGGCATGTCCACAGGGACAGTTTAGCCATGCGGATTATATTCTCTAACTGTATGTCCCAGTTGAGCTTCTTATCTAGGGTGACCCCCCAGATATTTTGCTTGTTCCGAAAATGGAATCGTTTCCCCCATAAGAATAGGTGGTTTTAATTTGTCCAACCTTCTTCTTCTGGTAAATGGAACAATGATCGTTTTGCAGGGGTTCACAGACATCTGTTCCCTCCGGCACCAATCATTCACTACATTTAGTGTCTCCTGAAGAGTACTTGCTAGTTCCTCCTCATATTTGCCCCTAACCATTATGACTAGATCATCAGCATATGCCTGGACCTCAACCTCCCACAGTCCGAGGATAGCCAGCAAATCGTCCACAAAGAGAGGCCACAGCAGGGGGGATAGAACTCCCCCCTGAGGGCAACCCCTCGCAGCCCTGAAGCCGACCACCTCCCCCTGCAGCGAGGTAATAACGGTCCGATTGTAGAGCATGCTTCCGATCCAGCCACAAATGGTAGGTTCCACCCCTCTAGCGATAGTGGCTTCATAGAGGGAGATAGGTAATGCATTACTGAATGCTCCTTCAATGTCGAGAAATGCAGCCACTGCCACCTCCCCGTTATCTAGGGAGTGTGTGATCTTCTCGACGAGGTTATTGAGTGCTAACTCAGTAGATTTGCCAGTTTGGTAGGCATACTTGTGGGTATTAAGGGAAATATTGGCATAAACGGTGCTATAACAGTGTACCATGCATATGTGTCTTCTAAAATGAGATATGGGATAATTTTTTAGGGCAACTTGGTTGAATCTGACAAGAGTGCTTTTGGTTTAAAAATGTTTTATAAGACTGATATTTCACTTGAAACATAAAGATTCTTGCAGAGATATTCAGGTGAGAAAATATACTTACTGTTCCATCATTGTATGTTTTGGAGAGTATAGTATTTTTTAAGGAAAATTATGTCTGCTTTACTAGTTGCCAGAGCATACTAACTTACAAAGAAATGTCTATCATCAGGCCATTAAGCTGTGCAGTCACCTTCCCAGCGAGGTTAGAAGCTTGCCCTCTCACAGGCTTAAGGTACACCTGGGAAGGGGTTTTCACTGACCAGGTTTTGTATAGAGTGAAGGACTTTTATAGTACCAATTTTTAATGATACATTTTTAATGATGTTCGCTTTAGTTGAGTTCCACATTTTTAATTATAGATATTCTTTACTTTTTATGACATTGTTGTATTTTGTTTGTATTGATGAGCTATTTAGATTGTGGTTTGTTTTATTTTCTGACATGTTCCATGCTTGCCGCAGTACATTATATTCTATATTGAATCAGATAAAGTTATTGCTGTTATTATTATTTAAGTGTATGTTTGTCATAGTATAAATGTTTATCATTTTAATTTTATGGATTATTCTATTGCCGCTGCATTTTTATTGTATATTATCTTCAATTTCTTACACGGTTGTGTAAGCAGGGCTACCTGCTTGAGTTTGGGCTAGTGTCCAGGAGGACAGCTATGATTATGGGCCAGTCTATAGAGCGCATAGATACCGCTAAATAGGGGGTCTTTCAAGTGGGAATTGTAATTGCGGGACAGTCCGTGTAGGGACTACATACCAGTTAATAATATTGTTCATCGTTTTGGAGTTTGTAATTACAGGACAGCATATATGAAATATATAAATTAATTAACTTAATGTATGGTAAGAATTGAAACCATATCCGAAGGTATGAAAATACAATTTAATTATTTCAACACTCAGTTACTTTAGTATCAGCAAATTAACGGGCAAAGGAACGTAGAGAGGTTGTTGAAACCCGATACTGTGGGGTCATCATATATCGCACGTCCAAGTTAAGTGCGAAGGTACTTGGGAAAAGCTGTGACCGGGCAATGCTGACTTAGGTCTAAAGTTCAGGCGTTGAGTCAGGGAAAAGTTTTCTTTGAGAGAGGAAATACAGAGCAGAGGCAGTGAAGCGTGAGACTCGGGAGTAGGCGGTAAATGCCAGAGGGCAAGTGAAGAAACAGTGTTCAGTTATAGATCTAACAAGGGAGGTAATCTTTTGATTATTTGAAGTACATTACTTAATTGTTATCGATCGCTATTTATTTAATCCTGCCAGAGATAAGGTGCTGGGGTACCTTACAAGGTCGGTATTGTTTCTTTCTTACTGAAATATCGAGAGCCAAGGGGTAAGTGCTAGCTATAAGTTTATTTCTTGTCAATGATAATAAGACGACATACATGGTGGCTGTATCAGAGGAGGTACTAATAGCATAATCAAATTTAGTTTAAGCTAGAAATTATCAGATTTGTTTCATAATATTTTAACTAAATCTTTACGAGGGAGCGAATTTCTGTTTCACGGGATAAACATAGTAGTTTTAGTCGAGAGATTAGGAATAAGTATACTAGTTGGGAGGTCTAGGAATTAAAGCACCCCAGATAAGGATATCAACCTCCGAAGGGGTAAACCAAAAGGGGCTTATGTGGGTAGTTTATTTAAATATAGGTTAATATTTTAACAGTTCTAATTTGCTAATAAGATTGAAGACAAGCAGGGCTTGTAAATTATTTAAGGGATTTATTTAAATATTATTGAGAGTTTTACTTTGAATTTTAATCATAGGGAAAGCTCTGAAATTAAGGGATTTATTAAAAATTTATTGTGTTGTTCAAATGTCCTCTGTATAAATTTTCTTTTTTGTATTAAATTAATTTCAAAAACTAGATGCTGGGTTTCATTTATTAGCTTAGGAAGCCCTAAACTAGAGTTCATTTTTACAATTTCTTATAGTGACTTTGATGTGTTTGGGTCACTAGGTATACGCTAAGACCGAATATATAGTAAAATTCGGGAAATTTGATCCTAGATGCTCGGTTTTATTGTTCCAAATAAATTTAGGCAAGACCTCCCTTGAAGGTCGTAAAACTTAAATATTAGTTTCAAGGTAACAAGGGGTAGTTTTGGATACACGTTCTGCCGCTCGAACTTTGCCGATTCTAAAATATAACTAACTGAATAATTCCTTAAATTTTAATAATAATAATAATTAGAATTTATAGTCATTTAAAATCTTTGTATTAAAGAAAAGCAAAAGGCACGTAAAACCACCCCATTACAGTTGTCTACTGAACAGAATATTGTGTTGTGTACCTATTGACGTATTCTACACCCATCTGGGTGCTTAAGGAATCAATAAAAATTATTATTATTATGAGACCACATAATCACAAAACGACAAAAAAAAACATTTAACACAGAGATGTTTAAAATAAATACCATACACTTGCAAGGTAAGGGCCAAAATTTCCCGGCGTGATATAGACTCAGCGTATGACAGCCTGTCAAATTTTGAAAAGATATTGATTGGTTCAGTCTTTATCAGCTTTGAAAGAAAAACAAAAGTGGATTTTACCTCAGTTAGTTTTCTTAGAACTGACACTTGTTCATCACAATGTCAGAATTCACGAAAATTGAGTATAGTGCTGTTATTAAATTCTTTACTCTCCAATCATCAAAGATTGGCTGGATGCAGTGTAGCAGGAAAATTCTTCGTCTTATTCTGTAGTAAAAGATTGGTCAAAACGGTTTCAAGTGAGGCAGTAATCCTTGGAAGATAACGCAAGAACAGGAAGGACGGTGATAGTGGTGACAGACAACAAGATTGCTCTTGTTGAGGATCTCGTATTAGGCGATCGAAGCTTTAAAGTGAAAGAATTATCAAAAATGTAGGAGCTTTCAGATACAAGCATCTGCCGAATCATCCACGAACATGTAGGCATGAATAAAGTTGGTGCAAGCCGGGTAGCCAAACATCTTTCAGCGCAAGTGTCGTGTTGAATGTGCTCGAGCCTTTTTGGGCCTCTGTGGAGAAAACCCTGCGGACGTGTTGAAGACAATTGTCACAGGGGATGAAACTATGGTTTTCTACTATCATCCTTTGTGCAAAAGGAACTCGATGGAATGGAGGCCTTAAGGAGAAGTACTGCCAAGAAAGTTCAAGGTCTGTCAGTCGACAAAAAAAGTAATGGCTACAATTTTTTGGGATTCTGAGGATATTCTTCTCATAGACTTTAGAGAATGCAACACCACAGTCAACGGGGCATATTAGGCAACATTCCTGCATAAATTATGACAAAATATTCGGGATAAAATACGTGGGAAACTAACCAGAGGCGTGCATTTGCTCCATGACAGTGCACCCACGCACTCTGCTGGAATTATACAAGCCGCAACTCTTGACTGCGGTTTCGAAGCAATTGATCACACTCCGTATAGTCCAGATATGGACCCTAGTGACTACTACCTATTTGGAAATTTGAAAAAGGACCTTCTTTGGCGCCATTTCAGTGACAACGAAGAGGTGCAACCTGCAGTTTGGGCACATTTTGAGCACAAACCGAAAGAATATTTTTGAGGGATATTGAATTGTTGCTGAAACGACGTAATAAGTGCATTGATGTTAGAAGGGACTATATTGAAAAATAAAATTTAATGGCGAGTCTACGCCATTTCTTTCATAGTCAGGCCGGGAAATTTTGGTGCTTACCTTGTATGAGGATACTTTAGAGAGTTTGTCTAACAGAATTCTCCTGTCTTATGAGGATATATTAATATCTAGTTGGCCTAAACTGTTTTCATCAACAAACGGAACATTGTAATACCATAACAATGCAGATAAATTATTGGAAACATCAGTCGGCAATAAGTGTCAAAAAAGCACATTAGCATACTTAGACGAAAAAGAATGTCTACCAAAATAGTAAAAATTTAAAAATTGAATTGCTGAGCCATAATTGGTGACCTATATTTAAAGAGTCCAAGGGGCAAACAGATTTACAAAGATATGCTTAATACCCTTTGCATTCGATGTTCCTCGAATATGACTGTAAAAAAGTAGAATACCTCTTTCAAAAGAGGGCAAATCGCTCCATTCTTTTAATTTGCTAAGTCTAAATGAAGAAACTCTTTTATTATTATTGTTAAAGCCACTATGTGGAAAACGTGCAAAACAGTAGCTTCGTGTCATTGTCTAAAATTTTAAACATAAAATGGATAGTACTAAACCACGGATAGTACTAAAGATTAGGTACAAATCTATGATTTTAGAACCTCGGTGGTTCAGAGGTAAGAACGTGTGCCTCTGAACCGAAGGGTACTGGGTTCGATCCCAGGGTACTCCTTTCACTTTTTCAGTACAAACTGTAAAAATTAACATCAACCGAGGTTCTGGCATTTTATTTGAGCAAGTTGAATGTCTGCACGTTCTGCCCTTCGGAGGGGGCGTAAAGCCGTCGGTCCCGTGTCCATGCGATGTTGGGCACGTTAAAGATCCCTACCCCCCTTACAGAAAGGCAGGGGTTCGGCAAAATTTCCAGGATAGTGAGGTGAAACTGCTCCCTGGCGTCGGTGATTGGCCATAGTCGCGGAAATAGGCCGACGTTAAAGAAAGAAAACACACACACATCTATGATTTATGAAACAGAGGGTGACACATGAATTTTGCGTGACAAAATAAAACTGTTTAACTGTGGCATTGTGAATAAATAAATAGCATCTAACTGCCTGTTTCTGTCGCACCAATCTAATCACTTGCCTTAATTCAATGAAACCTCTAACTAGCAACTAATTTGAATACACTTTGTAATAACTTTCTGCAAATATTACAAGATACTGTTAAAAAAATGAATACGGCCATAAAGCAAAAAGTGCATTGTGAAAATAAATTTTTATAACTAAAAAATTTAGCTCTTCTATGGAAAATTATACCATTCAGTGAATGGCGAAAATTGTTTTAAAGGTGTACCGCTCACGTTTCATTTAAAATCAACCAATAATAAAAAAACTAATAATTAAGTCTTATGTTCAATAGCCCACACGCTCCTTTAGCAATTTATCTTTTAAAATCGTCATAGATACAAACACCGTGGCCATACTCCAGTAAATTAACTCGTAGTTATTCAGTACTAAAGACGCAGAATACATAAACCTCTTTATTGACTAAGGAATGTCCTAGAATATTCTTTAAAAAAATTAAGCATGAGACATCGATTAAAAGCGTCCCTTTTATATTCCATTTTTAAAATATCGTCAAGCTTGCATAAATACACTGAAGCATTGTGTACCTGTTTTTTTTTTTTGCACTTCTACATACCCATCTAACGGTGGAAACTGCCCAGAACAATAGATGTAACTAAATCTCAGGTCTCCTATTGTTATTATCTGTCCTACAACACGTGTGAATGACTTTGTCGCTTTAAACACATGTGAAACAGGGGATCCAGCGATACCATTCCCCTCACTTCTTGGTCTCAAAACATAGAGAGCATTTAACAACGAATAGCTGTTTAAAGAGGTTGACTTCGCTACCTAGTGTCGAATTTCTCTGGGGCCAGTAACATTTATTGTTTTTACTGGTTATCTAAGTGTAGTGGGAATTCCCTATTGAGGATAGGTAAGCCCGCATATCATCGTCAACGGTATCAAAATGTTTTTAATAGCGACTTTTCTTAATTAAATTAGCCCCCCTTGTCCTGTGTACCAGCAACCTTGCAGTAATTTTCTTGGATACCTGAGATTGACCTTAACTTTCTTGGTACCAGAGATGTCCATCGTGTAGCACATGGGCGTGTTTCTTTGACATAAGTCATAGCACCTTATACTTATATGTGACAACATTGCGTTGCACACATGTAAATTTGTAAATGATCTATATGATACCTTTAACATATTTTCTATGATGGAATTACAAAATCAACTGTTAGTTTATGCATTTTATTTTTTGGTATTTAGAATTAGGAATATGAATAGTTTTATTTTCCTTCCTTCACTATATTAAATTAATTTCTTTGTTAACATTGCATGTGTTTTAGTGTCCGTTTTGGGTTGATAAATGGCCAATAAAAGAATTAAATTGAGAAAATAATATAATATCAAATATTTACAGAACACAATATGGCTAATTTCTTTTCTCGTAAGCCCTGAAGAACACCATAAAGTCAAATAATATAGTGTTAAGATAGAAGTTAAGTTTAGGTACTGTTATATGTACAAGTCGTTAGTTGGGTTATATGTGATATATATATATATATATTATATATATATATATATATATATATATATATATATATATATATATATATATATATATATATATATATACACACAATATATACACATGCCATAGAGAAACCGGCATTTTACCCAAAATACTTACTAACTCTGTATTAACGTTTTGTATGTTTGTCTGAACAGCTTTAGTTTGTCCTGCACTGTTTGCCTTATTTTTTTCCGAAATTATACTTTTCGATAATACTTTTAACTGATCATTTTTCTGTAAAACATCAATAACATAAAACAAACAACCTAGACATAAAACGAGCACAATAAAATTATACCTTCTTTAAGTGTTCTAAATACTCCTGCTTCCTGCGCTGAGAGAAAAGGTTTCTCCTTTGCTCATACTCTCCAATTCCCAAATACGGCGCCGAAGTCACTTTCAGTTGAGGATTATTCGGGCTGTATTCGCCAAACCGTAACATTGCACTATTACAGTCATCCTAAAAAATAACATAATTGTTAAATAATTTCTGTTCCTCACTTGATTACAGTCTAACATAGAAGAACAACATTTCAGAACTATACTAACATACATACTACTACTACAGGGTGGTACAAAAGTATCATTTGTTCACATAATTAATAAAAATATGGTAATTATTATGCTCCAGAATGATAATGAAATATAGTATGCATCCGATTAAGGACTAGCATATCAATCCTTAACATTTTTCACGATAGTAGCATTGTGCATAACCTTTAAAACAAGGCCATTCTTCGGCAGATTACATACTTGAACATTGTAATTATAAATCCTGCTCAATTAAACTTTAAAACGACCACGGCTGAACAGCACTGAAGCCATTGAGCAGTCTAAAGAACGCCGGCCGTAAAAGTCTAAAAAAATTAGTAGTACAAACATTAACTGAGATTGTGACACTGTGTGCGAGCATGTTGAATGTCTCCATATTCCACCCTTCTGAGAGGTTGTTAAGCTGTAGATTCCGTGTACCATGAAAGAAATCCATAGAAAGAAATCCAATACTTATAGACAAGTCTGGGGACCTACGGTGCCATCTTATAGGCCCATTGGTTCCGATCCATTGATTGGGAAAATTATTCTCAAGAAATAACCTCGTCATTTGAGAATTGTGTGCAGGAGCACCGTCTTGTTAAAAATTAATTTCGTTCACATGCGCTACAGGAACATCATCGAGCAATTCAGGTATAGCTGTTTCTAACATTTCAACGTAGCGATTGGCTGTTAGGTTTCCCTCAAATATATATAAAATTTTATCTCTGTCCCTGATATGAAGCTAGACATTTAAACCAAACCTGTCCTGCTGCCTTCTGGGAAATATTTGGTGTGGGTTTTCCTGGGACCAGAATCTACTATTGTGCCTATTAAGTATACCAGAATTACTTCATCTGACCATATAACCTTCATTGCAATATCTCTAACCATACCACATCTTTCCCGATACCAATTGCAGGGGACTACCCGACGTTGAGGATCCTCAGGGTGTAGGTGCCGGATAAGCCTAAATTTGTGTGGGTGGTATTTGTGTTTTCTTAGAATTTTTTGAACTTTAGCTTTTGGAATCCCTACGCTCCTTTCAATGGCACTACAGGAGTTTGAGAGTAAGCGCCTACAGTAGTCTGTGACAAACTGTGACGTCCGAAACCTCTAGATTTTCTTTATTATATGCTTTTAAACGAGGTTTGTTAAATGATCCGTGACCCAGTATTTTTTATTTGGTAAAAAGTGGACGTATTGGGTTGCCTCCTTTCTGGATATCTAAATAAAAATGAAACAATAGTATTTAAACATAACTGAAAACTAACTATTTACCTGTTAAAATACATCCCAGATGCCGCTCAAGAATTTCTTTACTTAATATGAAACAAGCTAACATATCGTATTTCACAAAATGTTGGAAAGTTGGGTGAGTATGTTACATATCCCTCCCTTCTTTGCGGAAATAAAGAAAGCGATTTGGCAAATTTTTCACGGTGGTGAGGCAAAACTACTCTTTGGCTTCAGTGATTGGCCATTAGATTTAGATTTAGGCGAGGAGCTGGCTACCTGACCTTTGTCATTCCAACTTTTAGGATTTACTGTCATGATCCCTTGTAAATATCTAGTGAAAAATCTCTGGGATCCAAACCGAGTCTAAAATAACTGCAAACAATAGTTGAAGCAACTGCATACAAACAACAAAGTAACTTTGAGGTGAGTGCCAGGACATCAAGGCATAGAAGGGAATGAGGAAGCAGACAGTCTCGCAAAAAAAGTCTCAGCAACATTATTCTATGCTCCAGGGCCCTACTGTGGCTGAACAAAGTCACGTAAGAAGCAAACTGAACAATTGGGAGTGAAACTAAATGCTGTGATACTGGAGGAAAACGACAGGCTTGAAGCAGGTAAAATGGTTATCACCATCTCAACAAAGAAGTCTGAACTACTTCTTGCATTGGAACAGGAACGATTTAAGAATAATCACAGGACACTTCTGAGAAAGTTAATGGCACTGATCATTATCAAGATTTGTCGTTTAAATTGAATCTTATATTTGTCGATATAACACACAAACAACGTAACCATCCAATATATTACATCTTAGCTTCTCCTTTTTTGTGAGGATGATACAAAACTTAATTTAAATATTTTTGGGTTCTCCTTTTGACAAAAAACATTAAATGCCTAAAACTCAATTTTATATGAAACTATGAAATTTAGTTTGGTACATATATACTTATTGTACTTTACCTATACACCTTGTCTAACTGTATTACTAAATGTGGAATATTCAATAAATATGCAGGTACTGTGTTTCTTTAAAAAAAACTTTTGTTACAAATTTCATTGAAAAATTATACCGCCTGTATACGTATGTCTCCAAGCTGTTAACTCAATTTTATATGAACCTAGAAAATTTAGTTTGGTACATATATACTTATTGTACTTTACCTCTACACCATGTATAACTGTATATTACTAAATGTGAAATAAACAATAAATATGGAGGTACTGTGTTTCTTTAAAAAACTTTTGTTACAAATTTCATTGAAAAATTATACCGTCTGTATATCTATGTCTCCAAGCTGTTAACTCAATTTTATATGAAGCTAGAAAATTTAGTTTGGTACATATATACTTATTGTACTTTACCTCTACACCTTGTATAACTGTATGTTACTAAATGTGAAATAAACAATACATATGTAAGTACTGTGTTTCTTAAAAAAAACTTTTGTTACAAATTTTATTGAAAAATTATACCGTCTGTATATGTATGTCTCCAAGCTGTTAGCAAGTGGAATGTACCTGTCAAATTATAGACATACCAGGTATTTTTTCTTGTTAATCCTTGGATGATATCGTGTTAAGCAACACAAGTGAACCGGTTTTTCCACAAAAGTTTTTTTTAAACAAATTTTTACCTTCGAAGATTATCACAGAAAACCTCTGCAGCCACTGAAAAGCCCTGGTTCTCTAAATCCTGTGACAAGGCCAGACTTGAGAAGGTCAAGGCTTACAAAAAGCTTCTACACAATCCCAGTCAAGAAAACCGGCAAGCATTTAACGACGCAAGAAACCGCTATGTCCGCATTCTTTCTGAGGCAAAAAACTAGTTTAATAACCACATCAAAAACAAAGTCCTCTTAAGCTCCAGCGGCAGCAAACCCTTATGGACTCTTGCTAAATCTATTGGGAATAATTTCTGCAAGAGCACGTTCCCACCTCTTGTCTCAGGGGATGAAACTGTTTCTACCGCCCTGGGCAAGGCTGAACTTTTTGCCTCGTTGTTCGCCGGCAATTTTACTCTCAACCCACCTCCAAATGTTCAACCACCAACAGTCCCCAATGTCGCGTATAAAATGACGGATATCATTTTCAAAACTAAAAAGGTACGAAAGATGCGCTTTTCTCTTAATACCAGGAAAGCCTCTGGCCTTGACGAGATCCCAGCAATTGTTCTCAAAAAATGCGCACCAGAACTTGCTCCTGTCCTGACTCGTCTGTTTCAGACATCTTATAATAGAGGCGTATTCCCTAGTAACTGGAAAACTGCTCGAGTACAACCCGTCTCCAAGAAAGGATCGAAAGCGCTTCCTACCAACTACAGGCCTATTTCTCTCCTTTCAGTCATCTCTAAAGTGATGGAAAAGTATATCAACACCGAATTACTAAAATTTCTTGAAAAACACACTCTAATCCACGACAGGCAGTATGGATTCCGTCAGCGCAGATCAACTGCCGACCTCCTTTCCTCTGTCACTCATTCTTGGAACAAGTCTATGGAACTACACGGCGAATCCCAGATTGTCGCTCTAGACATATCCAAAGCATTCGACCAGGTCTGGCACGCAGCGCTGCTTAGTAAACTACCGGCCTATGGCCTACCACCAAAACTCTGTATGTGGACAGCAAATTTCCTCTCCAACCGGAGCATTTCTGTTGGCGTGGATGGCCATTCCTCTAAACTGTATCAAATTAATGCAGGAGTTCCTCAAGGTTCAGCTTTAGCCCCTACTTTGTTTCTTCTCCACATCAATGACCTCCTCTCTAGCACATCCAACCCAGTTCACAGTTACGCGGACGACAGCACTCTCCACTCAAATATACAATATTCTAAGCCTGTCTCTTTAGCCACAATAGACCTTAAGGTCGCGGTGGAGGGCCGATATGGCCCACTCACATACAAACCTAACCTAGCCCAATTAGATGAGGATCGCAGACTCATGGAGGGTTCCATCTCCGTGGATCTCCAAAAAATATTAGACTGGGGAAGTAGAAATCTTGTACAATTCAACCCCACCAAATCACAGTCTTGCTTTCTTTCTCATAAGAGATACACCAGCCCTAGACCTATCACAATAAACAACCAAGTTATTCAAAGTAATGAGTCCTATTCACCTGTTGGCATCTCTGTGGATCGAAATCTCAATTAGCACCAACATGTCACATCAATTGCAGAAGCGGCTGCTAAGAAATTAGGTTTCCTCTTCCGGGCTCACAAATACTTTTCACCAGCTAATCTCTATACTTTATACACTTCACAAATAAGACCAAACCTCGAATACTGCTCCCACATCTGGGGTGCTGCTGCCGCTTCTACACTCGCTATCCTAGACTCCATTCAAAAGAGAGCTATATGTCTCATCGGTAACCCTACCCTCACCCAAAGGCTGCCATCCCTTCCCCACAGACGTGCCGTTGGTGACATCTCTCTCTTTTATAAATATCTGCACGGGCACTGCTCAGACGAGCTTTCTTCCATAGTTCCTCCACCTGCTGCCCCCAACAGATCTACCAGGGTAACAGAGCGAATGCACCCTTTTACTGTCCAGGTCACCAGACATAGAACATCTTGTTATGCCCGCTCTTTTGTCCCGATGACTTCCAAGTTGTGGAATTCCTTGCAGGCACAGGTTTTTCCTTCTCCCCCGAACCTCCAAACCTTCAAGTCCAGAATTAACAAGTTGCCTCTTTCCTCCTTGTCGACACCCACAGTACGATAGTATTTAGGCTGTAAGCCATCCTGGGCTGTTGTTGAAATAAAAATAAATAAAAAAATCACGTTATGTTTATAAAATATGCGAAAAATGTTGCTTTTATAGAGGCTTTACTATGTTTTAAAATTAAAGATACTGACTTAATGGAAATTGAGTTATTAAAATTATGAATATTTTAATAAAACACCTGTTGCATCCAGACTTTTTGACACTTATGTACTATTCAACAATTAAAAAATAATAATTCAGTTTTAAAGAAAATTTGCTACAATAATGCACTTGCTGCATCCAGATTTTTTGAAATTGATAAAATACTGTAGCTTTCCATGTCAGGCTGACAAAGAAGGTCTACTTCAAATTCAGTTTTTTTGCGAACATTTTGGGCAAATGAAATAAAGTAACAATTTAAACATAAATTTAAAAACGTATCAAACAAGTCGCACAATATTTTGTTCTCTACAGGCTGTATTTGTTTGAGAATCTTAATTTGAAATTCATTTAATGTGACATTTACCTTTGTTACCAGTCACCCCTCTAGAAATAATTGATTGTCCTCCGTGTTAACGTCGCTATGCTTATATCCAAATTGGCATAATAAACAGTCTATTTCAAATAGAGTTTCCGCCAAAATTTTAATTAAATGAAGAAAAGTAATTATTGAAACATAAACTTAAGGCTGTAAAACATTTCATGCAACTATTGTTCTAAAAAACTGCATATGCTACAGAATATTTGTTTAAAAATTTCCAGTTAAAACATTTAATTTTGACAAAATAAACATTTGCTTCTTGCCTTGTGATTGGCCAAAACCTACCGACTCGCCGAATATTTTGGAGAATTTAATTCATTGTCGTTTTGACCCTGTAAAATATTGTTTATAACAAGTCCAAAAGCAGTAAGTGTGTTGTAGTGAATTTATTTGCTATAGTAACTTAATTTTATTTTACTATAAACATAAGTTATCGCTCGTTAACTTACACAGTCTCACCATCGTGATCTCTCCTAAGTCAATTTTCTAAATGAAATTTCACTAATAACATTTTTCTACTTGTTTATTTGTTACATTTCTTATATTAAAACGATCAATTTAATTCATGTTTTTTCCCTTTAAATCTCAAAAATAAACAAAATTAATGAATTTTGTAAATGTCTGTCATAGAATTAATGTTCTTACCCACTAAGTTTGAAAATGTGTTTTGTGTCCATATTTAATCTCGGTCATTTTTCAGCCTGTGCTAGACACTTAAACGCTGCTAGTATTACATAACTGCAGCTACTTTTAGAATCGCAATTATTTAAAAAATAGTTGATTCTAGTCATTCAACAAATATACCTTTTATGTGTCCCCTGTGGATCCGGGGACAAAATGAAAGAACAGGCACAAGGTAACTCCTACCAGTCGTAAGAGACGACTAACTGGAGTAGAACACGGGCGGGATTCTGGTCCACACGAGTCTGGAGGGAAGCGGATATCTCTCGGGAGTGATATACACCCGGATTTTGAGGACTCCACCGTGGGCTTCCCAATGAACAATTGACCTCCCTTGGTTGTTACTGAGGAGCGGGGTAACAAAGCATATCCCCGTGGGTTAAACGCTGGCCGGTATCGGGTCCAAACGAACCTGGAGGATGTTGAGATTTCTGGGGAGTAGTATACAAGTATACACCCGGATATTTAAGCTCCCACTGTGTGCTTTGAAACTGACATACGACCTCGCTTGAGTGATGCTTAAGAGCGGAACTCACAGGGATGTCGCCTTGAGTCTAGCACTGGTGGGTGTCGGGTTTAGACGAATCTGGAGAAGAGCTGAGATCTCTAGGGGTAGATTACAACCGGAGATTGAGGTCTCCTCTGTGAGCTTCGAGCTTCAAAACGGGTAAACGACCTTGCTTGAATGCAGCTCGGGTACAGAACTCCATGATACTGCCTCGAGCCAAACACTGACGAACGTCGGGTCCGGACGAACTCGGAGAGAGGCTATCAAAATGGGTAAGCGACTCCACTCAGATGGCAGTACGCCTGTCAAGCCAACTTTCCTCTTCAAAAATATTGTCTCCTGCGGGAGCTCGATTTTTTGGGTGAAATTTAAGCAAACACTGGCGGGTATTGAGTCTAGACAAACCCAGAGGAGAGCTGACATCTCTATTGATGGATTACTACTGGAGACTGAGGTCTCCTCTGTGAGCTTCGAAACGGGCAAACGATCCCACTTGGATGGTTCTCGAGAGCGAGACTCCATGATACCGCCTCGAATCAATTACTGACTGATATGTCGGGTTTAGACGAACTCAAGGAGAGGTTATCTCTCTGTGAGCCTCGCAACGGGCAAGCAACTTCACGCAGATGAAATCACACCTGTTAAACATACTTTCACCCTCAAAAAAGATCCACCCCGCATGGAGCTGGATTTGGTCGGTGAAATTTAAGCAATAATTAGACAAAGTTCATTGTGGAGGGACTGAAATAGGCCAATCCCATTAAATCTAATATAATCTACCTTTTTGTTCAGGAAACAGAAGATAATATGTACTATTTTCTAATCAAAAGTTTCCTAATGATGCTATCAAAAACATATTTTTAGGCCCCTAAGGGTGTCACAAGCGGCGTCGTCTATCCGCTAGAGCCAAATTGTGATTTAATTTTTAATCATTCTAAAAACACATCTGTACCAATTTTCATTGCAGAAAACACGTCAAATGCTTTTCTATATATCAAAGAAAATTAAAAATTGCAATTTCTCGCTTTAACACCTTTTATCTCTTTTACTTTGGACTTTCGAACTTCGGTAAGTTTGGCTAAATCGTAAAATTTTGATGTCAAGAATCTACTGCAGCGCTGTATAACATCAATTTTGGACCACCTGTATATCCAAAAATGTGATATAAAAGCGTTCCGCTAAAAAAAAATAACAACTGATAAATAATGCTTTTCGTAACATTCAAGCAACAATGAATCCTCAAGACATTAAATTTTCCATATTAAAAAGATGTCGTGCATGTATTCAGGCCAATGGAGGCATTTTTGAACATTTATTGTAATAAATAAATTACTATAAGCCTGATAAAAGTGTATCATTGCGATTTTCTACCAAACAACGACTGGTTAAAAATCATGAACTGTGCTCTAAAACACTTACCTGATTCATTGCTTACTCGTAAAATAAGCGTCGTACAGAAAATTATCAAGAGAGTCATTTTGTTCACGAATGAAAGTAAGATCAAAAAAATGAAAAATAAAAAAATATATATCATTGGCTTACCCGTTTTTTCTTGAGGGATAACCAATGACATGTGGGTACGCGCGCCACTGCTGGATTAGCCGATTCAATTATTATGGTAGAATACGCGCCTTACATAGCAGCCTACACATGCGAAGTTTCAGCAAAATATATGTGCTACTTTTTAAAAAATTGGGAAATTTTATTTTTTGAAATTCAACTTCAACACCCTGTATCTTTTTAATGAAGCATTATAGGAAAATTTTTTATAGGAGATACCCTCTCTAAAGTTGTTCAAAGAACATGGGGTTTCATTTATGGTCACCACTTATGAATCAGCCTGTATATATATATATATATATATATATATATATATATATATATATATATATATATATATATATATATATATATATAGATATATATATATATATATATATATTTCCTATGTAAATTGTAAACTTTTTTCTTTCCATGTTGTAGCATTGAGAATGGAATAATTTTTTTCCGAAAGCTCGGCATATAATAAAGAGTTTTATTTTGCAACTGACGGATTTCCCACAATTTTTTGATAAATAACAATATTACCGTCACAAAAACTTAATACTATATATATATATATATATATATATATATATATATATATATATATATATATATATACATACATACATAATATATAAACATATATATATATATATATATATATATATATATATATATATATATATATATATATATATATAAACATATAAAAATTGAAACTGACCCCGGATATGTGTTCTGGGGGGGCCTAATTAGCACCCATTGAAAGAAATTTCTGGGGGGCCTAATTAGCCCCCATTGGAAGAAATTTTTTCAAAATTCAAAAGTCGGGATCTCCTCATTAGTGAATTTTTTTTTAATTCACTAAAATCAGTTTAGAAATGATGGTTTCAGAAGCTTTCTATTGTAATATTATTGGCATGAAGATGATAATAACAATTAAATTCCACTTAATATCTAATTTGTAAAAGCTCACATAATCTTGCTTACACAATAATTAATTCTTAATAGTTCCAAATAACATATATTTAGTATTTGGTAATTAACCATATTTCTTTTGTAGTTAGCTTTATTTTTTGTACTACGTATAAAGTATATAAGTACTTCTCAAATTTACCGACATCAAACAATTAGGATATGTAACAAAATGATATTTTAATACTTGCATGTATGCATTTAGTTTCTATGACGTCGACCTATTTCCACGGCTATGGCGGAAGCAGTTTAACATCACCATCCTGGAAGTATTGCTCAACTCTTTTTTTTTTTTTTCAACAACACACCACGAGGGCTGACATCATAAATACTATCGTACCGTGGGTGTCTACAAGGAGGAAAGAGGCAACTTGTTAATTCTGGACTTGAAGGTTTGGAGGTTCGAGGGAGAATAAAAAACATGTGCCGGCAAGGAATACCACAACTTGGAAGTCCTCGGGACAAAAGAGCGGGAATAACAAGATGTTCTATGTCTGGTGACCTGGACAGTAAAAGGGTGCATTCGCTCTGTTCCCCTGGTAGATCTGTTGGGGGCAGCAGGTAGAGGAACTATGGAGGAAAGCTCCTCTGAGCAGTGCCCGTGCAGATATCTATAAAACAGAGAGAGGTCACCAACGGCACGTCGGTGGGCAAGGGATGGCAGCCTTTGGGTGAGGGTAGGCTCACGGATGAGACGTATAGCTCTCTTCTGAATGGTGTCCAGGATAGCGAGTGTAGAAGCGGCAGCAGCACCCCAGATGTGGGAGCAGTATTCGAGGTTTGGTCTTATTTGTGAAGTATATAAGGTATAGAGATTAGCTGGTGAAAAGTATTTGCGAGCCCGGAAGAGGAAACCTAATTTCTTAGCAGCCGCTTCTGCAATTGATGTGACATGTTGGTGCCAATTGAGATTTAGATCCACAGAAATGCCAACAAGTGAAAAGGACTCATTACATTGAATAACTTGGTTGTTCATTGTGATGGATCTAGGGCTGGTGTATCTCTTATGAGAAAGAAAACAAGACTGTGATTTGGTGGGGTTGAAGTGTATAAGATTTCTACTTCCCCAGTCTAATATTTTTTGGAGATCCACGGAGACAGAACCCTCCATGAGTCTGCGATCCTCACCTAATTGAGCTAAAGAGACGGGCTTAGAATATTGTATCTTTGAGTGGAGGGTGCTGTCGTCCGCGTAACTGTGAACTGGGTTGGATGTGCTCGAGAGGAGGTCATTGATGTGGAGAAGAAACAAAGTAGGGGTTAAAGCTAAACCTTGAGGAACTCCTGCATTAATTGGATACAGTTTAGAGGAATGGCCATCCACGACAACAGAAATGCTCCGGTTGGAGAGGAAATTTGCTGTCCAGGTACAGAGTTTTGGTGGTAGGCCACAGGCCGGAAGTTTATTAAGCAGCGCTGCGTGCCAGACCTGGTCGAATGCGTCGGATATGTCTAGAGCGACAATCTGGGATTCACCGTGTAGTTCCATAGACTTGTTTCAAGGATGGGTGACAAAGGAAATGAGGTCGGCAGTTAATCTGCGCTGCCGGAATCCATACTGCCTGTCGTGGAATAGACTGTGTTTTTCAAGAAATTTTAGAAATTCGGTGTTTATATACTTTTCCATCACTTTAGAGGCGACTGAAAGGAGAGAAATAGGCATGTAGTTGCTAGGAAGCGCTTTGGATCCTTTCTTGGGGACGGGTTGTACTCCTTTATACATCGCACGGTACGCGGGCCGACGGCTTTACGAGCCCCCTCCCCTCCCCGAAGGGTGCAGAAATTCCAGTTGCTCAAACACAATGCCACAACCTCGGTAGATGTTAATTTTACAATATGTACTGAAATGATCCTAACCTCCTACTGGGATTTGAACCCACAGCCAGTGGCTTCAAAGGCACACGTTCTATTCAATACTGAGCACTGAGAAATTTTTAGTTCAGCAAAATTATGATCATAGATCAAACTTATCTTCACAAACTTCCATTCAACGTTTACTGAATCATCTGTCTTGAATCAAAGATTTAAAACAATGACTACACTAAATATTTATGTAATATGAACATAAAACTGACATATGAGGGTATATTCATATCTAGTTAGCCTAGAAACTACCAAGACAAACCAAATGTAGTTGTCATGGTAACAATTACGATGTTTTATAAATAAGTTGTCAAAGTTTGACATCCAAAAGTTGAATAGTCATAAATAGTATATTTTTAAAAACAGCATGTTTAAGAAACAGCTAGTTTAAAAGAGTTTTGGTCAGTTATGAAGTAATTATTTCTGAAAGGGTCATCAGGCAATTGTTTTTGCTGATATGGTAGAAACCTTAGGTGCTCAATATGCTTTGTATGCTGCTATTAAAAACTTGGTTGCAGAATTTAAAACGATCAAATGTCAAAGATGAGCATCGCTCTGGAAGACCAATTTCTGTGACCACTCAAGAAACATCGATTCTGTCCATGAAATGATCTTAGGACGACGAATTGGGC
Organism: Tillus elongatus; assembly: GCA_964006375.1. Classification (NCBI taxonomy): domain Eukaryota; kingdom Metazoa; phylum Arthropoda; class Insecta; order Coleoptera; family Cleridae; genus Tillus; species Tillus elongatus. Next base: position 69,044,272 of record OZ023264.1, read on the forward strand.
TAAAACGTATAGCAGAAACATTGCACATTTTCTATGAACGTGGGTTTCACATTATTCATCACGACTTGAGAATGAGGAAGCTATAGGCAAAATGGATTCCCAAATGCACGAACGCTGATTAGAAGCGGGCTGGTTTGACGTCAAAGGAAATGTGCCACCGTCTTGAAGAAGATTCATCAAACTTTTTGGGTCGCCTTGACACTATAGACGAAGCATGGGTGCATCACTATGATTCAGAGACGCAAAGAACAATCGAAAGAGCATTCAGGTTCTCTAGACACAAAAATATCTGTGCTCAAAATTCGGCTGGCAAGATTCTTGCTTCAGTTCTCTGGAACAAAGATGAAATCATTCTACTAGATTTTCCTAACCAAGGTAGAACTGTTACGAGAACATACTATGAGTTGCTAACTAAACTTCGCGAGAAAATTGTTGAAAGATGGCAGGGAGAACTGGCAGAACGTATGTTTTTTTTTTTGCAATACAACGCCCATACAACTTGTTGATTGCACTGCAAACAATTGCTAAAATTGGTTTTGAATCAGTTGACCATCCGCCCGATTTTTCGAATTTTGCACTATCAGACTATTATTTATTTCCAAAGCTTCAAAAACATTTGTAAGGTAATAGCTTTTCGATAAACAACGAAGTCATATATGCCGTCGAGGAGTTGTTTGAAGACCAAGATAAAGAATTTAGAAGGGTTTAGAATTGCTTTATGAACGTTCTGAAAAATGTGTGAGTCTTAAGAGAAGATTAAATAAAATCGGTGGTCAATGAAATGTAAGTGCTGAAGTCATATTCACCGATACCACTAGGAGATTAAATTGAATAAATAATATTTCATTTTAAAAACTCATTGTGTTTTCTATTGTAGGCTAATTACTTATCTACATTTCAAGTTAATACAAGTCTTGTCACAGTTAATCTATTCAAAACTAATTTCTAGATCAAATCGCATGACAACTCCATGTCACATCCATGATTATATTATTCAAGATACAATATAAATGTTCTTCACTACAACCACCGTTTTGTGTTTTAATGGGCTTTAGTCATGAAACATCCCAAATTTAGCGTCTGACTGCTGAATATGTTTCATGTTATAAGTTTTCAACTTTATTGATTTAAAAGTTATTTATATCACAATACTATATTGTTTGCCTTCAAATTCTTAACAAGATTAAAGTGCACAGTAGGCATTTATTTTTTTAGCATTTATACTATTATTTATTGATTATAATTATACATCATGTCTATAAAAATAAGTCTCTAGATTTGTGTGGTATATTAACACAATTTAAATGTGTTCTGCCTAAAGATAACTGACAGTGTCCTCTTGAATTTGACATAAGTACTTTAAATATTGACATACCAAAATTTAAATTTTTGCACACTTTCTTCTTTGTTCGATGATCTCCTTTCCGGATTAATCTATTTTTTATTTTACTATATCAATTTAATGATGTTCCAAATTTTATATCTGCACTTTTCATGTGATGTCTAAAGTTCTGCTTGCCCAGATTATTTCTTGTACAAATATTGAGCACTAAGCAGTCAGATGACGGCATAGGAGAGTCTGTCTTTGTGATGTGGTAATCAAGTTCGTCCAAAAACCATAATTCTGTTATGGGATATTTTTCCAAAATCCTACAATAGGCCAAATTTATTTTATCAAAAAATAATCTGCTGATAAAATAATTTGTTCTTGAGATGTGACATCATTTTTTCAAACTGCAACTTGCTCATTGAACATAAATTCATTCTCGTTTTTTTGAGTACACTTAACGGCATGCTAAGGGTCTACAATTTACATTTACAAAATACATAGTTTGCTGCTAAATTATCAACATTCCTTCCTAAAAAGAAACCGACTTTGTTCCTGAGAACGGCAATACTCGATGCAAAAGAATCTATTGTATACTTGTAGTACTGGGTGTTATCTTTTAAAAGTCCGAACTGCAGTGAACAACAGGAATTGATTAATATAAAGATTAAGGGAATAAATTAACATAAATGTTATAGACGAACAAATATTTTTTCTTTGGAATTAATTTCAAATAAAAAAGGAAGTAAAAGGATAAGCTCAGTTTCAGTTATTTAACTAATTCAAAATTACCTTAATTTGCAATTTGGTATTGGTCAGGATGTGTGTAGATACACTGTATTACACACTTATTTATTTCTAAGCCAATATTTTCCATTTGTGAACAAACCCGATGCTTCAGATCTTTTAAATTGTCAGATTTGTTAAGCAGAATCGTGATTTTAAGTAGCCCCACAGAAAGGAAATGAGATAACGATTGGGTCATTTGATAGGTTCTGGAGGTCCTTGGAGACTACTTCTCTGGCTTCACAGTAGTTGTTAAAGAACAGGTGAAATTGCTGAACAAGTTTGAACAGTTCAGTTCATAACCGAGAACATGTTCCGTAAACCTGTTTATCTGTTATTTTGTTTAGGTCGTAGCATAAATGCATTAGATACATGTAAATAAGTGTTAACTTCTCTCCCCTCTGCTTAAACTCCGACACAGATTCTTTTCCACTACTAAAATTTTACCCTTTTGCTATTTTTTCAAGCTAAATAATTATATTTTTACGAATCTATTTAAAATTAATTTAATGTATCTTTATGTAAATGTATCATTGACAATGTGGTGGATGTGCGATTCTGCACGTTTTTATTTTTTATTTTTTTACGTGCTTGCATGATTTTACTGATTACGCATATAATACTGGCAATTTAGAACCGAATGAACCAAGTTTAGGTGTGAGTCCTTATTTACATCATTCCAAGAGAACCGCAGAGGCTAGAGAGTCAGTGTTAGTGAACACGAACACTGAACCACTGAACAAGCAGTTTCAGTGGGGCGGTTCGAGGGGGACCTCACATGCAGATTCTGCGGCGAGGGGAAGGAATCAGCCCAGCACATCTTGTGCGAATGTAAAACTCTGGATCGCAAAAGACAACTGATCTACGATCAGTCTAGACCGGAGACAGAGCAATATAAAACTTCACCCTACCAATCGCTGTGCAGACTAGTTCAAGGCAGAGTGATTTTGGAAGGGGTTGAGTAAAAAGACTAAGGGCATGCACAATAAGCCAAAGGCTGCAGTGCTTTTGGGGCGGCGAACTCGCGGACGAGCCCTGCGGAAAAAAAAACAGTTTCAGCGCCGAGTCAGTCGGTTCGGGCTAGAAGAACAGTTGTTCAGTTCTTTTAGAAAGAACAGTTCAAGATCAGGCTACCTCAGAACCTATTCTCAAAACCGTTCCATTCTTTTCTTAACAACTCTACTTCACAATGAAGCCAGATAAGAAGTCTCCAAGTCTGTGTGTAGAATGGACCAGTTTCACCAAGTAATGGCAACAACAATCAATATATATATATATTACCTGTCATTTACACTAAAATGGGCAGGAGCTCCATCATGCGCGAACAAATATTTCCATGGGTACACTATTATTTTAATTGTTTCGATAAACAGCGATCGGATATAAAATTGGCTCATTTTAGAGAAAATCCTAGTATTGGTTGGTAGTCAATTTTCTTTAAAACAGTATCCCATCATTCCAATCCACATGTTAACTTTTTTCATTTTTGACTGTTATGGTTAGGTTAGGTTATATAGTAAGTAGGCCATGACAGCCTCTTCACTTTGATCTCAGGTGTATTGTGGCTAATGCCTATTTGTTTAATTTTCACCCATCACATCCAGCTTCTTACAGAGGTCAATAATGTTTCAGGGTAAAAGTCGGTGCACATCTCCTATTATCAGTTAGGTCTTGCCAAAGAGCAGATGCCTGATTCTGCCCACTGCAGGAGATAAACATATCACATGCTCTGCTGTTTCGTCATTTTCCATACACAAGTGGCACTCAGGGTCTTGCCCTAGGACAATTCTGTTGAGGTGGTGTGCAGCCGACAGACTCCTGTAAACAGGCCAACTGGAGTTTTTAGGTGTTGGCTATTTAGCTCTGAATTTTTTCCCTTATCTCTAAGAGGTCCTTCATAAATTGGCTGGTAAACTTTTGAGTCCAATAAATATTCTCTTGAGACGAATATCGGCATTAATGTTGATTTACTTTTCATTAAGGCAAAAAGTGGGCATCGGAAAAGGGAATATCATTTAAGGAGTTGAGATCTTGATAACAATGTAGAATTAGTTGCTCGCAAAACTGTTAACAGTGGTCTAAAGCATCCTCATTTAATTCATTTTTCAAGTGAACTTCTATCATCCTCTTAAGTTTCTTTTTCCAGTAGTTTCACAACAGCTGAATGGTCGATATTATGGTTAACTACCAGCTGCCTTGAGAAAATGTGAGGATTATCTTGAAAGTCAAGTATCATATTTCATTTTGTATCTATATTTGTGTGCACAGGAGTGCATACAAAGAAGACGCAGAAATAGAGAGATCTACATTCTCTCAGACAGACAGGCAGTACTAAAGACTCTGATATCTTTCAAAACGGAGTCTAAACTGACCTGAGACTGCAAAAAATCCTCGAAGCAACTGGCTATGAACAAGAAAGTAGCTTTGATGATGGGTACCAGGCAATCAAGGCATTGAAGCAAATGAGGAAGCAGATAGCCTTGCATAACGGGCACCAACAACAGCATTCTATGGTCCAGTGGCCAATTGTGGACTAAGAAAAAGTCATGTAAGAAATGAACTTGATATTTGCGAGAAGAACCAAATGGTATCATACTAGAGGAAAAGGCCAGGCTTAAAGCATGCAAAACGGTTTATCACCATATCAACAGAGAAATCTGTTTCTTAAATTGAGCAGGAACGACATGAGAATACTTACTGGACTTTTCACAGGACACTCCTGGTATCACTTGAGAATAATTACTGGACTTTTCACAGGAGACTCCTGAGTAATGTATCACTTTATGAAGATGGGCAAGGCGGACAGTGAAAACTGCAGATACAACACTGAAGCAGTAGAAACAGAGCACTTACTATGCGACAACATGGCTTAGTTCTGCAAAAGGCTCAAATACCTCGGAGGGCGTGACTAACACCCCAGGATAGGTAAAATCGCCCCCAAAAAGATAGTAGACTATATGAGTTCTGGGCATTTTGGGCAACTATTAGAAAATAGTCGTGAACAAACGGCCCATTATAGTTGCAGCATTAAGAGGCCAGAGGCCTATACGACTGATTAAACGATCTACAATCTAGGTTCCTACAGCATTAAATCGGTTACAGCTTTAATGTGCACACAGTGGAACATAAGCAAGCTGTGTAAAATAAACCAATGATTCAAAAATCACTGACCCCATCACTCCTATTATCTTCAACAAAAGATAATATGAAATGAATAACATTCTATTTCTGGTGTTAAGTAATTTGGAAAACCCAATTCAGCACAATGCAGTTTTCAGTCCTGACAAAGTTAGCGTCATCAGAGGGATTAATAAACTATTTATTCATGATCGTTAGGTCTGAGAACTGTATTGTGATGAATTGGGTTCTCCAAATTGTACTTATCAGTGCTCATCGCAGGTCCCAATCTTCACCCACTTCTGGTGTTACTGGATCATCACAGGAATGATGCCATTACTTTTCATTTTATTTGAACTAATCACATCCACGACAAACAGCACCAGCAGGTCGACTTTATTAGCCACATTTACCACAAAGCAGTGAGATAAGACAGATAGATGGTATTGCTGCTTCATCATACTATTTATTGTAATGTAAATCAAAGTTGATATGCTTGTAGTGAGTTGTTCTAAGTCAAGTGTTCAACAAAAAATACAGTTTAGTAATTTGATTTTCTTGTTCAAATACAATTGCATATGATGTGCAAAAAACAATGACAATTAAACTAAATAGAAATCTATATATATGTACCTCGGAGCAAAAGTGTAAACACTTGATTTTTTCGATTCCTTTAACAGTCATTTTTAAACACTACAGAGCATAAATACATTATGTTTAAAAGTATTATGTCCCATCGAATACATTGTGCATCTAAGCTTTAAGATGCATCAAGCCCCTCATGTATTCCTCTGGCTCTATTACATCCTATTTGTCTGTTATTTTTATTTTTGTCCTCATTCAGTAATAAAGGTTGCTATGGAAAATAGGATGTATTAAATAGTTGCTCTGTAAGTGAAAAAGTTATATAGTTAACTGGAAAATGAGTGACAGGTGACAGATCAAGAAGATTATTAAAAAGTTATCAGATGTGCGACACAGAAAAGACATGCAGATGGAATTGTAACAAGTGAACAGAGGACAACAATTTCTGCCAATGAACCACAACAAATTTTACAATTACTTTGATTAATCATTCTACAACAATAAAATGACAAGTAATGGAACGTTTTTAATGATTAACTTTCGTTATTTATATTAACTTTTAAGATCAGAAGAGCTAAGAAGATAATCTAAAGAAATGTTATTTTCAAAACAAGTTTTCATGATGATTGTTTTGAAGCAGTTCGATATGGAGAAATTACTACTTGTCCGAATTCGAAATAATGCATTATATACATTCAGTTAAAAAAATACTAGGAAATTATTAAAATAGGTCCCAAAAACGTTTCAATCATCAGTACATAACAGGACAGCAGCTGTAAATCCAGCAGCATCCAAAATTTAGAATGCCCTCCAGGAGAATATGTTTCTGAAGATATACAGGATGTTTCAAAAAACATGTACCATCGCTCGTGGTCAGATTCTCCACGTAAAAATAAGACTTTTTCATATCAACATAGTAGTAGTAGTAGTAGCAGTGGTGGGGAGGCCAACGCCAAGCAAGTAGGCCACAATGGGCCCTTTTTGCCAACTCCAGCAACCATGCTCTACTCTTCCTCGGTTCCGTCGCCAAACCGCCTCGACCTCGAGATGAAGGCTGTGACGGTCTTCAATTGGACGGTACTTACCTGATTCCTCTGCAGAGTCCTCGATCCGAACAATTCTGCGCGAAGACTCCCAAAAGCCTCGCATTCACACAGGTAGTGGTAGGACGTTTCTTTATCCTCGCCACATTCCTGGCAAATGGTATCCCTCTCTACGCCTATCAATGTGAGGTGTCTTCTAAGGGCGCAGTGGCCTGTCAGCACGCCAAGGATGCGGCGAAGCGTAGGTCGACTCCTTCCGAATAGCCAGACAGCTTTATCTCTGTGCGGCCCCTCCACGAAGTCCCTCGCCTGCCTGCAGCCACCAACCGACCCCAGTGCCTCTCCATTGCTTCCTCGGTCCACCTGTCTAAGGCGACAGAGACTGTCTTCCTACTTATGCCTATCGCAGGCTCCGGGCCACAGAACGGCCGCCGGGAACCGAGTCTTGCGAGATTGTTCGCCACCTCATTCCCCGCTACGCCACAGTGTCCCGGAACCCACACCAGTTGCACCTCCTTTGTCCTGGCTAGTCCTCTGAGGGCGTCAGCGCACTCCTGAACCAGTGGTGACCCGATTCTGGCCGCGCAGACTGCCCGGAGGACCGCCTGGCTATCCGAGCAGATGCACACGCATTTCTCGGGACTCATCTTCACATCCTGTCTATTGGCCACAGGCAGGATAGCGTACGCCTCTGTTTCGAATTCCGTGGTGTATGCGCCAAGAGCATAGCTCTCGCGCACCCCCAGGCCCTCGATGTATATTCCTGCCCCGGAGGATTGTTGGTCCTCCAGCCGCGATCCGTCGGTGAAACAGACCAGGCTTGCGGGCTGGAATGCAACCTCATTTTCCCTCCACTGATCCCTACTGGGGATCCTGAGGGTGTATGGCCTAGTCAACCTAATATCGTCCTCGGCATCCCTCACCTTTATGGCGGAAATCGGAATTTCCTTTTCCACCTCCTTGGCGACTCTTGCATGCCCTATTACTGCTCCCTCTCCGCACCAGTTACCTGAGTCCCGGATTCTAAGATGCGACGCCATAGCCTCCCTTCTGATACAGATGGGAAGCGGTGGCAGCATCAACAGGACCTCTAGCGCGGCTGAGGGTGTCGTCCTCATAGCGCCTGTGATACCCAGGATTGCCAGCCTTTGGAGTTTGGCCAGCTTCCTGCTGGTAGTTTGGTTCCCACCACACCACCAGACCAACGCCCCATAGAGGATTCTCGGCCTGACGATAGCAGTGTTGATCCAATGAAGGATCCGAGGATAAGTCCCCAGGCCCTCCCTATCACACGACGCAGCTGCCAGAGGGTCGCTACTCCCTTCCTCACTACTCGTTCTATTTGCGACCCCCATGTTAGTTTGGGGTCCAGGATCACCCCCAGGTATTTGACCTCCCGCACTAAAGCTAAAGGTTTTCCAAACAGCACGGGCACCCTGAACCCCTCTACCTTCCTCTTCTTGGTGAATAGGATCATCTCCGTCTTCGCCGGGTTTACGGAGAGTCCCTGCTGACCACACCACCTTTCGATTATGCTACAGGCAGCCTGCATACACTCACAGACGACGCCGAGGAATTTGCCGGTGACTAAGACCAGCCCATCATCAGCGTACGCCTGGGCGTAGAAGCCATTCTCAGAGAGCCGCTCCAAGAGGCCGTCCATGACCAGACACCATAGATGAGGAGAGAGGCAGCTGCCCTGAGGACAGCCGCCCTGAGGACAGCCGCCCGTCACCCCAACGTCCAGCCCTCGGCCCCTCAAGGTCAGGTCAACATAAGTCCGATTTGCTTCGTTTCGTAGCTACAGGTTTTTTTGGGTTTATTCCAAATTTCTCCAAAACAACTGTAACAATCCGAATGAAATTTAGAGTGTGAACATTTTTTAAACCATTACATATTTTACTGCTAAGAAAGTGTGGACAGCTTCACCAGGGCCATGCATATGTCGTATCACTGCAATGATTTTCTAAAAAAAATCTGTGCATCACTGACTTTTCTTTTGTTGACACAGTTATGTAGGTGGGTTAGTGCCTCTTAAAACTACCTCTTAAAAGTACCGAAATGGAATCACAGAAAGTGCTGAAAATAGCCACCTGCAGCTTCATTACAAACCCTCAATCGTCGGTGCAAAGATCTTACTCTGGCACAAATGCGAGGATTTTGCACTCTTACAAATGCTAGTTCTATGTGTTGTGAAAGTTCTTCAAACGTTTGTACTGGTGTCTTGTAAACAAGCTCCTGTATGTGAATCTCATGGATTCAAATCAGGGGATCTTGGTGGCCATGCAACCAGACCACCACAACCAATCCATCGATGACTGTATGTTTCAGAGACGTACTCAAATCAAAATTGATTTGTAGTAAGATATAACTTATTACACGAGTTTGGATGACTTAACCTAACTTATTATTCTATAATTACAAAAGTTTTCGTTTTTAAACCCATTGATATAAGCTTAAAAATTAACCGAAATAAAAAAAATATTTCATGATCATGGTAATGCAAATATTACTTTAAAAATACTTTCTATACATAAGAAAACAGTATATTCTCCCTCGCTCTCACCCCTCCATAATAAAGAGACGAATCTTACACACATTACCAATATATTTGCAGATCGCCCTCAGTCCCAGCCTATCCGAACTCGATAAGAAGCCATCATAATCTTTCAATGTTTTTACTGTTGAATTGCGGACCGGCTCGTAGACCGGACACGCAAACATGATGTGCCCCAAAGACTCTGGTTTATTCATATTACAGACTGTACAGAAACTATCAATAACTCCCTAACACCAACCGCAAAATGCGCCGATGCACCATCCTCTTGAAACTACCTTCTATTTCTCACTAACAGAGCTAACAGTTCAGGCAGATCATTCATCAGAAAATCGAAATATTACACATGATTTAGTCTATGTGACAGAATAATTGGACCAATAATTTCATTTCCAATAATACCAGCTCAAATAATTACAGAAAACTGATACTGAGAGTTTGTTAATCTTAATAAATAGGGATTTTCCTCAGACCAGTTATGCAAGTTATGGAAATTTCTAATTCCCTTTCTTGTAAATGATGCTCAGTCTGTAAAAAAACCACGATGAGAGAAATGTTGCTTGTTTTCAAACTGATTTAAAAAGCACTGACATTTCTTGTCTAGGCCCATAATCTCTTAATATAATAACATATCGGTTGATTCAGCCAAGGTATAATTGAAAAGGGGCATTCTAAAGCAATAAACAACATATATCACTTTGGCGAGCAAATGACAATAACAACCTGACTTTTTATTCAGTCCAGCACATATTCAATACACTACATAACACAAAATAATATAATTTATCTCATAAAAGAGATCTAAATCAACAAAATATCAAAAGGTAACTTTTAACAGGCACTGATCGACCTACATGCATAACTGTGCTAACAAACAAAAAAGTTAGTGGCACAGGGTTTTTTTTTAGAAAATTATTGCAGTGATAACATACACACGACCCTGCTGAAGCTGTCCACGTATTTTTAGCAGTAAAATATGTACTGGTTTAAATAATTTTCAAACCTGAGTGTGTTGTAATGTTGTCAGTCTTCAGATTGTTGGGTTTTGGTTTTTTTTATCGATTACTAAGTTAGTGTTTTAATATTTTGTTAGTTATTTACTAAGTGGTTTTATATTTCGAATCATAATGGTCAATGCATTAAAAAAATGTAATTGTTAGTTTATAGCAGAGAAGAAATCTGTACAGTGACAAATTAGTCAATGCTTTTGGCTGGAGCAGTATTGGTCAGTGTTTGGTAATATGTAGATAGAAGGGAGATTCGTTATCCTCTTGAGTACCTAAATCAAAAGAATCTACCTATCCCCAATAATTACCAAGTACCAAATACAAATTAACGCATCCAAATCCGAAAGTAATGATTACATGAGTATTTAAAAGTAATGAAGATTCCCATCTTTACTACAAATAAATCACAGTATAGTTATAACTTTAACTGATTTATGGATTTTCTATTAATCACTATCAAAATGTTAGTTTTGATTTTATAAAAGAGAACCAACCACCGACAGGGAGTGTGGAATAGAGGAGACCTGCTGCAGGTGGATCGGTTTCATGCTCAGGGGTGGGGCGGTGTTCACCTCACTCGCGGGAGGGACTTTGCTGGCGGGGGTCGAGGCGGGGTGTCTGCAGGGGAGCGTTCTATCTCCCCTGCTCTGGTGCCTAGTCGTGGACAGCCTGCTGGGGAGGCTCTCGGAAGAAGTGGTGTGAGGTACAGGGCTATGCGAACGACATTGTCATCATAGTCCGAGGAAAGGTTACACAGTCAGTGTGGGGGCGCATGCAGACAGCACTGAAAGTGGTGGAAAGGTGGACGGTTGGACAAAGGCCGGGAGTGAGCCCCAAGAAAGCAACCGTCATACCGTTTACGAGGAGGAGGAAGCGGGAGAGCCACAGAACTCTCACTCTATACGGTAGGAACATTCCAATGGCCAGGGAGGTAAAATATCTTGGGGTCGTATTGGACTCCAAGCTAACCTGGAATGGTCACGTTGAAAAAATACTGTGTAAGGCAGTCATGACCTTAGCCGTCACTAGGCGGCTATATGGAAAAACGTGGGGACTAAGACCTAGTATGGACCACTGGCTCTACACAAGGGTGGTCAGACCATCGTTAACATACGCGGCGCTGGTCTGGTGGCCTAAGGTGACACAATCCAGTGCCAAACAAAAACTAGGTAAGATCCAAAGGATGGCTTGTCTAGGCATCACAGGAGCCATGTCTTCAACCCCAACAGCCGCCATGGAGGTGTTGCTGGATCTGCCCCCGCCATCACCACCCCTACACTTGTTTATTATGGGGGAGGCCAGGCTAGGACTATACAGACTAGCTTGCAATGATAGACTGAAGATCAACTCAGGCTTTAGGGGCCACTGCAAAATTCAGGAGATCGTGAAGGAGCCCATGTTTAAAATGAAGTGGTTGTCAAGAAACACCTGCATAAAATGGGGCGGTTCGAGGGGGACCTCGCATGCAGACTCTGCGGCGAGGAGACAGCCCAGCACATCCTGTGCGAGTGTAAAGCTCTGGACCGCAAAAGACAACTGATCTACGGTCAGTCTAGACCGGAGACAGAGCATTATAAAACTTCACCCTACCAATCGCTGTGCAGATTAGTTCAAGGCACAGTGATTTTGGAATGGGTGGTATAAAAAGACTAAGGGCATGCACAATAAGCCAAAGGTTGCAGTGCTATCGGGGAGGCTAAGCCACGGACGAACCCTGAGGGAGAAAAAAAAACCTTGGAGAGATAAACCTAAACTAGAAAGACAAACAGAAAAATACTGTCAGACCTGTAATGTTTAAAATATTTGTAAACAAAATGGACTAAATGTTAATATTATAGTTTTCATTTAATTTTAACAATTTTTGGGACATCGTACACTATTCATTAAAGAAATAAATCAAAAATGATAGCATATAGAGCTTATCAAATAATCAAGTCTGATACAATGAGTAGGTATTAAAAGTTTGAAAAAATCAATCTTTGTTTTTCTTACAATGGACAATACTTTAAAGATAAGCAATTATAAACATTCAAAATATCCATGCAATTATTCCTCTTATAAAGCAGCCCAGTTAAAGCAAAAAAATATTATTAAGCTAGGCATGTACACATAATCTTACATTCAAAACTTTCTGGCAGTGACTAGATATGATAAGTTCATTAAAAATGTTGAAAACTAAGTAAAACTTACCAGTAAAAAATTAAAGCAGTCAAAGAATACTCCTAGGAAAATAAAAAGTTGAAAGACAATTTTTGTTTCATGTCTATTCAAATTGTTCAAAGCTAAATACCTTCTCATTATAAAAATACAGCAGAGTTCGCTTATGACTAACATTAAGCAACTTAAAAAAAGTTCGGGACGCAGCAAGTATGTCATAGTAGCGAATTTTCATAATAATTGTACACTATTGTTATCCGGCATATTAGTAAACTTAATACTTTAAACTTACACAGACCTTGAAGATCGGTTTTACAGGTCCTAGTATGTGCACATTTGAAGAATGCTTTCGAAAGTGTTACCATCAATATCTCTATTATCAAAAAAATCTTGTGCTCTAACCTCTTTTGAGAAAAATGCCCAAAACTCAATTTTCTATGAAGCTGAAGAATTAAATTTTACTATATCCGTAGATAGTGCAAGTGTCTTTAAAAGAAACTTGTATTACATATTTCATTAAAGTTAGACAAAAGATTTCCAGAAAAAAACTTAATTCATATGTAGAAAAGTAAAGCATCTGCTAAATTATAAGCGAAGCAGTTATTTTCCCTTATTAATCGCCAGTACGATTTCGTTTTAGTCAACCTAATCAAACCGGTTTTTTCAATATCAGCAATAACAAAGTTATAATCTCAGACTCAAAGGTGACAAACTTATTCAGGTGTTTTAAACGAAAATGAGATCTTGTTCAAAACGTATGAGATCTGTACACTATTGTTTCTCCAAATGTGAAAATAAAACATAAAAAAACATACATTCATCGAGTTGGATTCGATCACGTAACCGTCTGCTTATGAGGAAAGCGCGGCGTCTCTCAGCCATCTAGGCATACATCAAGTAACATTTTGTTTACATGATACATTAGATTGGCTTCATGCCCAGGATATTATATTCAAAATATACGTAACAATTAATTACAGAATTATTAGAATTACCATTGCAACACATCCCACGGCTGTTTCTTGTCTGATGTCTGATGTTTAGTTTAAAGTTAAAATAAACTATTTTAGTCATTTTTATAGAGACTTGGCTTGATTTTGTTTATATTTCTACTATATTATGCGACAGCATAATATATCTATACTGTGCTACAACTGTATTTGAGGCTGTTCTTAAAGCTATAAATATAGCATCTTTTAATAACTGATTGAATCCCCCAGTTAAATAACAATCACTTGGCAAATTTTTAACTTCATGTCGTCTGTCATTTTCCATAATTGCAGCTTAGATTTCAAGATTGTTGGTTCAGGTAGTATGTTTTATGCCTGGTATATATTTAGTTTGGTTACCGTTGATGTATGGTTTATACCAGTTGTATGAATCAATCTACGCATGGCAGTTAACTACTCTGTCTGTCAGGCATTGGAGTTCAACCACCAAGTCGTCTCAACACATGTCTTTGGGATTTTATTTTTAATTTGGAAAAAACTCTAAATATTGTGTACCAAACTACGTAAAATTCATAACATAGGTTTATTGCTAGCCACATGTAAAGTCTCATTCCAGTTACTCTGATACTTACAAAAATATAGCGTGTTCAAAAAGTTTTTCCCGATTTTCCACGGGAAAAACTTGAGCATAAAGGCTGATTAACGACCTCGACCTCAGTTTTTTCCAAAACAAAATTTTTGCCAAGTTTGATTGAAATCAGTTTAGCATTTTTTGAGTTATCACTCGGATACAGATACATACATACACACACACACACACACACACACACACACACACGCACGCACGCACGCACGCACGCACGCACGCACGCACGCATTATTTAGAATGGCACCGTAGCGAGCAAATGAAGATTTCATTGAATAAAAATGTAATTAGATTTAAATTTTCTTACTGGTAAGATTTAGAAAGAATGAGCCATTTTTGTTTACACTTTTCACAGATTTTCAAGGATTGTTATATTAAAAATTGTTGTTGTTACCATTGCTTATTTACCTCACAGGTAAATTATCATGCAGTAATTATTGTTTTAAATAGTTCCAACATAAATTATTCCTAAAAATACTTATGCTACAAGATGGGTTGGTGGTCAGATGAATTATCATTTCTTATAAAAAGCAGAAGTCTGTTGTTTAGAAACATAAGTCGTAAATCAAATTTAAAAAAAAAGCTTTAAAAAAGCGGTACCCCAAAATTCATATTCCTTCGTTTTTCTCTAAATCGGCTCATTGGGAGAAAAAGCCAAACCAAGTGTGGGTCATGGGAGAGTATAAGGGTCTCATTTTCGGGGATACACAGTCACATACAGTATTTTTTCAAGTTGAATCCTATACTTATAGGTTACTTAACCCTCGAGCATGGCACTGGTTATATCTGGAAAAGGGTGTTTAATGATGATACCCTTGGATGCATTCACAATTGTCACTGGGACCCAGTCTTCTGGTGAATTGGGCCTTTTTGATATTTGGGAGAAACTGTTTTTTTTAAAGATTAAACACCCTATATCTGGTGTGCCGCATGGCAGCATATTGGGCCCTGTTTTGTTTACAATTTTCCTTAACGATATTGTTTATGATCTCCAGCAATACCACTTAACTTTGTACGCAGATGACACCACTGCTGCAATCTCAGGTGAAAGTTTTAAAGAGGTTGGTGCTGCAGCTAATGTGTATGTCTCAGGTGTCAGCCTAGTGTTCGCAAAATGATCTGGTTCTTAACACGCGGAAAACTGAAATGCTTTTTTCTCTGGTGGGTGTGCATCCGAATCTGAGCCTATAGATCTGATAACAGTTCAATAAGACAGGGCACGTCTGTAAAGTTTTTGAGGATCCATCTGGATTCTAACTTATCATGGGACGTGCATGTTGACCATGTGGTGGCCTCTCTTGCATCTAGGAATTACGCGTTGCTGCAGCTGAGGGATTCCTTGAGTACTCAGGCGTTGTTGACATGCTACTATGGTAGTGTCAACTGTCTCCTGGCATATGGTTTGCTGTGTTGGGGCGGCTGTGTGCATCTGGGGAGGGTTCTGTTGATGCAGAAGAGAATTCTCCGCACCATGTTTGCCCTGCCGTCTTCCGCATCTTGTAACCATTATTTATACGGTATGGCATTTTAACAGTGACGTGCCTATATATGCTTGAGGCACTTTGTTATGTCAGAAAAAAGATTGAAATTTTTAGTACCTGCGGTAATATTACAGCGTATGAAACAAGACAGGCTAAAGATTTCTATGTTCCCCCTTATAGGATCGAACAGATTAATAGGGCACCACGCAACTGTAATACGCTTATATAATCATTTACCTGACAGCGTCAAAAATTTGAGCAGCCTCAGGCAATTTAAGTGTGCTTTAAAATCATTTTTTAGAGAGCATTCTTTTTATTCTGTGGGCGAATATTTTAATTTTAAATTTTAGCATTGATAAGCTGTTTTTTGTATTTTGACTATTTCCGATATTTTGTAGAGATCTATGGAGGAGTTCTAATAAATAAATAAATAAATAAACAAGAGGGTTTGGGACCTATGTTTCTATGCATTTTTCGGCTTAGGATCAAATGAGGAATCACATCCTGGAGTTTTACCCCAGACCTAATTAACACCCTGAATATAAAAAAAAATCTCGATTCACCAAAAACTGGTAACATACAAGATGTTTTATTTTTAAAAACTTATGAGTTTCTATCTTGGAAACACTACAGTCAATAATTTTTCTGAAATGTGGATTAACCCAAATAAAATTCTCTATCCTTCTTTTAATTATCATTTTTGTCTAAACTAAAAATTCAAAGGGGTAGAATCTTACAGCAATCACCCACTTTTACACAATAATATGGAACCAATCTAATTAATACAATGCCATAGTAATAAAATTAGGTGGGTGAAGTGACAATGTGACAAAAACTCTTAGTAAACAAATAGGGATTTCAACATTTGTAACTGAAACTGATATACAGTGCCTCAATGCCTCAGAGTGCTGAGTGCTGACATAGTGGAAAGGTCTGGCTGGCAGCAGACAACTGTGGACTTGCTCTGTGGACAAAAATTCATAGAGGGACTAGAGAAGACTAAATAGTGTTCCTCACCAAAGATTGAAAGCTACATGAAGCAGCATATGTCTACTGTGGAAATCAAATAAAGCTCAACGGGGTGCTCAAGAGCTTTATATTTTAAAAGTAGCGGTGATAAGACCAAATGGCCAGCTTTCCCTCATCACATAACTATAATCTACTTATTAGAGTAAATTAGATAAACTAAATGGTAATAGATTAGCTTAACTAAAAGGCATGAATTATAACAACGTTGATCTGTTGCACGTAGCAAGAACACACCGCTACATCAGGAGTGCGCTTCGCGCCACCCCAGACACAACTATCGAGCCCACAACTTTTGAAGAAGTTTCCCAAATAATCAAAGCATTAAAAAATAGGAAAGCTCCGGGATACGATGGAATCTCCAACGTAGCCCTGAAAAACCTCCCCCGAAAAGCCGTGGTATTCCTAGTTACGATTATGAATGCCATGCTGCGATTTCAACATTTTCCTTCCATGTGGAAACTTGCCGACATTATCAACATCCCGAAACCCAGCAAAGATCCGCTGTTCCCTCAGAACTACAGGCCCATTAACCTGCTACCAGTCATCGGCAAAATCGCCGAAAAACTGATTCAGAAAAGGCTAGCTTCTTTCACCTCAGAAAATCATATCCTCCCGGATGAGCAATTCGGCTTCAGACACCAGCACTCCACCACTGACCAAGTCCTTTGTGTGGTGGAAAACATCACCAAAGGATTTAATATAAACAAGTCAACTGGTGCAATATTTCTTGACATTGCTCAAGCCTTCGATAGGGTTTGGCATGCGGGCCTCCTAAACAAACTTCTATCATTTAATTATCCTCTCCCTCTGATTCTGCTAATCAGGTCATACCTGCAACAGAGGAAGTACCAGGTCAAACATCTGGGAGCCAGATCTAGAACGTACCCAGCCACGGCTGGTCTCCCGCAGGGTTCTGCTATCTCCCCTCTGCTGTACAATATATTTGTCGCAGACATTCCGACAACCCCCCTAAACGTGACATACGCACTGTACGCAGACGACTCTACCATCCTCAGCAGCTCCACTCAGCCGAGGATAATAACCGAACGACTTCAGACCGCCGTAGTCGAGCTGCAATCATGGTATAAGAAATTCCTTCTAGCCATAAACCCCGATAAATGTTCAGCTGTCCTATTTTCCAAGAGGAGACACACACCTCACGATCACGTTTCATTAGACAACCGTCTAATCCCCTGGCAAGATTCCGCCAAATACCTCGGGGTTTTCCTCGACAAACACTTAACATGGCGCCCCCATGTCGATCACGCTCGAAAAAAAGCCTCGATGTTCATCTCGAAGCTGGTCCCACTTCTAAATAGAAAATTGTCCATGAACAATAAGTTGCTCATGTACAAAGTCATTATCTGGCCAGCCTTGACCTATGCATCACCTGCATGGGCCACTGCGGCCGCTACACACATCAAGACCCTTCAAACCATCCAGAACAAAATTCTGAGAATGGTTACCGGAGCGCCATGGTTTGTCCGAAACAGTCAGATTCACTCTGATCTGGAAATACCTTCGATACTTGAGTTTATAACTCAATTATCCACTACCCAGTTCGCAAAAGCCGCTTCTCACCAAAATACTCTTCTCTGTAGTGCCACCGACTACGACGAGCAACTTCCACATAAGCATAAGCGTCCAAAGCTTATACTTACCCGCTAAACGCCCCCGCGGCAAAAACAGAATGGAAACATTCATACCCAAAAAGTCATTGTGTGTAAATCTTTCCGATGGAGGTATGGACTAAGGTCCGGTACCCAGGGAGTTTTAGTGAGTAGGTGTACTAAGTGTACGAGTCTCACAGTACCTCGATATCCCACGGCACCTTTGGGCCGTGAATGAGGTCTGCATGAGGCATCTCTCCCTCCTGTATCAAAAAAAAAAAAAAAAAAAAAAAAAAACTAAAAGGCATTGTATATTAATGTAATGCACTTGACTTTATCATATCTCCAAAGCTATAAAAATAAAATAACAGTTTAAGCAATACAACATTGGTCGCTTCTTAAAACTGGTATAAAAAAATAGGAATTGCTATAAATAATTAGGTACTCACAATGTCATATTCTACTCAGACATATCGTAAGAACTTCTTTGTCCATCATCTTTACCAAATATTTAGGACATTAAGAAAAGGATTTTTACATAGAATTTTTGTCTAGGCAGAGTCAACACTTCGTTACCACATACATAAACCAAACTGAGAACTTATTTTAGTCTAATAAACTAAACTATGAGAGTGTCAAAGAAAGCACAAATTAGTTTGAAAGTTTAACTGAACAAATTTTAATTAAAAAGCAATGTATGCATGAACCAATAAATTAATTTCATGCAAATGCACTATATGTCAGGCTGTTTTTAGTTTGGTGAACCACCTTAGTAACAGGGTTATAAGTGTAATGTGTAGGATGGAATATTTTTATGCGTTGTCAAACAGAACAAATTTATTCTGTCTGCGATGTGAATCTAGGTCAGAACAGAAGTGTCAAAGTTGACATGCCAATGTTTAGTCAGGCTTTTGATTATTCCTACATTAATATTTATTTAAAATAGTAAACATTATAAACACATTATTATAGTATTTGTTTTAATGGTCATTTTAATGAATATTGTGGTTCCTTATTAATGGAAATAAACACAACAAGATTTGAAGAATAATTCAACAAACTTTCTTAAATATTTTAATTCCAGAGTTGTCATTATGCTTTCATAGTAGATCATTAACGGGTTAATTAAAAGCGAACTGCACTGTACACACAAATGAACAGATAACAATAACTAATCTACTCATAACAATTCAATTACATGCTTACCGATGATCTAACTGTTAATGGATTGTCAGAATTAATAAGTTTATCAATTAAAGCCTGCTTATT
This sequence comes from Tillus elongatus, assembly GCA_964006375.1. Lineage (NCBI taxonomy): Eukaryota > Metazoa > Arthropoda > Insecta > Coleoptera > Cleridae > Tillus > Tillus elongatus. Next base: position 69,063,836 of record OZ023264.1, read on the forward strand.
CTTCTCTAAAATACCTTCATTATCACTACTAAAATCAAGTCGTTTGATAAAAGGAAGATTCTAAAATAAAACACAGAAACAAACAAATAGAAGCATTAGCAAAATATACTGACATAACAGAAATTAATTCAACTTTAAACAAAAGTGAAAGTTAGAAAAGTTACCTGTTCTTTTTCGGGAGACCCATCAACTGACTCATTTAGGGAGCATATGTTTTCCTTGTTTTCATTAGAAAATAATGGCAGATCTTTAGTGTTCTCTTGGTGTTGCTTATCACAAGTCTCATGCTAAAAATGGTTCAAATTAAGATAAAACTGTTTAAAACTTCCTCACTGTTTTAAATTATTTATAAAGAACATAGTCAGTTGTTGCAGTTGAATTGATAATTGAAAGAATCAGGGAGGAACAAATTGTAGGAGATGTGAGGGTCAAATAACAGATAACCATACACATTTTAGCCTGTCATGTTGGCTTTTCCAAAGAAAATCAATAATAAACAAGGTCAGACTATAGGCACTCCTCTTTTTCCAGCAAACTTTGATATAATGTGTACATCTCAGTCAACTAACATGAAAGTGATACTGAACAGTGATCCTCTTCACTCTCTGTTCTGTCCTAATGTGTTTTATTAATAGATCGGCTTAAGGATAACATAAAATAGCTATAAAAGACTTCTTATCTCTTTAAGATCACAAAGACTAATAAATACTAAGATATTTTATTGATTGATTGTAAATAATGTTAGACGCCTAAACTATAGTCATTAATTAAATATTAAAAGGTGATTAGGGGTGAATGACTATGAAGTTAATATAGGTAAAATCAATAAAGGGCTTTTAATACTTTCTTGGTAATTGTATCCTTGAAAAGGCAGTTAAGAGTACTTACAAACTACTTTAATCTAAAAAAGCAAAGAAGAATGTTAAGAAAATGCTGATAATGAACACTTTAAGATTCATCCCTTTGTTGTTCATAGGATGTAGCTAGGTATAAGAGACTCATTTCTTTAGAAATTCATTTGCATGGCAAGGTGCTTGAGAAAAAGTTTGAGCGTAAAAGGATATGAGAATAAGAGGATGAGAAGTTATTTTTTTAATTACGTACCCCTTTAAAAGCATTATAGTCGCCATACTCAACATCTCCTAACCTCCTTTTTTCTGCTAAAATACATTTTCGTTGTTCTTCTATAAGCTGTTTCAAATTTGAATTCATCTTAAATAATATGCAAATTTCTGGGCTTTAGATAGTTCGTTCATATTTTCAAGAAGTAAAAAATTTAATAAATAAAATATAGTTTGTAAATTAGAAGTTATACAAATAAATCAATTAAGCACTGGTTTATCGTTTACAGTTTAAAATTTTATATTTATTTATTATTTATGATAGGAAAAGAACTAATATTTTTCACATGTGGGTACTTGGAACTACTAAATATTTGTATCATCGAGTTATAAATAAATAATAAATTGATACACATAAGTTCTCTATGGAAAATGGAAAGTGTTTATCAGTGAACACGCATCTTGTATGAATACCACAATGCTTAAATTTTTTATTGTGTAATATTACCTATTTTAATACATTAAAAATAAATAACATTGTGATTATTATTACTTAATTCTGTTATTTTGAAAACTCTAAATAACATGTTGCTCGTATCACAAATAAATCTAAATCGGAAAATAAAAAGTTTTGAAAGTAATAATTTGATCCATGCGTTATAAATTATAAAAATATAGGTATAGAATTTTCTGTAGCAAATAAATATTGGTCAATTTTGTTGCAATAAAGCAAGGTGAGTACTAGAACAAGCAAACGTTTTAAATTAAATGTATTAAAAGTATTTCAACTTAATAAAATATGTTTATCGAATCATCGGTCATGATTTTACGATTATGTCGTATAACTGGCACTTTTACTACTTTTTGAAAAAAATCACATCCAGTTTACTTCGAAAAGCAATTGGCAAACTACTGCACTAGTTGTCTAGCCAAGTTTCTACAAATTCGCACTTTGGTGCCCACTATAAAATGTAGAATCATCTGGTCTAGTGAATGACACGTATCAAGGCATCGACACTGCGTAACCGATGAGGATATTGTCAACGCTTTAAAGAAAAAAGTCTGGACGCAGCAAGTGCGTTATGGTAGCGAATTTTCGTAAAAATGTTTTTAAATTCAAATATGACATTTGGTTGGCAGTATTACCTACATATTAGTAACAATGTACCACATTTCATTTAAATAGCTTTGTTGTTTCAAAACGTACACACATTTTCCGAAAATAAACTTCATAAGTTCCAGAAAAAACTGGTCCGAATTTCCTGCCCAATGCACCTCTTCAAGCTATTTACACACCTACCAAGATATAATTATTGCCAAACGGCTTTATGACCCAAGTCGAAAAAAACAATTTTTATGAAATTTGGCAAAAATTTCTTTTACAAAAATTCACTTTTTTTGGTCGAAATTGCCTTCAGTAATGTTACACTACATTATATTTTTCACAAAAATTCGACAACTTTTATTTACAATAACTTACTAAACATTTATTATTAATTACCAACATTTCACAAAAATGCTACAAAAAATGATTTCTACGGAAACACTAAAAACATTTCTGCGAAAACTTTTCAAATTCAGCCACTATTTAAGACTGGCTGTATACGGCAGCTCGTATTTTTCGACGAGTAGTACTACAAACAAAAAGCTCTCTGAATGCGCCATTTCCATAGGGCTCAGGTACAAACAGTGGTACAAACACCTGTTTACAATTTGTAATATGTGTTTGTGGAATGTGCCAAAAACGTGAAAAGTTGAAAAACAAACATGCATTATAATCCAATGGAAAATGCAAACAAACAATAACATAAGGCGTGTTCTATTAAAAAAAGAAAGTGTGTACCACCAACGACCTATGGGCCACGCTGTGATTATCAGAATAATTTTATAAGATCCAGCTCAAAACACCCCGTAATTAAGGTATATCATTTTTGCCTGTATATAGACAAAAACAGTGAGTTTTACCGTAGAAATGCGTCACCCGGTATACGTGTAAACAGACAAAGACTGAAACTTACCCCGTATATGAGTTTTAGGGGTTCTAGTTTGCGCTCATTTGAAGAAATCTTCACAAAATTCACAAGTCTACGAAAATTTGCTAAAATATAGACTACAAAAACATAAACTCTATAATACTAAGTGAGTGGTGGACGTGCCGCCACCTGGTTGCGGAACCAAGTAGTATGTTGTCACGCCAGTTCCAAATAACACAAAGTGTTAAAAAAAAATAGAGACTGTATACAACTAACTAACAATTTAGAAAATTGTCAGCCCTGGCCCATTTCTACACCAATATAGGGACAAAGTATGTAAGACTAGATGCATTCTCGCAACAATTAGAACCGTAGACCGGTTTCGCTCTCATTAGAGCTCTTCAGTACGGCATACTAATTGCTACAATTAGTATGCCTAAAGCTTCAGAAAGGGATCTATTTGAAATGGATTTTCCGATAATATTTTAGTAAAATGGAGGACAATGATGTTTGCAGCTGAAACTTAAGGCTTTGTAAAACACATATTATGAGATCTCTTATGCACAATCTGTATTTGTTTCAGATTATTTGTCTGAAAATTGCAAATTTTAGCGTTTCAAATCGTGACAAACATTTTCAAAACATTTTTTCTGCTACTTCTTGACCTTTTTGCCCCAAAAACTAAACCGTTGTATGTAATATTCAATTGGTTTTCTTAACCACACAAAATATTTTGTTCCTGTGCTTTCGTCTGATCACCAGTGGCACCCAAACTTTTTTCTTTAAATACCTATAACTTTTTTTCTTCCAACGTAGAGATCTAAATTTCGGCATATAGGGTAAGTTTAATAGTAGAAACGTATATGCCAAATTTGGTTGTCATAGCTTTGTTATTTTCGGAGATACAAAAATTTCCCGAAAGAAAACCCAAAATTTTCCCCCAGTGGCACCCAAACTTTTTTCTTTAAATGCCTATAACTTTTTCTTCCAACGTAGAGATCTAAATTTCGGCATATAGGGTAAGTTTAATAGTAGAAACGTATATGCCAAATTTGGTTGTCATAGCTTTGTTATTTTCGGAGATACAAAAATTTCCCGAACGAAAACCCAAAATTTTCCCGGAAAAACTAGTCAATTTTTCCTGTCTAACGAACTTAGGCACCTATCAAATTTCATCAAAATCGGCCCATTATTTTTTGAGTTATCGGTGTGATATATATTGTCATATTTGTCTATGATAATTCAGTTTATGGATTTTGTTGCTTCTATGGTCAGATGTCGGTTATAAAGTATGTTGGTAAGAGCGAACACTCTGGAATGATATTTCTAGAAGGGACCAGAAGTGACAGGTGTAGAATAGTGTAGAAGGTCTAGAATCTATATGGACAGTATAAGTAGACGAGCGGTGCGCAGAGTAAGTTAGTTCCGTATTAAGTCGGTGTGGTGCATAAGTGAAAATAGAGTAATAAGTGAGTCAGCAATAAGTAAGTGTTGGTGTTTAAGAAGCGATCATAGAAGGCGAATAGTGGAATATAGTTCTATGGACATTTAATAATAGAGAAAAGAAAAAGTTTAGTTGATACTGGTGTTGGAAAATAGTTGGTAATAATAAATTAGTAGTTTGGAAAGCTGTGTTTTGTTAATCAACAAATCCAGAAACCCGTATAACGTAACAATATATATCTCCATTTTTTAGGATCATTTTTTTAATTGTGTTTCTTTTGTTATGAACTGCTATAGTAATTCAAGGAAATATGGTTTGCACACCACGAATATCAGCAGACCCTTATATGAAACCCCAAACTTGTGACCCGCTCAGTATTGGTTGTGTCTGCTGTTGTTTATTTTCAAGCTGATACGTCGGAATATATCTGGACTGCCAAAAAAGTCATTTTATTTATAAATAGCTTTATTCCATACGTCATTCAGAATTTGCATTATTAATTAGCGCATTGGATAAAAGGAAATTCACCACATTAGTATTCAAGACTCAACAGTCCTTGACATGATCTGCAGATAACAAAATGTAACTTCAGAGTCTTCAATGCCAAAGACTTCGCTCCCGTGTCAGAACTCGAGATGCTAATATCTACTTATGACCTTAAGTTCCGCAAAAAAAAGCCGCTAAAATATACAATTTTCAGATATCGCAAACAGACTTAGAGATATTGCTCCCCTCCGCTAAAAAAAGATTAAGTATTTAGGTACTTCAAAACCATGCAAAAGTCGTAGAAAATAAGCCTAAAATCATGAACATTCATTAAAGATATGTCAAAATACTCTATTCTAATCAGTCAAAAATTGCAAAAAGGCACTAAACATTAAGCATTATCACAAAAAATATATAAAATGCTAGTTCCCAAGTTCGTTTTAATTTCTGAACCAAACTGCGTGTTCTCAAACCTATCAAAAATCCTGAGTCGCCAGGAAAGAAGCCAGAAATCCATTTGTTCTTGATACCCATTTTCAATGATACTTAAATGTTACTTCTGGGCTACATCATTTGGCACAATAAAAACAGGGTCTGGGAGATTTGTTTAAAATACAACAAACCTCTATCAGTTTTATACCACCCCCAAAAACACCCGAATAAGCAAAAATGGGTATTCTAAAATACCCATCAAATTTACCAAAAATAAAAATCAAAACCAGTTAAAACAGAATAGTTTATTATTTTGTGTGATTTTTGAACATATAGTGACATGATTTGTTTTTTTTGTCCCACTCGAATTCTTTGAAACGAGCTGAGACAATGTGTGGGTCCAACAGGATCCCAGCAGATAACCTGATCTCATTTTTTAAAAACTTTATATAAAAACACTAACATGACGAAAAAATGACGTGAATATGTCACAGCCCTGTGACGTCAAAAATTGACATTGGGTGAGGTCACGATTACGTTATTAGCAAGGTCTTGGCGGCGTTATCCTAACTACTGTATCATGATTATCTGCCAGCTTGAGGAGAAAATATTTTTTTAATTAGGTTTGGATGAAGATCGAATTATGTGAAAATAAACCAGGGATTATATTAAATCTCCAAGTAACTTTCAACTATTTATCGTACATTTTCACAGAAAATGACGAATTAGAACACGTTGTGGATGATTCTGAAAATTGAATCCAATTTCTCACAGACGCTAAACTAAATATGTACAGTTTGCTGCTTCTTTTTTTACTTTAACGTCGGCCTATTTCCGCGACTATGGCAAATCGCTAGGGAGCAGTTTCACCTCACTATCCTGGAAATTTTGCCGAACCCCTGCCTTTCTGTAAGGAAGGTTGGGATATTGAACGTGCCCAACATCGCATGGACACGGGACCGACGGCTTTACGCCCCCTCAGAAGGGCGGAACGTGCAGACATTCAACTTGCTGAAATTTAATGCCAGCACCCAGTTTTCTATTTACACCATCTAATTCGGGGTAAAAATACACAACTCTGCCTGGATACTCCGAACATAATCACGGACATACCTAATAGTTTTTAAGGAAGAAGATAAAGATTTTATAGTATAAATATAAAATACTATCAACCACAGTATAAATCAATATCCCTAATAGAACAATTACTTAATAAGTAAAGAAACAGAATATCTCTGTATAATTTCCACTCCAAAAATTTTAAAAACGATCACCAATCGTTCAAGTTGTCAGCATTTTTATACGTTTTTCAACTTTTTCACCAAAATCTGTTGTCAATGTTAACTTCGAGAACAAAGGAAAACTAATTACCTACAAGAATCATATTGAATAATAATCTATTCACCTTAATATATTGCACTGATGCCACCTTAGTAAATATAATTTTTAACCACGAATAGATAAAACAAAACAGATTAAATGAAGCACACACTGCACACACGAAACCGATGTCATATTATATGATCGCTCGTCCATCGCATTTAATAAAACCGTCAACGCATGCACCAAACTATGAAAGTAGCATAATAATATAGACTGAATAAACAGTTTCTACCAAGCCATGTAAGTAGCAAAATAATATAGACTGAATAAACAGTTTCCAGCTAAAAGTCCCGGAGAACTATTCAAACGGGAAAAGTGAAATACATATTATTTTCATCTCAGTTTTCATATTATTTTGAAATATGACGTTATGGAGACGTGCAGTAGAATAACCTAATCAAAAAGCATCAGAAAATAGTTAATATCAACGTCAAGAAGACGTAAGTTGAATAAAGTAATATACTCGTCTGAAAACTGACGCCACTGAGAGTTACAATTTGATCCCTTGACGTAATGAAACAAAAATTAAAATTAATTCGCGTAAGAACGATGTTAGCTGTTTGCTGGGATCGCACTACTTGTTATACCGTCAATCACCAGAATGTTTCCTGGTTGCATCATATACCAGCCTCCGAAATTGTGTCATATAAACTCATGGATGTTTTTCTTGGAAGGTTTACTACAAGCAAAGTCTCCGATAATAGCTCATAAACAAAATATATAAGGCATCAACGTCAAAATACACCTAAAATTATGACTTAAAAAAGAAGAATATGGCCAATCGAATCATCCCCTGTCAGAGAAGCCATAGTGGCCACTTGAACAAAATTATATTCCACACATATTATTTCCGTGCATCAGTGACCCAAGTGGGTCCGGATACGAAATAAAAGAATAGGCACAGGGCAACTCCTGCCTGTCGTAAGAGGCGACTAACTGGAGTCAAACACTGGAGGAATCTGTTCCAGAAGAGCCTGGGGGCGAGGAGGATATCTCTGGGGAGTGGTATACACCCGGATTCTGAGGCCACCACCGTACGCTTCGAAATGGACAATTGATCTCGTTTGTTTACTACTCGGGAGCAGGGTTCCAAATTATACTGCCTTTGGTTAAGCGCTGGAGGGTGTCGGTCCCAAACGAACTTCTGATGAGATCTCGGATTTGGATAAACGACCACGTTTGGCCGATGCTCGGGAACAGGATTCAGTGGGATGCCGCACTGAGTCTAGCACCGGTGGGTGTCGAGCCTAGACGAACCCAGAGAAACTTTGACATCTCTAGGGGTTGATTACAACTGGAGATTGAGAGATAGCCGTTCTACGAGTTCGTCCGGACCCGACATACGCCAATGTTTGACTCAAGGCGGTATCATATGTAGTCGCGCACTAGAGCAGTATCCAAGCGAGGTCGTTTGTCCGTTTCGGAGTTCACAGAGAAGGTGACTCCATATGACACTGCCTCGAGTCAAACACTTGCGGTATGTCGGGTCCGGACGAACTCGGAGAGAGGCTATCTCTCTGTGAGCTTCGAAATGAGCAAGCGACTCTACTCAAATGGCAGTACACTTGTGAAACAACTTTCATCCTAAAAAATATCGTCTCCTGCGGGGAGCTCGATTTGTTGGGTGAAAGTTAAGCAAACACTGGCTGGTATTGGACCTAGACGAACCCAAAGTAAAGCTGAGATCTTCAAGGGCGGTTTACACCTGGAGATTGAGGCCTCCACCGTGAGTTTCTAAAGATACAAACGACCCGGCTTGGATGCTGCTCGAGAGCGGGACTCCATGATACCGCGTGGAGTCAAACACTGACGGATGCCGGGTCCAGGCGAACTCGGTGAGAGGTTATCTTTCTGTGAACTTCGAAACGGGCAAACGACTTCAATCAGATGGCAGTACACCTGTCAAACCAACTTTCACCCTCAAAAAATATCGACTCCTGCTGCGAGTGGTAGCAGTGATAGGTGAAATTTAAGTAATTAAACGTGAGCCACAATATACCTAAGGTAGCGGTTGAGAGATTGGAATAGCCCATATACATTGAATCTAATCTAATCTCATCAGTGTCACAATAAATGAAATCATTCCGAAATATTCCTAATATAATATATTTCTAAGCAGCGTTTATAATGGACATGGCGAATAAAAATTTTGGAAACGCGTTCCGCTGTCATAATTCGCGATCATTTAAAGAGATTTTTTTAAATTCTTTTTTCTCTCATGTTGCGCTCAGCAAATGCAATTATTGTAAAATACCTAATCGCATTTAGGTACCTAACTATTAACTCATTGATTGTTGTTGTCATTACTTGGTGAAACTGTTCCATACTAAATACAGACTTGGAGACTACTTCTCTGGCTTCACTATTGGTTTTATTTTTTGTAAATGAACGACGTAGCCAGTGCGTAACTTAACTGGAGCAAGTGAAGCTTCTGAATTCTAGATGTTCTTCGACGTTTCTGTGACCGGTCTCGCTGCTGATGCTATCAAGCAGCAAAACCGGCCACAGAAACGTTGAAGAACATCTAGAATTCAGAAGGGCCACTTGCTCCAGTTAGCTTACGCGCTGGCTGCGTCCTTTATTTACCAAAAAAGTAAACTAGTAGTGAAGTCAGAAAAGTAGTCTACAAGTCTGAATTTACCTACTATTAATAACTATAATTGTATATTTTAAGATATACTATTTTGCGGTATCATATTTACGCACTTACCTTTTTCTTTTTGTTAGATAATTTCAGTTTCTACATATTTAGCCACTAAGAACATATATTTTTCAATGTATTTTAAAATACGACGACAATAATGAAACTAGAAATCTGTTTAACAATTCTCCCACTTCAGATAATGATCAAATGCAAATGACAGCATGGAGGCTTCTGTAAGTGCCTATTTAGCTAAGTAATTTGAAGAGTAGGCAGATATGGCACATGAAAAATAAATTAATATTGAGTCAGAACTTTTATTCCATTTATTCACTCGACGTAAATAATTAACTCTAAATATTGTAAGGTTTATGTTGACATATTCATTAGTATATATCTGATTCCATTTATTCACTTGACGTAAATAATTAACTCTAAATATTGCAGGGTTTGTCAATATTTTCAATGTTATCTTTTTTGCAACACAAGACTATTGTGTACCTGCTTAAATAATAACCCACCTAAATGGCATCATTAAGTAAGCATATAAAATGAAGCTATTTTTTACAAACAGTAATTTGCTTGAATAGACGATACACATAGTTTGTAATCCTAAAACGACTTTTTGTTAAATTTATTTTAATGGCTGTGACAGCTCAGAATCTCAGGCCATTGGCGTATTTTCCAATCTTTATTTTATTCATCGTACAATTTTCCAGACAAGGTTAACTTCTCGTTGGGCCGGCCGGGAATCGAACTCGGGACCTCTCGCTTTGCAGACTTTCACCTAAATTAGTAAGAAAAATTGGTAATACTGCATCTTAGGGGCAACCGGATTTCCGAAATGTTTTTTCAGAAACATGATTGAAACCACTCCAATATGTGTAAGCAAGAAGAAAAATTGTGTGGTCACAACCCCTCCAAATTTCCGAGATCTGGAGTGAACAGTGGTGCTATGGGGGGAGGATATAAAGAGTGAACATCGACAAAAACAGCTTAGTTGGAGAGGCCCTAGGTGGTTCAGTGGTTAGAACGTGTGCCTCTGAACCGAAGGGTACTGAGTTCGATCCCAGGGTTCTTTAACTTTTTCCGTACATACTGTAACATTAACATCAACCGAGGTTGTGGTATTGTATTTGAGCAAGTTGAATGCCTGCACGTTCCGCACGTCGGAAGGGGCGTAAGGCCGTCAGTCCCGTGTCCATGCGATATTGGGCACGTTAAAGAGCCCTACTTTTCTTACAGAAAGGCAGGGGTTCGGCAAAATTTCCAGAATAGTGAGGTGAAACTGCTTCCTGGTGATTGGCCAAAGTCTCGGAAATAGACCGACGTTAAAGAAACAAAAAAAACACACACAGCTTAGTTGGACTTCTATATACGCACGCTTATTTGCTCCAGGTCCCCCAGCTTGTTTTGGGGGTTGTAGGGACAACTGTTTTCTTGTCGTTTATGCACAAAACATCCTCCCAAACAGGCCTGAACGGCCTGACCTGATCTAACCTGACCAGACCTTACCCGACCTAACCCGACTTAAACTGACCTGACCAAAAAACGTTAAATTTACCGTTCGTGACCAGTGACGAACTAATAATATCAATAACACTTTTTTTAATATTTCAACAACACACCACGAGGGCTTACAGCCTAAATACTATCGTACCGTGGGTGTCGACAAGGAGAAAAGAGGCAACTTGTTAATTCTGGACTTGAAGGTTTGGAGGTTCGGAGGAGAAGGAAAAATATATGCCGGCAAGGAATTCCACAACTTGGAAGTCCTTGAGACAAAAGAGCGGGCATGACAAGATGTTCTATGTCTGGTGACCTGGACAGTAAAAGGGTGCATTTGCTCTGTTCCCCTGGTAGATCTGTTGGGGGCAGCAGGTGGAGGAACTATGGAAGAAAGCTCCTCTGAGCAGTGCCCGTGCAGATATCTATAAAAGAGAGAGAGAGGTCACCAACGGCACGTCTGTGGGCAAGGGATGGCAGCCTTTGGGTGAGGCTAGGGTCACCGATTAGACGTATAGCTCTCTTCTGAATGGAGTCCAGGATAGCGAGTGTAGAAGCGGCAGCGGCACCCCAGATATGGGAGCAGTATTCAAGGTTTGGCCTTATTTGTGAAGTATATAAGGTATAGAGATTACCTGGTGAAAAGTATTTGCGAGCCCGGAAGAGGAAACCTAATTTCTTAGCAGCCGCTTCTGGAATTGATGTGACATGTTGGTGCCAATTGAGACTTCGATCCACAGAAATGCCAACAAGTGAAATGGACTCATTACTTTGAATAACTTGGTTGTTCATTGTGATGGGTCTAGGGCTGGTGTATCTCTTATGAGAAAGAAAGCAAGACTGAGATTTGGTGGGGTTGAATTGTACAAGATTTCTACTTCCCCAGTCTAATTTTTTTGGAGATCCACGGAGACAGAACCCTCCATGAGTCTGCGATCCTCATCTAATTGGGCTAAAGAAACAGGGTTGGAATATTGTATATTTGAGTGGAGGGTGCTGTCGTCCGCGTAACTGTGAACTGGGTTGGATGTGCCAGAGAGGAGGTCATTGATGTGGAGAGGAAACCAAGTAGGGGCTAAAGCTGAACCTTGAGTAACTCCTGCATTAATTGGATACAGTTTAGAGGAATGGCCATCCACGACAACAGAAATGCTTCGGTTGGAGGGGAAATTTGCTGTCCACGTACAGAGTTATGGTGGTAGGCCATAGGCCGGTAGTTTATTAAGCAGCGCTGCGTGCCAGACCTGGTCGAATGCTTTGGATATGTTTAGAGCGACAATCTGGGATTCACCGTGTAGTTCCATAGCCTTGTTCCAAGAATGGGTGACAAAGGAAAGGAGGTCGGCAGTTGATCTGCGCTGACGGAATCCATACTGCCTGTCGTGGATTAGACTGTGTTTTTCAAGAAATTTTAGTAATTCGGTGTTTATATATACTTTTCCATCACTTTAGAGATGACTGAAAGGAGATAAATAGGCCTGTAGTTGCTAACTAGCGCTTTCGATTCTTTCTTGGGGACGGGTTGTACTCGAGCAGTTTTCCAGTTACTAGGGAATATGCCTCTATTGTAAGATGTCTGAAACAGACGAGTCAGGACAGGAGCAAGTTCTAAGCGCATTTTTTGAGAACAATTGCTGGGATCTCGTCAAGGCCAGAGGCTTTCCTGGTATTAAGAGAAGAGAGCATCATTCGTGCCTTTCTAGTTTTGAAAATAATATCCGTCATTTTATGCCCGACATTGGGGACTAATTCCTTGAAGCACGTTGAGGGCATCTGCTCTGAGAGCTACTATTAACGAGGTCGCTTTCTCTCTCTCTCACCGCAACCATTTGCTGTAGCAGCGGCTTCGAACTGGCGTAGATAAATACCCCATGGGACTGAGCCATCAAATGTGGGAACGTTAATTCTTACGTGGCTATCTTCGTGTCTGATGTTTCCTTTGACTAGCGTATCATACTTATTTTCTAATGATTGCATTTTCTCCTGTACATCCGCTTGTACTTCATGCACACTCGTCAGCTTGTCATGTACATCGATGCTGATACCCCTTACTCAACTTTCTACTTGTTGCAAAATGTCCTCTTTTACCTGCTTCATACGTTCGTCCACACACGAAGTAATATTCTCAATTCTGCTGGCTTGTTCTTTCAGAATTTTATTTGTTTCTTCGTCTCTTCTTCTGGCTTCTTCATTTATTTTTCTGGCCTCTTCATCTCTTTTTCTCATTTCTTTTTTGACTTCTTCGTCTCTTTTTCTGGCTTCCTCATCTCTTTTTCTCATTTCTTCTTTTGCTTCTTCGTCCCTTTTTCTCAGTTCCTCTCTTGTCTCTTTGTCTCTTTTTCTCATTTCTTCTTTGGCTTCTTTGTCTCTTTTTGTGGTCTATTCTTTCATTTCTTTAATCAATTCCTATAGCTGGGCGTCCATATTGGCTGTTGCGCTACGTGTCTTAGGCATACACGTACTTAAATCTTGTACACAGTTTATTCTGTTTCAAGAACACACCCAGTTATGACTTACTGCTGACACTGACCTTCCAGAGATTCTAGAAATTTTCACGTTGTTTAACGAATATTCTGGAAAATATTTCCGCTAGGAGCTTGAAAATCCCACTTCTGACACCAGTTGTTAAGTTCCACGGGGTTCTGAATTTATTGACTAACAAAACACAGCTTTTCAAACTACTAATTTATTATAATTAACTATTTTACAACACCAGTATCAACTAAAATATTTATCTCTATTATTAAATGTCCATAGACTTATATACCACTATTCGCCTTCTATGATCGCTTCTCAAACACCAACACTTACCTAACAAACTAGGTTAGATGCAAAGAGGTTGTAAGGGATAGAGGTAACAAAGGTGCAGTTTTGCAATACAAGAAGCCTGTACACTTTTCCAAACTGGGCGGAGTTCGGTGACTTGAGTGGGAGAAACGTCAGGGACGTATTTAGGAATTTTTAGTTTGGTTAGAAATAAAACTGAAATTATTCAATCATTGAAATGTAATGCTTATTCATGAATTTCTTAAGCTTTTGTATAAATAGGTAACCTAAAAAGGTTCGGAACGCAGCAAGTGCGTTATGATAGTGAATTTTCATAACAATATTAAATAATATATTTATATAAGCTGTAAGATTTAGCCTTATATTAAAAGTTATGAAAATTAATTTATTTAATTAGGAACAGTAAAACAAGGTAAAGAAGGACAAGCAAAAACATGATCTATGACATATATTTATAGAGTAATTTGGATACAAAACTCAAACAAAGCAATTGATAAACAGGAAATATACTCTAGAAAAATACACTAGAAAGCTGGAAAAAAAATCCTTTGGTTGATGCATTGAGGGTGATTGTATGCATGCAGGAGAAGAACCCCCAGGAGGAAGAGGGTTTCTGCTCCTCACCCAAAAATTCGGGGGGTTCTCCTTCCCCTTGTGCATGCATACAACTACCTTCAAAGCATAAAGCACAAGAAAAATTTCTTGTGAGCAACCCCCAAGAAGGTTGCTGGACCTGGGCGAATATGGGGTAGACAGGGTTTAAAGGAGGTATTGCTGTAAAATGTGAAAAACGCATGTTTTCAAAGTCCCTTAATTTTCTTGGGGGTTGTTTGCCAGAAAATTTGCCTTGTGGCCGAGGAAGGTTCTAAGCATGTTGCTGGAAAAAAATATCTAAAACCCTCATGCAGTCAACTGCAAATTTACCGAAATTACATTCTACTTCGTCGCCTATAATGTCTTTTTCAGATAATGTAGAATACAGAGCTAAATTAAATAGGTTCACTTGCATTTTCATTTATTTTTATATTACATTTATAAGCACAATAAGCGTATAATTAAGGGAACCCTTAATTAACATTGCAGCAACACAAACTTGAAAAGTGGAGAAATTATTTACAGTATGTTAACAGTTATAAACTTGATTTCATCATGTTACAGTAGTATTCTGATAATACAAAATTACATCTAACTGTATGCACACAACAGCTGGTGTGTTACGAGATGTGATGAAACGCCAAACTGACTGTACCACAGCATTAGCATAATATTATTATGCTGCCACATTATCATATCTCTCTAGTAATGGTATCTTGTCAAAAACCTACACTAGAGGCTAAATTTCCAATTTCTTCTTTGTTTATGGTGTCTGTTTCTACTGTCCTAAATTTCCAATTTGATATTGTCAATAAATAACACTACCACACAATGACAAATGACAGCTGAGCTTCAGCACAGACGCAGTCTAACAAAGTTGTCGGATAGAGTAAATTATGATCGGAGGGATACCTAAGTTAAAAATCATGAGAAATGGGTAATTCGAAATTTGCAGGTATTAAATACAGTATTTTTTAACTGACTGATAAAATTAAATTTTATAAAATGTTTTCTTTATTATCAGAAGTTGTAAAAATTTCATATGTTTATACATGAAAGGTTTAACTACATGAAATTTCTGAAGATCGGGCAATCCTGGTCAGCAACATCTTGACATCTGGCAATGGTTGTAACTTCCATTGTTTAGATTTTATCTACAATTTATTTAAATAGCATAACAGTACAGGTGCTGTATTGCTCTGCCTTTGTCCAACATTGTAGATATTGCATTACAGAATTTGAAGTGATGTCGAGGATTATTTTATTATTAATTTCGAATAACTTCATTTTTCTTTGATCAAAAGACTTGAAAATTGGTACACAACCACATCTCTGTATGTTCTTTTAAGTTGTAAATTTTCGTTCCAATCACTTAAACAATTTGAAAGCTATTGCGTTTAAAAAAATATATTTAATTTTTTGTTAGGAAAAACTATGTGTTAAGATCTGATGAACGAACTCATCCAAGCCATTAGCAAAATAAGCGTAATTCCAAAATTTTCTCCAAATCAGTGAAATATTTTTTGGGTTATTGGTTGGATAAATTGTTGGATGAATATATTGGATAAAGTTTTATATTCAAAAGGTTAGATAAATAATAATAGTTTTTATTTCAACAACAGAAGAAAATACAAAATAAAGTACATTGTACTGTTTACAAATTAATGTTAACATTCCTTGTCTTTTTTAAAGAAATAGAGATTAATTTCATTGATTGCTGTTGCCCTTACTTCATGAAACTGGTCCATACTTCATACAGACTTGGAGACTACTTCTCTGGCTTCACTGTTGGTTTTCGTTTTTGTAGGTGAAGGACGTAGCCAGCGCGTAAGCTAACTGGAGCAAGTGGCCCTTCTGAATTCTAGATGTTCTTCAACGTCTCTGTTACTGGTTTTGCTGCTTGATAGTATCCTCAGACAGAAAAAATTTGAATTAATACGAAATCATGACAATTACAAATAAAGATCTGTTGCTATTTTATGATGTTATAATCAAAAAAATCTTTAAAAGTGAAAATAAAATAAAACAAATATGACGGATGACGCCTTTAAAATGTCTACGTGATGTATATCAATATTTAACATAAAGATAGAAGAAACCTATAACAGTAATAACTATAATAACAATTACAACAATAAAATAACTAAACAAACACATTAATAAAGCAGACTATACAATGAAAATATCGACACACATCATGTCTTATAACAACTTTTTGGAAAAAATAGTTAGATTTATGTTGTCTGATTTATTTAATTAGGAAGAAGAATATCTCAGAAATCCTAAATATTGTCGTGTATATGCTTTTTTACTTCTAAAGCTTAAAACAAGTCTAGTTTACACTTGTCATGACAAAAATGTTGTGGTTTTATGCCGTTATTTACTGTGGGTCTATGTTGGGTATCAATAATATGTTTTGCAAATGTAGATTTGTCAGCATGGTTATTTCTAAATGCAAAAATATGTTCTTTGTATCGGGTGTTAAAATTTCTAGAAGTTTGATCGATGTAGATTGCGTTACGTGTGCATTTCACAAATTTTGAATACCTATACAAATACAAAAGTAGCTTTTAAATCTTATAACATGACGCTTGATTTATTAGATTATTTCAAATAATTGATTGGAAGTATTATCACAGATGATGGTAAGTGTAGGAAAGGTCTGAAGAGGATCGCGATGGCAAAATAAGCATTCAATAACCAAAGTACTGTTCTCACTAATAAACATTTTAACCTGTCCATGAGGAACAAATGCAAGTCGTACGTGTATGGAGTATGGTAATGTATGGGGCGGAATCTTGGGCTGTAGTTAAGCAGGATATGAAGAGAATATAAGCTTTTGAAATGTAGACAAGAAAAATGTCAAAGACAGTGCAGGTTGATAGAAAGACGCTTCAAAGTTTGCTAGGAGAGGTGAACGAATAAAGAGGCTTGCTCAAAGAAATCGAGAGGAAGCTAAAATTTATTGGTCATATTATAAGACATAATAACTTCCCGATAACATTATTTGAAGGACATACGAGTACTTGAAATGTACACTGAATTATTGGCCCTTAAATAAGAGAAGTTTGTTATAAACAGCCCTGAAACTTCTACTTTTATCAAATAGATTTTTGTTATAATGATGTATTCTAATAGAAACATACATAGATGATATTAGTTTAATTAGATGGCCATAATGGCAAGTCAAAAGATTTTGTTCTCGAAAGTGAACTTCAAGTTTTTTAAATATGCTGTTTTGGTTTATTATATTTTTTAATATTCGCATGTTTATTTCCTTTACATTTATAATCACCGCAGATTCATTTAAGTATGTTTGAAGAACTTTTTCTGCAATAGTGCAAATAGATATTACATCGTCAGATGGGTATGTGAGGAGTTGACCTTTGTCTTTCTGATCTATAAACGATGTTAATAACGCAGACCTCTCCCCAACAAGTTCACCCGCGCATTCTTCGCATCTCAGAGCTTTTGTTATTTTCCTTACTACATAGCCAGATATATATGTCACGACTTCTTTCTTAAACTCTGATATATTCATATCTAATATTTGAAGAACTGTGTCGTCGTCAAAATTATCTATTTGACTCATGTCTTCATCTGGTTCTTCAGATATTCGTTCTCGCCCACAAGTTTTATTTATTACCTCAATGGGTGACAGAATAGGAATTGCTTCCAAAGGGATACAATTTCCTTTAAATGAATCTTTTAATTCAAGATGCACCATCATCCTTTTATATGCACTTTTAAATTGCTTTGCTGATGGGTTATTGTTATAGCCTCCCATGGATCTAATTTGCCCAAAAAAAAGCTCAATATGATCCTGACTGAATTTGTAAGTGGGAAAATACAGCAAAAAATTATTGTCGGCAATTAAAGTTTTATAAACAAATTGCAAACTTTGTATGCAAAATAAAAAGCCAATTATACCCATTTTTCTACCACTCTCACACAGAAGCGTTCCATCAATTATCCTAAGTGACGTTAAATATTGTGATAGCTCTCTTAAAAATACATTAATGTTTTCAAAATTTTCTGCGTTTATTGCTTTCTTAAAATCTGAATTGTTTAAATTTCTAGAATTAAGAGTGTCAAATAAATTGTTTATAAGTCGGATAAATTTCACAGTTCCCTCACATTCTTTGAACTCCTCAAGATGTAAAACTTCATTGCAATATTCCAAAGAATGTGCCACTGAGTGGCTAAAAAGTTGTGTGGCTAATTTAACCTTCATTTTTTGATTTGTATAAAATATATGCGATTTTCTTAATTTATTTGCCAAATGAACGCCCTCCTGATCCTGTAACTCATTTAATTTTACTAAATAATCCCACTTTATATTTTCCCCATTCTCATCAATTATTAATTTTTTATCGCCTAATGTGTTTCTTATCAGTTTGATCATATGACATGGATCAAAAAAGACTGCAATTTTCCTACCTGAACTAGGATCAACAAACGTAGAGTTAATGTTCCTCCAATTCAAATCGCAGCCAAGTTCTTTTGCTAACGTTAGGTTATTTGTTGCCCCATCAAAAGTTATTGAGACCACGTATATGCCCGACTCATTTAGTAGCGTTAAACACTGTAATACCAAATTTTGTTTTTGTGTACCCCTTAAAGAGTCGATTAAAAAATATCCAAGAGGAAGCTTCCATGATTGATTAATGCTAACAAGCATAAAAACAAGAGCTTCCTTGGCTACAGGGTTACAATCGGTCTCAAGATTTGTACCAAAATCTACAAACCCATAATATTTTACCCCATCCCATTCTATATGTTGGCGAATTGCCATCTCATCTATGACTAAAGAACATATAAGTTTTCCATCTGTGCTTTCTGATTTTGACTTTAATAAGTTGAACACCTCTGACGTAAAACCAGCTTCCCCATTAACGCTTTGATACCATCTAGATATAGTTTTTGGATGAGGAAGAGCCGAGTTAAATGTGTTTCTGACAAAACTGTAAGCTTTGGGAGAGTAATAATGCAGCGTAAGAGAAAAAGCTTTAAGTTGATTTTCATACTTATGTTTACGACCTAATTGTCTTTGTAAAAATTCTTCATTAGGTCCTATTTGCATTAATGTTTCTAATGTTTCGTCGGTTACTTTACCTTTTAGTTGTTTGATTATATTCGCAAGGGTTGCTGTTCTCTTCTTATAATGATGAACACTACTGCTGAGCCGTTTAATTTTTTTTTCGTGCATCGAATAACTGCTTCTTCAGTTTACGTTTGCGCGGTGTAACAACCTATAAAAAATGTTCAATGATAAACCATTTATTTTCTCAAGTAAAATGAATATATAAACAAAATTTCCAACAACACATTTTGGTTAATAGTGGTTGAGATAAATTGCAAAACAGTTGTTTCTAACTTATTTAATCATGGACTATACAAACTTAAACACCATATAAAATGTGATGGAATAACATATTAGGTTTTTTAAAATTATACTGATTTCATAAACGGCAAAAACTGAATTTAACTCACCATTTCCTTCAAAGTGGGTGGCATTGAAGGTGTTTTCATTTCAGCAAATCCTAAACTACTAAACGATCTTTGCGGTACCTCTACAACAGTTTTCTCTTCATAAAAACCAGCACTTGTTGATGGCCGAGAATAATCCATTACAGGTACATTGCTACCAGACCAAGTACTAGTTGACGGGTCAGCTGCAAATGGCACATTGATAGCAGTTATATCAGTCATTGGCTGCTCGCCAAAAACGACTTGTGTTGATGGCTTGTTTGTTACCTGCATAAATAAATTTGAAACGAATACCATTAATGTAAATTTGCAGGGCTAATTAAATTACGATAAATATCATAACAATATATTACGTGAATGTAATTAGTAGCATAGTTACTAGAGATGAGCGATATATAGCTACCGGTGATTTAATCGCTTCTATTAAAAGATCGCTGTTAGCAGCTGTTATTAAAACACAAAACAACAGCGATTGTGAAAACCGAGATTTACACAAATCATTAGAGTAATTATTTCTATGAAATTCATCTTATACTAAAAACTCCATGACAAACAGCAATTGCTGTATTCATAATACACGCAATCGCAGTTTGTGCGAGCGAGTAGAAGTATCTGTATACTTTCCTTCTCGCCAGTATTAGAATACAACATTTCTCCTTTTCTTATAGGTAGAAAACGAAAAACTCATGATACAAATAACGCGAGATATGATAATGAGACTATCTATTTTTAGAACCGTCACGCGCATGGCGTCATGTGGTGAGTCCAATGCAATAATAATATGCTGTCGTACAGTGGAGTTTGACGTTTCATCACAACCCCTTAACAAATTAGGTATTTTACTGATATTTGAGTGCATACAGCTGGAATTAATTTTTTAAGATCAGAATACTATACTATGATTATGTGACATGATGATCAAATCAAGTTTATGAATGTTAACGCCCCCTGTAAATGTCTACGAACGTCTTCTCTACTTTTTAAGTTTGTGTGTGTATCACCAATGCTAATTCAGGGCTCCCCTTAATTATTATACTTCACTTATATATATATATATATATATATATATATATATATATATATATATATATATATATATATATATATATATATATATATATATATATATATATATGTAATATAAAAATGGAATGGAATGTAACTTCAACCACATTAAACTGACGTATAGAAACTTTTTGATTGCGAATGACTTTGTGTTAAGTGTGTAGTTGGCCTTCTATAACGTTACTCACCATGTGATGTCATAGGAGGGGACGGGGCATATGCGCAATATCATATATCTTGTAAGTCATTATATCATGGAAAAACCTGCTGAATCTAAAATTAAAGCAGCACCGAACTGTAGCATATATATGCCTTCCAACTTTTTCATTATATTAAAATAAAAATAATATGTAGATTTCTCTCATCGTATATTCTTGTAATATGCTAATTTTATAGAACTTCTATTAATAGTAAAAATCTGAGTAGTTTTAAAATTAATATAATTTAAAAGCTATCTGAAGATCATATTGTGGTTTCAATTAAGCGGTTAACACTAACACCTTGTAAGTGTTTAAAATAATAGCATACGCACATGCAGCATTGTAAATGGCTAAACCACAATCGCAGTAGCTGTTTAAAGTCCCTGTTATTTAAAAATAGCCATCACTGATAGCAGTGCCATTGAAAAACCGCTGTTTGGCTATATATATATATATATATATATATATATATATATATATATATATATATATATATATATATATATATATATATATATATATATATATATATATATATATATATATCACTAATAGTTACATAAATTAATAACCTTGATTCAGTACTTACCAATACAGGTATAGAACTTTTTTTTAAGTATACTGCAAAAGGTGATTTTTCTAAATCATAAGATTCCTCGGTAAAATGTAAATTGCACACATTTGAGTTCATAAAAATATCTTCATCGCTTAAATTTAATGCTCGTTTCCAAGCCTCGTATCTTTCACCAGCTTTGGGAAATCTGAAAATAATATCTCGAATTATCTACTTTATCAGTGACTGAACCTCTAGAAAGATGCAGTAATAGATAAAACGAAACTATTCTACTTTTTTTCTGCTTCTACTGGAACTACATAGGTAAATACATCTAATTCAAATAATAATTGCCAAACAAAATGCTTAATTTCATTACAAATATTCAATAAATAATGCATTATTAAGATTTTATTTCTTAAAAAAACACAATTGACAATAATAAATGCTAAAGATTTAACAAAAGCAATACAATGTGTAAATACGGACCTGTGAAAACCAATAAACATTTGGCGCCAAACAAGGAAACAGAAGACATGTAAACAACTTACCGAAATAAATGCACAGTTGCTTTATCCTTTTCATAATTGGCACTTTTATTGTACATACAGTTCTTCACAAGGCGAACGTTAAGTAGACGCATCCCGTGAAACCAGAGAGAATTCACGTAGCTCGCCTGACGTGCGGCGTTGCCGGCCTGTGCTTTCTACCCTCAAACAAGGAAAATAAGATATAAATAAATAGGTCATGTAGAGTGATAATAAATTAAACAAAGCCAATTTATATAATCTATTCTTATGAAAATAAATGAAGTTAACAGACGGTGACTATTTAATTAATCCTACTGGCATGAAAATGACTTTAATGTGTCAACTTAACAGACATGCTATATTATGGATGCATTGTGCACTTATAATTTGATCGCTCCCAAACCAGTAAACAGAAAATTATAAAACTTTGTCAGGTTAATAAAAAGGCCGCGCTCTATGTATGTAAATTAAGAAAAAAAATGTAGCGCAACCGGTTATACCGAAAGTTGACGGTAACTTAATTTTTTTAAATGGTAGTGATACGTTTTTTTGCTATTTTCGAAAAGATGTGGCGATTCTACACCAGACTCTAGTATCATATGCTCCCTATACTGCGACACCTTGCCAAAAATGATGGGAGGTGTCTACTTAACAAGCCGTCTATATGGTGCATATAAACATTTATTGTGTCGAAACGAGTGAATTGAAAATTATAAAACTTTGTCAGGTTAATGAAAAGGCCGTGCTCTATGTATGTAAATTAAGAAAAAAAATGTAGCGCAACCGGTTATACCGAAAAATGACGGTAACTTAATTTTTTTAAATGGCAGTGATACATTTTTTTGCTATTTTCGAAAAGATGAGGCGATTCTACACCAGACTTTAGTATCATATGCTCCCTATACTGCGACATCTTGCCAAAAATGATGGGAGGTGTCTTCTTAACAAGTTGTCTATATGGTGCATATAAACATTTATTGTGGCGAAACGAGTAAATGAAAAATTATAAAACTTTGTCAGGTTAGTGAAAAGGCCGCGCTCTATGTATGTAAATTAAGAAAAAAAATGTAGCGCAACCGGTTATACCGAAAGTTGACGGTAACTTAATTTTTTTAAATAGCAGTGATACATTTTTTTGCTATTTTCGAAAAGATGAGGTGATTCTACACCAGACTCTAGTATCATATGCCCACTATTCTGCAAAACCTTGCCAAAAATGATGGGAGGTGTCTACTTAACAAGCTGTCTATATGGTGCATATAAACATTTATTGTGGCGAAACGAATAAATGAAAAATTATAAAACTTTGTCAGGTTAATGAAAAGGCCGCGCTCTATGTATGTAAATTAAGAAAAAAAATATAGCGCAACCGGTTATACCGAAAGTTGACGGTAACTTAATTTTTTTAAATGGCAGTGATACGTTTTTTTGCTATTTTCGAAAAGATGGGGCGATTCTACACCAGACTCTAGTATCATATGCTCCCTATACTGCGACATCTTGCCAAAAATGATGGGAGGTGTCTATTTAACAAGCTGTCTATATGGTGGATTTAAACATTTATTGTGTCGAAACGAGTGAATTGAAAATTATAAAACTTTGTCAGGTTAATAAAAAGGCCGCGCTCTATGTACGTAAATTAAGAAAAAAAAATGTAGCGCAACCGGTTATACCGAAAGTTGACGGTAACTTAATTTTTTTAAATGGCAGTGATACGTTTTTTTGCTATTTTCGAAAAGATGAGGTGATTCTACACCAGACTCTACTATCATATGCCCACTATTCTGCAAAACCTTGCGAAAAATGAAGGGAGGTGTCTATTTAACAAGCTGTCAATATGGTGCATATAAACATTTATTGTGTCGAAACGAGTGAATTAAAAATTATAAAACTTTGTCAGGTTAATGAAAAGGCCGTGCGCTATGTATGTAAAATAAGAAAAAAAATGTAGCGCAACCGGTTATACCGAAAGTTGACGGTAACTTAATTTTTTTAAATGGCAGTGATACATTTTTTTGCTATTTTCGAAAAGATGAGGCGATTCTACACCAGACTTTAGTATCATATGCTCCCTATACTGCGACATCTTGCCAAAAATGATGGGAGGTGTCTTCTTAACAAGCTGTCTATATGGTGCATATAAACATTTATTGTGGCGAAACGAGTAAATGAAAAATTATAAAACTTTGTCAGGTTAGTGAAAAGGCCGCGCTCTATGTATGTAAATTAAGAAAAAAAATGTAGCGCAACCGCTTATACCGAAAGTTGACGGTAACTTAATTTTTTTAAATAGCAGTGATACATTTTTTTGCTATTTTCGAAAAGATGAGGTGATTCTACACCAGACTCTAGTATCATATGCCCACTATTCTGCAAAACCTTGCCAAAAATGATGGGAGGTGTCTACTTAACAAGCTGTCTATAGGGTGCATTTAAACATTTATTGTGTCGAAACGAGTAAACAGAAAATTATAAAACTTTTTCAGGCTAATAAAAAAGGCCGCGCTCTATGTATGTAAATTAAGAAAAAAATGTAGCGCAACCGGTTATACCGAAAGTTGACGGTAACTTAATTTTTTTAAATGGCAGTGATACGTTTTTTTGCTATTTTCGAAAAGATGAGGCGATTCTACATCAGACTCTAGTATCATATGCTCCCTATACTGCGACACCTTGCCAAAAATGATGGGAGGTGTCTACTTAACAAGCTGTCTATATGGTGGATTTAAACATTTATTGTGGCGAAACGAGTGAATTGAAAATTATAAAACTTTGTCAGGTTAATAAAAAGGCCGCGCTCTATGTATGTAAATTAAGAAAAAAAATGTAGCGCAACCGGTTATACCGAAAGTTGACGGTAACTTAATTTTTTTAAATGGCAGTGATACGTTTTTTTGCTATTTTCGAAAAGATGGGGCGATTCTACACCAGACTCTAGTATCATATGCTCCCTATACTGCGACATCTTGCCAAAAATGATGGGAGGTGTCTTCTTAACAAGCTGTCTATATGGTGCATATAAACATTTATTGTGGCGAAACGAGTAAATGAAAAATTATAAAACTTTGTCAGGTTAATGAAAAGGCTGCGCTCTATGTATGTAAATTAAGAAAAAAATGTAGCGCAACCGGTTATACCGAAAGTTGACGGTAACTTAATTTTTTTAAATGGCAGTGATACGTTTTTTTGCTATTTTCGAAAAGATGAGGCGATTCTACACCAGACTCTAGTATCATATGCTCCCTATACTGCGACATCTTGCCAAAAATGATGGGAGGTGTCTTTTTAACAAGCTGTCTATATGGTGCATATAAACATTTATTGTGGCGAAACGAGTAAATGAAAAATTATAAAATTTTGTCAGGTTAATGAAAAGGCCGCGCTCTATGTATGTAAATTAAGAAAAAAAATGTAGCGCAACCGGTTATACCGAAAGTTGACGGTAACTTAATTTTTTTAAATAGCAGTGATACATTTTTTTGCTATTTTCGAAAAGATGAGGTGATTCTACACCAGACTCTAGTATCATATGCCCACTATTCTGCAAAACCTTGCCAAAAATGATGGGAGGTGTCTACTTAACAAGCTGTCTATAGGGTGCATTTAAACATTTATTGTGTCGAAACGAGTAAACAGAAAATTATAAAACTTTTTCAGGCTAATAAAAAAGGCCGCGCTCTATGTATGTAAATTAAGAAAAAAATGTAGCGCAACCGGTTATACCGAAAGTTGACGGTAACTTAATTTTTTTAAATGGCAGTGATACGTTTTTTTGCTATTTTCGAAAAGATGAGGCCATTCTACACCAGACTCTAGTATCATATGCTCCCTATACTGCGACATCTTGCCAAAAATGATGGGAGGTGTCTTCTTAACAAGCTGTCTATATGGTGCATATAAACATTTATTGTGGCGAAACGAGTAAATGAAAATTTATAAAACTTTGTCAGGTTAATGAAAAGGCCGCGCTCTATGTATGTAAATTAAGAAAAAAAATGTAGCGCAACCGGTTATACCGAAAGTTGACGATAACTTAATTTTTTTATATAGCAGTGATACATTTTTTTGCTATTTTCGAAAAGATGAGGTGATTCTACACCAGACTCTAGTATCATATGCCCACTATTCTGCAAAACCTTGCCAAAAATGATGGGAGGTGTCTACTTAACAAGCTGTCAATATGGTGCATATAAACATTTATTGTGTCGAAACGAGTGAAATGAAAATTATAAAACTTTGTCAGGTTAATGACAAGGCCGTGCTCTATGTATGTAAATTATGAAAAAAATGTAGCGCAACCGGTTATACCGAAAGTTGACGGTAACTTAATTTTTTTAAATGGCAGTGATACATTTTTTTGCTATTTTCGAAAAGATGGGACGATTCTACACCAGACTCTAGTATCATATGCTCCCTATACTGCGACATCTTGCCAAAAATGATGGGAGGTGTCTATTTAACAAGCTGTCTATATGGTGCATATAAACATTTATTGTGGCGAAACGAGTAAATGAAAAATTATAAAACTTTGTCAGGTTAGTGAAAAGGCCGCGCTCTATGTATGTAAATTAAGAAAAAAAATGTAGCGCAACCGGTTATACCGAAAGTTGACGGTAACTTAATTTGTGATACATTTTTTTGCTATTTTCGAAAAGATGAGGTGATTCTACACCAGACTCTAGTATCATATGCCCACTATTCTGCAAAACCTTGCCAAAAATGATGGGAGGTGTCTACTTAACAAGCTGTCTATATGGTGCATATAAACATTTATTGTGGCGAAACGAATAAATAAAAAATTATAAAACTTTGTCAGGTTAATGAAAAGGCCGCGCTCTATGTATGTAAATTAAGAAAAAAAATATAGCGCAACCGGTTATACCGAAAGTTGACGGTAACTTAATTTTTTTAAATGGCAGTGATACGTTTTTTTGCTATTTTCGAAAAGATGGGACGATTCTACACCAGACTCTAGTATCATATGCTCCCTATACTGCGACATCTTGCCAAAAATGATGGGAGGTGTCTATTTAACAAGCTGTCTATATGGTGGATTTAAACATTTATTGTGTCGAAACGAGTGAATTGAAAATTATAAAACTTTGTCAGGTTAATAAAAAGGCCGCGCTCTATGTACGTAAATTAAGAAAAAAAAATGTAGCGCAACCGGTTATACCGAAAGTTGACGGTAACTTAATTTTTTTAAATGGCAGTGATACGTTTTTTTGCTATTTTCGAAAAGATGAGGTGATTCTACACCAGACTCTACTATCATATGCCCACTATTCTGCAAAACCTTGCGAAAAATGATGGGAGGTGTCTTCTTAACAAGCTGTCTATATGGTGCATTTAAACATTTATTGTGGCGAAACGAGTGAATTGAAAATTATAAAACTTTGTCAGGTTAATAAAAAATTTTAAGTACACTTGGATAACCCAAATCCAGAATTAAGGCTTTTCACTGAATTTCTTATGTTAGAATTCACAAACAGTATTTTAAGACATTTCTTTTTTCGGAAACCCTGGTCCGATTGGCGTGGCTAATTAACTTTTTTTAAGCTATTAACAAACAAAAGACACGTGCAAAGTTTCAGTGAAACCGGTTAATTTTTTAATGAATTTTCTTTTCCCAATTTCTTCAAATGAGCGCGAAGTAGGCCCCCTAGACACCGAAAAGAAAACAAATAAATGGGCTGACCTTGGTAAAATATGAGAAGTACCTCCAGTTTCATTGGCTTTGATAACTTCGTTATGCAACAAAATGACTCAAGTTATCCCGAAAAATTATGTTTCTTCGGGTTTTTTTATCTCCCGAAATAACAAAATCAGGGGGACCAAATTTGGTAGGCGTCTTTGCATTACAAAGAGTGAGCCATGTAACAAAATGTATGTGTGCAAGTTAAAACACAAAACAGTTGTAGGAATTAAAAAAGTTGCCGGTTTCTCTCAAAACGCCAAATCTCAATGTAGAACCGCAAAATTGACAACATTTAGGCAAAACCTTAAAGAAACACGGGTTATGTACAGAAAGTGTAGCAAGAAAAGTGTTCCAGAAACCATTAAGTTTCAGCTGTAAGCGTCATTTACTAACATATTTACAGAAATTTAATTTCAAATAGACCCTCTCTCTGATGCCTTGACAGTAATTTTATGTAAGTTTATGGTGTATGGTATTTAAAAAAATATTAACATTTCTTAATGTAATATATGTGTGCGTGCTATGTGTGTGCGCGCGCGAATATTGATTTGTGTGTTTGTGCGTGCGTGCACGCACTTCTCTGTTAGAACAATTCGATCAACACGATAACCTTCAGGTAATGAATTAATATTTACAATTCTTCAGGACTTAGGCACTATACGTTTTTTTTTTTGCAAATTTGAAGTAATTAAATAAAATATAATAATTACTATTCTTACTATTTGAAGTTGGTGGAGAGAGGAAAGGAGCTGGTTGTCAAAAAAACACGATTAAAACATTTTATTAGGTGGTTTTTGCGGTTTTTATTTTTCATGTGAACATTAACATAA
The DNA here is from genome assembly GCA_964006375.1 of Tillus elongatus. Lineage (NCBI taxonomy): Eukaryota > Metazoa > Arthropoda > Insecta > Coleoptera > Cleridae > Tillus > Tillus elongatus. The sequence goes on from OZ023264.1 coordinate 69,092,509, forward strand.
AACAAGCCGATACGTTTCTCAGAAGTAAGGCATGAGAGTTAGAAAATAAATTACGTAATACAGTTATACTGAGAATTAAAGACACAGCAACAGCCAATGTTATCTTGTCCACGATATACAACTAGCAAGATGCGACCGTGCGCGTATGTGTTGGTACCCAGTCGACAGTATTACGTCACAGCGAGCGTTTCAGGTGGATACAAATACATTATTCTATAGTATTAATTCAAAAAAAGAAATAGTCACTGAAAAGAACAGCGGAATTACTCCCAGATATCTCTTAATGATTATTTTCCTGGTCACGTTAATTCAATTTAATAAATTTGTCATTAAAAATTTTCTGTCTGATGCACTCTTTAACTCAATCAAGAAAAAAGATATGTCAATATAAGTTAACCTTATATAAGGCTACAAGCTCTACAGTTTCCTATGAAATAGTCTTTATAAAGACAAATTGTGTACATAAATGTACTTACATATCTTTTCAAACATACGACAGTTTTAGTGAAGGAATGTTACGTTTTCCTACATAAACTTGTTACATTAGGCTATCTAACACAATTAGCTAAGGTAAGCATTTGCATATTTGAGAGTACCTGCCCAAACAATAATTTCTCCTTTATCATTCGGATGGATGAGTGAGTTATCCAACGCAATGAAAGCGATGTTTTATGAAATACATAAGTATTTCCGAAAATAATTGTGTGCGAATTGCCAGCCATGTCATTTAAATTTTGTAGAAGTAGGTACGCAAACGCATTAACAGCATTTTCACTGTTTTTTTAAGTAGATATATTGCAGATTGTTATGTAGATGAATTCGTTTGTACAGCCAATTGTAGTTGTGTAAATTTTAACTTTTATGACTAGCCATTCACTAAATCTCAGCCTCCTTATTCAGAAACAAGCAATGAAAATAATACATGTTTCTGGAAGTTATGAAACAACAGGACAATCACCACTATTTAATCATGAAAATATCAGAAAATTTGTTTCTAATGAACGGTTAAAATTACAAAGCAAATGTATGCTACCTGAACGTCCAAATAGTGGAAAGTTAGTCAATATTTTTCTCAGCTTGCATCCGCTGTGACGTCATACAAATGTGTATGCCTATACCTAGTTAATTATGCTTCATTGTCTGGCCCTTAAATATGGTGATAATGTTTCGTAATCTTGGAAGGGGGAATCACGCACGGCGGTCTTCCATGTTCTTCTGTTTCAGTGAGCTCACTTTCGAATCCGTACGGCTGGCTGAAAGACGCTCCATATATTTTCCTTCTGTTATTTACTGTGTTAGGTTTTTAGTAGTGCACTTTTCCGTTGTAGTTTGTTACTTAGTTGGTTAGTTTGTTATTATTGTAGTTATTTAGTTTGTTACTTATTGATTAGTTTTCTTTGCGTTCTTTACTTTTTAACTAGTGCTCTTTTTAGTTTTAGTTTCTTACTTTGTTATTTTCGTAGTTATTTAGTTTGTTAGTTATTGCTTATTTTAGGTAGTTAATTTCATCGTTAGTTTTTTAAGTGTAGTTGGTCTATTTTTTCTATTTGGTCTATTTCAACACAAATCCTTATTTCCCCACCTGTGCATAAAAAATGGACGCGTTTTTGTCTTTTGTTGAGAAGTTGCGTACAAAAGAAGACACCATCGCATTTCTGCAAAGTAAAGGCATCCTTCGCAGCATCCCTCCGGGATGTGATAGGGAAGGCTGCAACAGAGCCATGTCTTTTATAAGAAAGGTTTCCTTGGGTGACGGATACGTGTGGAGGTGTCCCATACACAAGGGCAACACCAAAAGCATCAGAGATGGGTCATTTTTAGCAAATCAGAAAATAGAGCTCAGGCAGTTTGTGCTACTGGCATATTTGTGGGCTCTTGACATAAGAGCCAGCACGCAAGAACTACTTACTGGCCTATCTCGCACCACCGTCATCCAGTGGAACCAATATCTCAGAGACGTATGCTCCCGATGGGTCTTGGAACATCCCTGGCGGCTAGGGGGTCCAGGAAAAATTGTTGAAATCGGTAAGTTAAGTACGCCTTATTATTTATTACTATATATTTCAGTGAATTTTCGTAGAAGAAATTGACTAATGGGGAGATCCCGACTTTTGGATTAACGAAAATTTTTTCCAAACGAGCGCGAACTAGGACCCCTATAATCCATATCCAGGGTCAGTTTCAATTTTTATATTTGTGTATGTATATATATATATATATATATATATATATATATATATATATATATATATATATGTATAACACCGATAACTCCAAAAAAATACGGCGGTTTTAATAAAACTTGGCATGTACCTTCCTTTTCAAATGGCCTCGATAAGTTCGTTAGTTTGGAAAATCGGACAAGGTTTTCCCAGAATAGTTTCCATTTCATTCGACAAACAGTTTTTATCTCAAAAAAATAAAAAAGCCCACCAGCAAAATTATGATGTTTATGTTGCAAACAAAAAAGTTTGAAGAAAATATGTTGTGCCCGATCATTTCTATTAAAATTCACTACCATCACGCACTTTCTGCGTCCAGCTTTTTTATTATACGCTATTTGTGTACCATGTCAATATATGTGTGCATGCAAACGTTATGAGCTCACAGATCATTAGAAAATATAGTCTAATGACATTCTGTCATATATATATATATATATATATATATATATATATATATATATATATATATATATATATATATATATATATATATATATATATATATATATATATATATATATATATATACCGTGATTCTTTTCAACGAATTAGTTCAATATCTGAACTGGTGCGTTACAAAGGAGAAATTTGCGAAAAAAACGTTTTTTTTTCCCTAAAGCATCACAACCTCAAATTATTTTCAATTACACCCACTGTCCCATAAATGGCTGACATCATTCATGACGGTTGTTTCTAATAAAACACACTGTATATTGCTTAACAATGGGATACTACTTAAGATTTTGATTGCATTTGGGCAAAGTACCATATGTCTGAACTTAGTTTTGTTAATAATCGACTTCTTTGGAAAATGTCAATATGAGCAACCTCAGAAATTAAAATATGCTAATTATAAAATTTTCTTCATATTTAGCAGCTTTTACCCTTGTACTGCAGACTGCAGTCAGATCTAATAGCGTCGAAATTTCAAGCAATTATACAGGAAATCATAATGATGGTTTCATTTTAAAGAACTTCAGAGTAAAACATCTCAATAATTTCAAATGTTACACCCAGCATATTATTAAACGGTCGAGTGAAGAAATTGATTATCGTTTAAAAAAAGCTGGACGCAGGAAGTGCGTTATGGTTGTGAATTTTCATAGAAATGATCTGGCACAAAATATTTTATTATAACTTTTTTTTCTTGTACGATAGAAATCTAAATTTTGGTGTATAGTTTACTTTTTATATCGTAAACCTACCTACCAAATTTGGTTATCATAGATTTTTTATTTTTTAAGGTAAAAATATTTTTAATTGAAAACTCAAAACTTTTTCGGAAAACCTCGTCCGCTTTTTCTTATTGACGAACTTATCAAAGCCATTTACAAAAGGAAGGTACATGCCAAAATTTATCAAAATCGGCCCATTACTCTTTGAGATAAAAAATTTTTTGGAATGAAAACTCAAAATTTTTCCGGAAAACCTCGTCAGATTTCCCTGACTAACAAACTTCTCAAGGCCATTTAGAAAAGGATGTTACATACCACATTTTATCAAAATCGGCCGATTATTCTTTGAGATAAAATCTTTTTTACGAAAAAAAAATCCAAATTTTCCCGGAAAACCTCGTCCGATTTCCCTGACTAACAAACTTGTCAAGGCCATTTATAAAAAGAAGGTACATGCCAAATTTTATAAAAATCAGCTTATTACTTTTTGAGATAAGAAATTTTCTTTAATGAAAAATCAAAATTTTCCCGGAAAACCTCGTTCTATTTTCCTGAATAACGAACTTATCCAACCCATTCACAAAATAAACGTACATGCCAAATTTTATCAACATCGGCCCATTATCTTTTGAGTTAACAGTGTGATAAATATACATATATATATATATATATATATATATATATATATATATATATATATATATATATATATATATATATATATATATATATATATATATATATATATATATAAACATATTGAAATTGAAACTGACCCCAGATATGGATTCTAGGGGTCCTAGTTCGCGCTCATTTGCAAAAATTTTTTCAAAAATCAAAAGTCGGGATGTCATGACTAAAAGTAGAAGGGTACCATACATGTTAAGTGCGTTACTTCTGGGTTTTCCAACCTTTTAATTTAATTTGTACTACTATGCTGGCAAATACCCTGAAAGCCTAATAAACCGAGGTGCATTTGAAAATGTGACTGCTGCTGAATTGTCAACTGAATGTATATTAATGTTAAGTCGTATTTGTAAATCATACCACTGTTGTTAGTTAAGCTCATGAATCATATTTCTTATAGTTGCAATAATGCGACTATTTTCATTTCTTTAGGACAGTCTGTATATTATGAAATAAAAAACTCGGGACGCAGCAAGTGCGTTATGGTTGTGCATTTCTATTAAATGCTTCAAATTTGAATAACTCAATTTGCTATTAACTAAGAAAGTTGAATTTTGGTACTTAGTAAGGTCTCTCTACACACACACACACACATATATATATATATATATATATATATATATATATATATATATATATATATATATATATATATATCAAAATTTTTAATCTCTCCCTTAGTGCTTTTTTCTCAGAAAATTCAATAATAACACAAGGAATGGGGATTTCGCAGGGTGGCGCTCCACACAATTGCGTAGTAGGTGAAATATTTTGTTCGTTTGGAAAACAGGTTGGTTAGCACATGAGACCAACAAACTCCGTGGCTACAAAGATCTTCCGACATTAACTTAATGGAGAATTTTCTTTGGAGTTATGTAGAAGGCAAACTTTAGAAGGCCCCAGCAACAACTGCAAGATATGCGCGGGAGAATTCGCGAGTGTTTGCAAGGGTCCTATAGAAGACGCTTAGAACTTTGCTTGCAGTAAGGCGGCCGAAGTTTCAGCACTTACTTGAAGCAAAATGTTATACTATGCATTTTATAGTTTACTTATAGCCAGTTGAGTATTTTTGACTCATTGTTTTTTTTTTCATCTATTTTTCAATCAAGTACATTTTTATTATCTAACTTACAGTTTTATATGGAATATGTCGACTGTATCTTATAGAAATGAGATATCTATCTAGGTACAGCATTAGAAACGAAATATATTTCTGCTTCATAATTGTTCATCATATACAGAGTGTGCTGTTAAAAAAAAGTACTCGGATACATGCAACTATAATAAATATTATTCAGTAGCATAAGTTAGAACAGTGGTAAGATTGAAAATTTCTATTTCATTATAATATACATTCATTTGACAATTAAGCCGCAGTAGTATTTCCTAACGCACCTTGGTTTGTTACGTTTTAAGGGTATTGGTGAGCATAGTAGTAACAGATTTGAGAAACAGTGAAATAAGCCAAAAACAGTTATATCTTTACATATATGGTACCCTTATACTTTCTTAAAGACATTCTGTATCTGCATTTGAGCATTTATTAATATACAGGGTGTTGCATTACAAAATTTTGGTATGGTACACTGTTTCCACTTAATTTATAGGTTATACTGGTAACAAAATGTAAGGCCTGCTTTCATTTAAAAGAGACATAGGTATTTGCTCTTAAAAACATTTATATGGAAATTCACTACCATAACGCACTTGGTGCGTGTAGAGCTTGTGTAACTTACTTAATTATGCCAAAACCGCAATAAAAAAGTACCTTTTTTTTCAGACGAATCAGTCGTCACTAAAAGGAAATACAACGTTGGCCGCGTTGTGCCCGAACGTTGGGTCTTCGGTATTTACGATGTGGAAAGGAAAGTTGGTTACATACAAGAAGTGGCAAGAAGAGACAGAGACACGCTTCTGCCCATTATCGAACAAATTGTGGCACCTGGTAAGAATATCTGTTAAAGCAACATTTGTGTTTCTGACTTTATACAAAGCATTTTGTTACAGGCTCGATAATAAACTCGGATCAATGGGCGGCTTATCGGGGGGCGATAACTGCGTTGCCAGTAATTCCCCCGTATGAACATAGGACAGTGAACCATTCGCGGAATTTTGTTGATCCGGATACAAACACCACCACAAACCATGTAGAGGCATTTTGGAGTAGAGCAAAAGAAAAGATAAAATTCATGCATGGTACGAGTCCCAACCACTTGCCCAGTTATTTGGACGAGTTTATGTGGAGGCAGGTGAATGGGGGCCGTACCACAGACACATTCGAAATGTTGCTGCGACTAATTTCGCAGTATTATGCAACGTAATCTTTTCCTCTACTCCAGTGCCAAAGTGGTGGTGTTTACTGTAACTGTCACTTTACATTTTATTTCTGTTAGTGAAATATCTTTAAAAATATTGTCAGTATTCTTTAAAAAATTAACAAATGAGAAGATCAATACTTTTGAAACAATTTCTTCTAATGAGCGCTAATTAAGCCCCCTAGAGCACATATCTCTTCAATGTTCATATGCTTACACACACACACATATATATATATATATATATATATATATATATATATATATATATATATATATATATATATATATATATATATATATATATATATATATTGGCTGACTACACTTTGGGGTCCCTTTTATTTCTTGGAATTTTTAGTACCAGTTTATCCTATACGAGTTTGAGTTATCAGATGAATACATATATATATATATATATATATATATATATATATATATATATATATATATATATATATATATATATATATATATATATATATATATATATATATATTGGCTGACTACACTTTGGGGTCCCTTTTATTTCTTGGAATTTTTAGTACCAGTTTATCCTATACGAACCAACATTTAGCGTGGTACTCAAAATTTTCCTTTTCGGAGCATACTTTTTGAAAAAAAAATTAAAACAGCTTGTAGCATGAACTTTGGGGACATGTCTCAATTGATAGTATCCGTTAATACAACTAATGTATCTAAAAACATTCTAAACATCTTAAAACATTTATGTGTAACTAGTTCATTGAGATGACCAACATGTGTATTATTTTCAATTTTCCTAAAACATATAGCGTTCAGTTATTGTTAATTGCTATTTATTCCAAAAAGTAACAAAAAGTATGGTAGTTTCACATATAATTTCTTAAATGTAATGTACAAAACACATTTCTGTATAACTAGTTCATTGAGATGACCAACATGTGTACTATTTTTAATTTTTTTAAAACATATAGAGTTCCATTATTCTGAATTGCTATGTATTCCAAAAAGTAACACAAAATATGGTAGGTTCATATATAATTTCTTAAACATATAGAGTTCAATTATTGTGAATTGCTATTTATTCCAAAAAGTAACACAAAATATGGTAGTTTCACATACAATTCTTTAAATGTAATGTACAAAAGACTTTTCTGTATAACTAGTTTAATGTTTAATGTTTTTAAAACATATAGAGTTCAATTATTATGAATTGCTATTTATTCCAAAAAGTAACACAAAATATGGTAGTTTCACATATAATTTATTAAATGTAATGGAGAAAAGAGATTTCTTCTTCACTACTTAATTGAGATGATCAACATGTGTATTATTTTTAATCTTTTTTTAAAACGACATATAAAGTACAATTATTTTGAATTGCTAATTATTTCAAAAAGTAACACAAAATATGCTAGTATTACATATAATTCTTTAAATTTAATGTACAAAAGACATTTCTGTATAACTAGTTCATTGGGACGACCAACATGTGTATTTTTTTTAACATATAGAGTTCATTTATGGTGAATTGCTATTTGTTCCAAAAAGTAACACAAAATATGGTAGTTTCACCTATATTTCTTTAAATGTAATGTACAAAAGACATTTCTGTATAACTAGTTCATTGAGATGACCAACATGTGTATTATTTTTAATTTTTTTTTAAAACATAGACTTGAATTATTGTGAATTTCTATTTATTCCAAAAAGTTACACAAAATATGGTAGTTTCACATATAATTTCTCAAATGTATTGGACGAAAGACATTTTTGTATAACTAGTTCATTGAGATGACCAACATGTGTATTATTTTTAATTTTTTTAAAACATATAGAGTTCAATTATTGTGAATTGCTATTTATTCCAAAAAGTAACACAAAATATGGTAGTTTCACATATAATTTCTTAAATGTAATGTACAAAAGACATTTCTTTATAACTAGTTCATTGAGATGACCAACATGTGTATTATTTTTAATTTTTTTAAAACATATAGAGTTCAATTATTGTGAATTGCTACTTATTCCAAAAAGTAACACAAAATATGGTAGTTTCACATATAATTTCTTAAATGTAATGTACAAAAGACATTTCTGTATAACTAGTTAATCGAGATGACCAACATGTGTATTATTTTTTATTTTTTTAAAACATATACAGTTCAATTATTGTGAATTGCTATTTATTCCAAAAAGTAACACAAAATATGGTAGTTTCACATATAATTTCTTAAATGTAATGTACAAAAGACATTTCTGTATAACTAGTTTATTGAGATTACTAACATGTGCATTATTTCTAATTTGTTTAAAACATATATAGTTCAATTTTTGTGAATTGCTATTTATTCCAAAAATTAACACAAAATATGGTAGTTTCACATAAATTTTCTTAAATGTAATAGACAAAAGACATTTCTGTATAACTAGTTCATTGAGATGACCAACGTGTGTATTATTTTAATTTTTTTTAAATATATGGAGTTCAATTATTGTGAATTGCTATTTATTCCAAAAAGTAACACAAAATATGGTAATTTCACCTATAATTCTTTAAATGTAATGTACAAAAGACATTTCTGTATAACTAGTTCATTGATATTACCAACATGTGTATTAGTTTTAATTGTTTTAAAACATATAGAGTTCAATTATTCTGAATTGCTATTTATTCCAAAAGGTAACACAAAATATGCTAGGTTCAGATATAATTTCTTAAATATAACAGACGAAAGACATTTTTGTATAACTAGTTCATTGAGATGACCAACCTGTGTATTATTTTTAATTTTTTTAAAACATACAGAGTTCAATTATTGTGAATTGCTACTTATTCCAAAAAGTAACACAAAATATGGTAGTTTCACATATAATTTCTTAAATGTAATGTACAAAAGACATTTCTGTATAACTAGTTAATCGAGATGACCAACATGTGTATTATTTTTTATTTTTTTAAAACATATACAGTTCAATTATTGTGAATTGCTATTTATTCCAAGAAGTAACACAAAATATGGTAGGTTAACATATAATTAAAATGCAATGAACAAAATACATTTCTGTATAACTAGTTCATTGAGATGATCAACATGCGTATTATTTTAAATTTTTTTAAAGCAACATATAAAGTGCAAATATTTTGAATTCCTATTTATTCCAAGAAGTGGTAGTATCACATAATTTCTTATTAAACGTTATGTACAAACGACATTTTTTAAATATAAAATCCAAATAACTTCTTGCATTGCTAGTACATTGCGATGGCAAACATAAGTGTAATGTTTTTCTAAATTATAGGTATAAGATAACAATTACAATTATTTTAATTCTTATTTTTTACTTACTAGTATGGAAATATGATGTACAGCGGTAATTTCCGTGTTGATAGCTTATTGAGATGACAATTGTAAGTGGTTTAATTTGGAAGTATTATAAAGCAATCTTTAGAATACACTTATTATTTAACTTTCGCAAAAGCTGAAAAAATAATCTAATATATTGCAACAGTATAAAAATATCATGCCAACATTTTTATATTGCACAAGAAATAAGGTTTAAATTCACCGCTTATTTCAGTCAACGTAAATAATCTTGCTGTCTAAAATGCATTGAACTATATACTACGTATGTGGAAGGGGCATCGTTCGCAATGCGCATGCTAGGCGTTGAAGACGACAGTGTACACGTTCCAGTAACGTAGTATTATAGTTCAATGCTTAAATGTCCAACAGTTAAGAGTCACCGCAAGTGAACGTTTAGCGTTCAACCTACTAAACAAATCAACATACTCAACTGTTGGGTTCGTTAAACGCATCATTTGATAAATATCTAACTACAAAATATTGACGAATCACTTACCCTGGCATTACGCTTGCTATAACAAAGAGTGATAATGTTAAACCGTTTTTAAAATAGCAAATGTTTGTAACACTCAAGGTTAAATCCACTTCGGCCATGAGGGTTTGGCGCCAAGCTGATATTTTAGCAGTTTCCGGATTTAAATTGAAATCAATATGCCTTACACGCAGCATAAATAAGTCATCGTTAAATGAAGAAAAGGGCGAGTTCACCAGGCGACAAGTGCTGCCAGCAGCTGAATTGTTATGTCAAGAAATGTTGACATTTGTCAACATTTTCTGATAAAGCAATTCCGCTGTTGGCGCCTGGTGAACCCACGCATTAGCTGAGTTCACCAGGCGCCATCAGTTGAATTTAGGCGCTTATCTGCTGGCTACCGATATATTTCAGCGGTTGGAGATTGATGAACGGCCTTCTGTTGAGTTCAAGCACTGTTTTGTGACGTTTGTTTGTCATTCCGCTTTCATACATTGTCAACAGCTGAGTTCCAGCATGAACTCAGAGGTGGTGAATGCATATTTTGACACAATGATTCAACTGTTGGCGCCTGGTCAACTCGGCCACTATTGCATGTAGATTGTAGATTCAAGTAAATGGACGAGTTTACCAAGCGCCGGTTGCTGCATTGTTTTCAAAAAAAGGTTGACAAATGCCAATTTTTTTGTTGACATAATGCAGTTGCTGGCCATGGTATAATGACTTTGCGTGATTGTATGAGTAGAAATTATAAGAATATTCCATCATCGTATCTCGTTTTTCACCATTCATACAACCAACGCCCAGACGTGTCGACACGGTCTCATAAAAAGAAACTCCTCGTACCAGACACTGAATTTGAGGTCCGACCCCAAAGTGTAGTGAATATGCTATGCAACTTTGAGACCCGACCCCAAAGTCTAACATGTGTATGTAATACTGTCCCCAAAGTACAGGGCACGCACACACACACATACACACACATACACACACACACGTATATATATATATATATATATATATATATATATATATATATATATATATATATATATATATATATATATATATATATATATACGCATACAGAAACTGAACGTTAACCCCAATCGGAACAGTGTTTCCGAGCAAAGAATGTCATGAAAAAATGTTTGTAAATTCTAACATATGAAGGTTGCCTGTCTGGGACACAACCCTGCTTAAAGGTTTCAATAATGAATAACGTGGCAACTAGTACATTTTGTAGTAAAGATAAAGTTTAAAGTCATTTTTAGTGAATTTTCTTTAACAAAATTAACTTATGAGGGGATCTCGACTTTTGGATTGTTAAAAAATTTCTTCAAATTAGCGCTAAATAGGCCCCCTAGAACACATATAGTCAGTTACAATTTTTATCTGTTTGTATGTATATATATATATATATATATATATATATATATATATATATATATATATATATATATATATATATATATATATATATATATCTATATATATATATATATATATATATATATATATATATATATATATATATATATATATATATCATACCGAGAACTCAAACAATTATGGGCTGATTTCGATTACATTTGGTGAATACCTCCCTTTTGTAGGTGGCTTGGATAAGTTCGTTAGTCAGGAAAATCGGCTCAGGTTTTCCCGGAACATTTTGTGTGTCCTTTCGAAAAAATATATATATCTCCAGAAATGGCAAAGCAAGGGCAACCAACTGTGGTACATGGGTTTATATCATTATAGGTAAATTGACCCTAAATCTGATGCTTTAGCATTTGTCTTACCTATAGAGTTTATCGTTTAGTGGTGTTCAAATTTTTGACGTATTTTCGCAAAAATTCAATAAAGTACAATGTATCCGTTACTATACAAGATACGAAGAAAAATATACATTAATTGTAGGGTGTCTTGAGCTACATCTTACAAAAAATATTCTACAATCACAGGCTGTCTCATAAGTCGTTGATGATACGAATTTGCTTTCCTTTTTATTCAACACGCCTCATGTTATTGCATTTTTGCGTTTTTCATCGAAACATAATGCATGTTTCGAAGAAAAGAATTTCTGGACGCAGCAAGTGCGTTATGGCAACAAACTTTCATGAAATGCTTCAAATTTGAATAACTCAATTTGCTATTAACCTATAATAAGGTTGATCCAGAAACCACTTTTTTCGGGAACACTTTAACTTTGCTTTTGGAAACTTTTGCACATTTTCCAAAAAAGAAGTTATTTTCATGACACATGACACATTGTTTATACTATATAGGTTATACTGATAGCAAAATTGTATGCCTGCTTTCTTTACAACATATATGCTATTTAAAAACATTTTTTTGAAAAATCACATCCATAACGCACCTACTGCGTCCAAACTTTCTTAATTTCATAAATCAATACTTATTGTACAGCCAGTGTGAAGGTTACATTGAAACAGATGGAGTTTCTATAGGAAAATAAAAGATACGTTAAAAATCTATTTTATTGTCTTATAATTCATTTCCATTGAATTGCTGACTTTAAATTATACTTAGTCTTCTTCTTGGACGATGCCAAAAGGTGAAACCTGTGCCCAGGAATATAAAAACTTTATCGCTATTTTATGTCATACACATAAACTGCTTTGGGTATTAAACAATGTACGAAAGCGACATTCGAATATGTGTAATTATGCACTAAACCTATTGATGGCAACTAACGATTTGAACTGACAAAAAATGCATGATAATTATTTATAGTGAGTAGGTAACAGTCCTAGAAATAACAATATTATTAGGGTAATTTTAAAGTGGTGTTTTAACACAACACATAATACTTTGACGTTAAAAATGTGTAGTCTCAATTTAGGTTTTAGTTTACGCAGCCGCCGGCGGATTCTTGCTCAACAGAGGAAAAACCGCCGTCGGTAACTGTTTGTATATTTACTCATATGCAGCCGAAATAATAAAATAAATAACATTTTCGGCGGCTTTTTACTTTATGAACCAATAAAACCGCCGACTGGCGGTTTTATTTTCTTTGGACTTGCAATATCCCCGTTTCGTTAGGCAGAACAATATAAGTATTTTCTTTTATTGCTAATGAATGTCGGTCAGCATTAATATAGTAAATATTAGTAGTTCTGTGTGTGTTTCCGTTTATTATTGCGTCCCTTCGCTTTTTGTTAAATTTTTTGAGAATAGGGAGCATATGACACTTGAGTCTGGTGTAGAATCGCCTCATCTATTCGAAAATAGCAAAGAAACCTATCGCTGCCATTTAAAAAAATTAAGTTACCGTCAACTTTCGGTATAACCGGTTCCGCTACATTTTTTTTCTTAATTTACACACATAGAGCGCGGCCTTTTCATTAACCTGACAAAGTTTTATAATTTTTCATTTACTCGTTTCACCACAATAAATGTTTATATGCACCATATAGACAGCTTGTTAAGAAGACACCTCCCATCATTTTTGGCAAGATGTCGCAGTATAGGGAGCATATGATACTAGAGTCTGGTGTAGAATCGCCTCATCTTTTCGAAAATAGCAAAAAACGTATCACTGCCATTTAAAAAAATTAAGTTACCATCAACTTTCGGTATAACCGGTTGCGCTACATTTTTTCTTAATTTACATACATAGAGCGCGGCCTTTTTTGTTAGCCTGAAAAAGTTTTATAATTTTCTGTTTACTCGTTTCGACACAATAAATGTTTAAATGCACCCTATAGACAGCTTGTTCAGTAGACACCTCCCATCATTTTTGGCAAGGTTTTGCAGAATAGTGGGCATATGATACTAGAGTCTGGTGTAGAATCACCTCATCTTTTCGAAAATAGCAAAAAAATGTATCACTGCTATTTAAAAAAATTAAGGTACCGTCAACTTTCGGTATAACCGGTTGCGCTACATTTTTTTTCTTAATTTACATACATAGAGCGCGGCCTTTTTTATTAGCCTGAAAAAGTTTTATAATTTTTCATTTACTCGTTTCGCCACAATAAATGTTTATATGCACCATATTGACAGCTTAAGTAGACACCTCCCATCATTTTTGGCAAGGTTTTGCAGAATAGTGGCCATATGATACTAGTCTGGTGCAGAATCACCTCATCTTTTCGAAAATAGCAAAAAAATGTATCACTGCTATTTAAAAAAATTAAGTTACCGTCAATTTTCGGTATAACCGGTTGCGCTACATTTTTGTTTATTAATTTACGTACATAGAGCGCGGCCTTTTTATTAACCTGACAAAGTTTTATAATTTTCAATTCACTCGTTTCGCCACAATAAATGTTTAAATCCACCATATAGACAGCTTGTTAAGTAGACACCTCCCATCATTTTTGGCAAGGTGTCGCAGTATAGGGAGCATATGATACTAGAGTCTGGTGTAGAATCGCCTCATCTTTTCGAAAATAGCAAAAAAACGTATCACTGCCATTTAAAAAAATTAAGTTACCGTCAACTTTCGGTATAACCGGTTGCGCTACATTTTTTTCTTAATTTACATACATAGAGCGCGGCCTTTTTTATTAGCCTGAAAAAGTTTTATAATTTTCTGTTTACTCGTTTCGACACAATAAATGTTTAAATGCACCCTATAGACAGCTTGTTAAGTAGACACCTCCCATCATTTTTGGCAAGGTTTTGCAGAATAGTGGGCATATGATACTAGAGTCTGGTGTAGAATCACCTCATCTTTTCGAAAATAGCAAAAAAATGTATCACTGCTATTTAAAAAAATTAAGTTACCGTCAACTTTCGGTATAACCGGTTGCGCTACATTTTTTTTCTTAATTTACATACATAGAGCGCGGCCTTTTCATTAACCTGACAAAGTTTTATAATTTTTCATTTACTCGTTTCGCCACAATAAATGTTTATATGCACCATATAGACAGCTTGTTAAGAAGACACCTCCCATCATTTTTGGCAAGATGTCGCAGTATAGGGAGCATATGATACTAAAGTCTGGTGTAGAATCGCCTCATCTTTTCGAAAATAGCAAAAAAATGTATCACTGCCATTTAAAAAAATTAAGTTACCGTCAACTTTCGGTATAACCGGTTGCGCTACATTTTTTTTCTTAATTTAGATACATAGCGCACGGCCTTTTCATTAACCTGACAAAGTTTTATAATTTTTAATTCACTCGTTTCGACACAATAAATGTTTATATGCACCATATTGACAGCTTGTTAAATAGACACCTCCCATCATTTTTCGCAAGGTTTTGCAGAATAGTGGGCATATGATAGTAGAGTCTGGTGTAGAATCACCTCATCTTTTCGAAAATAGCAAAAAAACGTATCACTGCCATTTAAAAAAATTAAGTTACCGTCAACTTTCGGTATAACCGGTTGCGCTACATTTTTTTTTCTTAATTTACGTACATAGAGCGCGGCCTTTTCATTAACCTGACAAAGTTTTATAATTTTTCATTTACTCGTTTCGCCACAATAAATGTTTATATGCACCATATAGACAGCTTGTTAAGAAGACACCTCCCATCATTTTTGGCAAGATGTCGCAGTATAGGGAGCATATGATACTAAAGTCTGGTGTAGAATCGCCTCATCTTTTCGAAAATAGCAAAAAAATGTATCACTGCCATTTAAAAAAATTAAGTTACCGTCATTTTTCGGTATAACCGGTTGCGCTACATTTTTTTTCTTAATTTACATACATAGAGCACGGCCTTTTCATTAACCTGACAAAGTTTTATAATTTTCAATTCACTCGTTTCGACACAATAAATGTTTATATGCACCATATAGACGGCTTGTTAAGTAGACACCTCCCATCATTTTTGGCAAGGTGTCGCAGTATAGGGAGCATATGATACTAGAGTCTGGTGTAGAATCACCTCATCTTTTTGAAAATAGCAAACAAATGTATCACTGCTATTTAAAAAAATTAAGTTACCGTCAACTTTCGGTATAACCGGTTGCGCTACATTTTTTTCTTAATTTACATACATAGAGCGCGGCCTTTTCATTAACCTGACAAAGTTTTATAATTTTTCATTTACTCGTTTCGCCACAATAAATGTTTATATGCACCATATAGACAGCTTGTTAAGAAGACACCTCCCATCATTTTTGGCAAGATGTCGCAGTATAGGGAGCATATGATACTAGAGTCTGGTGTAGAATCGCCACATCTTTTCGAAAATAGCAAAAAAACGTATCACTGCCATTTAAAAAAATTAAGTTACCGTCAACTTTCGGTATAACCGGTTGCGCTACATTTTTTTTCTTAATTTACATACATAGAGCGCGGCCTTTTTATTAACCTGACAAAGTTTTATAATTTTCTGTTTACTGGTTTGGGAGCGATCAATTTATAAGTGCACAATGCATCCATAATATAGCATGTCTGTTAAGTTGACACATTAAAGTCATTTTCATGCCAGTAGGATTAATTAAATAGTCACCGTCTGTTAACTTCATTTATTTTCATAAGAATAGATTATATAAATTGGCTTTGTTTAATTTATTATCACTCTACATGACCTATTTATTTATATCTTATTTTCCTTGTTTGAGGGTAGAAAGCACAAGCCGGCAACGCCGCACGTCAGGCGAGCTACGTGAATTCTCTCTGGTTTCACGGGATGCGTCTACTTAACGTTCGCCGATAACCTCTAATCGCAAATCAACAAACACTTCAAATACTTGTTAACAGCTGACAATAACTTCAAGAGCGGTTGGGGGAACGAATCAAAACAAAACACATTAGCGCGTTATTCAAAATTTTGTTTGTGATTGGACGGTGACAGGAGTGGGAAATCGACAGGCTGCAAACTCGGCTTTGTTCCCTCTAACATATACAACCTCTTTGGTTAGATGTCACTTTAAATTTCAAATTCTTGTTAGTTTAAAAAATACAGATTTACCACCTTGGATGTCATCTGGGCTTACGGCATCTTGGGTTAGAACTCTAGTGATGTTAAGAACAATATGATACATCACACTCATGATATAATGATTTAGAAGAGATATGATATTGCGCATATGCCCCGCCCCTCCTATGACGTCACGCGGTGGTAACGATATAGAAGTCCAACTACACACTTAAAACAAAGTCATTCTCAATCAAAAAGTTTCTATACGCCAGTTTAATGCGGTTGAAGTTACGCCTATATTGTCTTTTTCATATAATAGAGATCGCAGCACTAAATTTAATCTTCTTCATTTTTATTACTTCCAACTGTATGCACTTAAATATTAGTAAAATACGTAATTTGTTAAGAGGTTGTTATGAAACGTCAAACCCCACTGCACGACAGCAAATTATTGTTGCATTGGACTCACCACTTGACACTATGCGCGTGACAGGTCTAAAAATAGGTAGTCTGAATATCATATCTCTCGTTATTTGTATCATGCATCACAATTACATCTAACTCAAAAAACCAGAAGGTTATGTTTACACGTGTTCATTCCACCATATTTATATATACGCCATTTTCTGCAATCAGAATGTCGGATTATCTCAATTTGACAGGCGAAGCCGGATACAACTTTAAATTACAGCTTCATCCTATTTCAAATCGGAAACCACTCTCTTGGATTACTCGATAAAGTTTTATTTTACTTTTGCTGAGAAAACCACATTGAGATTCGAATCTATAATCTCTTTTTTTTTAAATCAACTGACATACATGATCAAAATCGGATTCTGATTAATCGATTTAAATTTAGAGAATTTCTTAAATTTAGGCAAATTATCAAATTTAGGAAAATACGAGCGTCTCACCACGGTAATGGCCCAGCTGCATTGATCAAGCGCACTTCGCAGAACATTTTAAGTAACGAAATAAAAGACCTCCCTGGCATGCTGTTTACACACAATCCACCCAACTGACCTTCCTGACTTGCCCTGACATGCGTAATCAAAAGCTAAAAGAAGGAAAAAGGGGAGAAAAATACATCATGCTCACATGAATGGCAGGGTTGATTTTCCTTCCACTCGCAGCCTCGCAAAACTAAGTGAGATGTAAGACAAGCTTTTTACACGTGTCGCCATCTCGTTGCGGAACTAAGTGGTATGTTGTCACCGAAGCTCCAAATAACACAGAATATTAAAAAATAGAGGCTGTGTACAACCAACTAACTAAACATTTAGTAAATTGTCAGCCCTTGCCCATTTCTTCCCCAATATAGGGATAAGGTGTGTGGGGGTGCTGATTCGCTGCGGGGATTATCCTTCCCCTCTCGCGAGCAATAGGCACCGTCCGGCAACACCGCTCTCTCAATACATGAAATGACCAGACCCGTCAACCTGGGGATCGCAGAGACTACGCAGAAGTCAAAACAATGGGTTTCTCCGTGCGAATCGGCGCCGAAGAAGGTGGGTTTGTCAGTCAATAAAATCTTGGCGACTGTTTTTTTGGGATGCACGCGGTATGATTCACATTGATTGCCTTCAAAAGGGAAGAACAATCAATGGCAAATATTATAGCAACTTATTGGACCGATTCAATGACGATTTGAAGAAAAAACGACCGCATTTGGCCAAGAAAAAAGTTATTTTCCACCAAGGCAATGCAAAGGTGCACACATGTGTATTCTCCATGGCGAAATTGCATAAATTGGGCTACAAATTGCTTATTTTTTTGGAAGGGATAAAAGAATTGGAGAAACGTTGGACGAAGTGTATAGAGCTCAAAGAAGACTATGTTCAGAAATAAAATGATTTTTTGTAAAAAAACCTGTGTTTCATTCAAAAAGTCACGGACTTATTGACCCGCCCTCGTAGTATGTTGTCACGGCAGCTCAAAATAACACAGAATGTTAAAAAATAGAGACTCTGTACAACCAACTAACAATATAGTACATTGTCAGCTCTGGTCCATTTCTTCCCCAATATAGGGACAAAGTATGTAAGGCTAGATGTATTCTCACCACAATTAGGACCATAGACTGGTTTCGCTCTAATTAGAGCTCGTCAGTACGGTATACTAATTGCAGCAAAATACACATATAAAGTAATACGGCTATGATTTGGGAACGAATTTTTTTCTCTGTCGGTCTGTATGTCTGTCTATTTGTAGCCACGATAACTTTAGAACGATTTAAGATCTCGTCTTTAAATTTGGTATACAGTTAGCAACCGACAAACGGTTCAGGTTGTTTTTAGGTAAAATCGCTCCAGGGGGTAAGGGATGAATGGGGGTGATTTGGTGAAAATTGATATTTTTTTCGTTAAAACTCGAGTAATATAACGTTTTAGGGTTTGCTTCTTAGAAAACTTTCAATTTCATCAAACAGCTGGCATTCTGTGCTGAAATTAAATTAGGGGTTGAATGTGTGGGGGAGAATATCGGTGACAGATATCTTGACAAAATTTTTTTGCTAAAACTGCATAAAAAGTCTCAAATCACATAGAAAACTTGATTTTGGAATGGAAAATTTTGTGTGTGTCGGTGTGTTGGTCGGTTGGTCTGTTGGCCTGTTGGTTAGTAGGCACATTAACTTTCGAACAAATTGAGATATCAACTTCAAGTTTGGTATCTGGTTAGCACCTGACAAAGGAACGCTGCGAATTATTTTTGGGTAAGATCGCTTCAGGGGGTAGCGGAGAAATGAGGGGTGATTTAGTGAAAATTGACATTTTTTCGTTAAAACTCGAGCTATATAACGTTTCAGAAGTTTATGGGTTACAGGCATACGAATTTTTCTCTGTGGTCAAGTCATGGACCCTAACTTCATTTCATTAGAATGTTTTTCTGGGGAGAGTGGATTATCACAGCTATGTGGAAGTTATGATTCAATTTGCAGCCTATTTTTATACATGGTAACGACACTAAAAGACGACATGTGTTACAACATGTATATAATCCTAAATATGGTCAAAATGCATCTAGCCTTAGATATTTGTACATTGTCGTGGCCGACGTTCTAAAAATCGTTGGTTAGGTCTAGAAAGTCCCTCTGTAGAACATTTTGTGTTTACTAGTGCTATCAATAGAACATAATTCATAGTTACGAACCAGAGTTCGCTACTACGATACAGACCACAATATTCTTCTTATATAGAGGTTGGAGGAAAAGGGTTGTCAAGCCGCTTTACAAGGGTAGCGATAGAACTAGTCTGTTAAATTTCATGCTGATTTCTCTGGTATCTGTGTTTGTTGAAGTGATTGAGATGATTGTAAAGCACTATTTAATTACAAACACTGATGACTGTGTGAGACACTGTTGGGACCAGCGTGTACACCAGTGTGAAGTTAATAAATTATGCTTAAATGTATCAAAGTGTAGAGTTGTAGGCCCCCCTGGTACAAAGGATGAAGTCTTGGCCTATTGAACCTTTTGTATAGTTTCAAGTACAATTTTTGAGAATTGTTCAAGTAAGTGGTGTCCATTTTGTTTTGTTCACTAGTAATTTTTCACAAATTTCTTTAAATTAGTGGTTCTCATTGGGTTTCTGCTTGATTGCGCCTGCCTGCTTGTGTTGTTTGACCTGTCAGCTTTACTCATTGGCCTGCTTTCTTTTCTACAATAGACTTTAATACATAATTGTTTCAGACAATAGACTTTTGCAATATTGTGGCTTTCAACGGTTTTCATTTTGCTTTGATACTTAGCTTAATTTGACTTTTAATTGCATGTTTTAGCTTTAACATCGTTTTTTAGCCCGTGTTACTGTATCTGCTTGTGTTATTTTGTAGCTCTCTCATATTTTAGCTTGACTGTTGGTTAACATTTTACTGTGTGACTTGTGATTTTAGCTTTTGACATTTTCTGTAGAGAATATCTTGTCATCATTGTGCTCTAACATGCACAATTGCCTACCGGAAAAACTAATGTTTTTCTGACACACCTTCTTATTGTGATTATAGATTTATCCCCTGAGGATGACCTCTTGGAGGTAGAAACGCGTTGGGAAGTGATTAAATGAATACATTTGTTGTCTGGTGAGAAGCCTTTTCATTCAATGTTTAGTGATGTCTATCCCAGACTGTGTGGCGTTCAGAAATGAAGTTGTAACTTTTATCAGAAGCTCATTTACTACTAATTATTCGTACAATATGAACTCGATTCCCCTGGCACTTGTGGTAGTGTTGTAGATATTGGGGGTCACATTTGACACTAAATTGTCTTTTGAGTTGCATGTTCATTCTGTTGTTTAGTCCGTTACAAGGTTGCTAGGTTTGATAGTGTGTAATTGCTGATTAATGTTTTTTTCTCATATCTAAGATCGAAACTTGATTATGCATGTTTGAGATAGTACCCCTGCTTTGAAACATATAAGTCTCCCGAGAACATACAACGTTGGTGGTTTCTCAAATATTTATCTTTTAAAGCTCATGGTCTTCATCCACTTAAGAGGTTGTTGTGGTACTACATTGTTGTCACAATTTAGTGTGCCTAGCGTTGTTGTGGAGAAAGCTTATTTTGATGCTTGTTTATAAGTTAGTCAATAATGGTATTGATTGCTTTCACAACTTGGTTTTTATGTGCCAAGACCAATGCAAGGTCTAGACAGACATTTTAACTCTCCCGAAAAAGGACAAATTTATTTAACATCAGCAATTTATATCATACTCTCTAATGTCAATTGTATGAGTGTAAATATGACACTAATTTTACAGCTCTAAAAACTACCCTAGTGCTTCAGAACTTTTATAGCTTATATATGTAATTTTTAATTTTTTAATTCAATATGTTTGTCTATCTGTAGATTTTAAAGAACTGCAAATAGCATTAGCTACACAGAAATGTCAAGCAAACGTACATGCCAACGGTAATGTAAATATGCATCCCAATGCAAGCACAAGAAATTGGGTTGAGACAGTGCTTATGCAAATGTTAACAATTAAAAAAACGATTATTTTTTACATAACAAGAAAACAGCTGATCCTCCATCCATCTCACCCATTCATAATAAACGAATCTTCAACACATTAACAATATATACGAAAAACGTCCTTAGTCAGAGCCTATAAGGCCATAGTAATCCTTCACGGATTTTACTGCTTAATTCCTAACTGGTTGGTAGAGCGGACGCACAAACGTGATGTGCACTAAATGTTCTGCTTTATTCATATTGCAGACTACATATATGATCAAAATCTATTACACGATAATTCTTTTTACTTCCACATCGTCACATGTGGAAGTATCGCATCGGCGACAAAAATTTCAAATTTTTTTTTTTGCTTAAACATCATAAAAAGTATCAAAACTAGAGGTGTGCAAAGGGTCGAAATTTCGAACCGAACAGTCAGTTGGAAAATATGTTCGCACCAGTCATGTTGAAGTAGTTCGAAGTTCGAAATGTAATTCTCCAAAATAGTTCGAACTTCGTTGCTCAAAAATACTTTGAAATTTAACTTAACAGGCATTGAATCTTGCCAAAGGTAGCGAAGTTGCGGGCCTATTAACTCTGTAGGTGCGCTTTAAACTCATTATCAGTCTCATTGAGTCGCTAGCATAATTTCAGGAGATTTCACTCATGCATATTTTTGAGAGTTGGTGGAAACCCTTGAGACACGATGGAGCTATTTAGCAATCACAGAATTATTTTTCTTATATATCCTAGCCTCCCAACACCTTTTGCAGTAACAACATTATGATGGCAGTGTTTGAAGGTGATCGGCAACGTAAATTTTCAGAATTTGAGGATAATTGCAGATTGCCATTGGAAAACACTGGTTTTAACGTGCTTTATTTCACAATGAGCCAAACCAGTTAAATATTCACAATCAGTAGACAATTCAAATGTTAAGTGGTTATTTTATACCTATAATTCTGACTTTGAACCCTCCCAATCCGTTTGCTAAAACTTCCTAGCCAATACCAAACAACAATATATGTATAATTGAGATTTTATATAGATATAAAAATCTAAAAAAGTTTAAAATATTTTTTGTTTTTGTATTTATGATTTAAAATTTAACCCATTTCCACAACGATCAGAACCGGAAGGCATTTTCACCCAATCAACTTGCAAATTTGTCGAACCTTTCCTTTTTGTAAAAAGAGTGGGAATCTTTTACATATCAAATATTGTATGTTACAATATTCCAAAATTTTGTATTTAAGGAAATGATATATGAACACTGAATAATTTTGGGTAGTTCGATGTTCGATTTTTAATTTACAAGAAGTTCGAATGTGAACCTTAGACATACTATTTCAGAGGTTCGAAGTTTGAGGCAACATGTTTGCTTGGGTTCGTTCATAGTTCGGTTCGAACAAAACATGGGATCGCACACCTCTAATCAAAACATATAGAAAACATGATTGGGACCAAAATCTTTTTTTGTCTCTCGGTCTGTATGTCTATCTGTTTGTAGCCACGATAACTTTAGAACGAATTGAGATATAGTCTTCAAATTTGCTATACAGTTAGTACTCGACAAACGGACGATTTGAATTGTTTTTGGGTGAAATCGCTTTAGGGGGTAGTGGATGAATGGGGGGTGATTTGGTGAAAATTGACATTTTTTCGTTAAAACTCGAATACTTTAACTTTTAGGGTTTGTTTATTATAAAACTTTTAATTTCATCAAACATCTGGTATTCTGTACTGAAATTAAATTAGGGGTTGATGTGTGGGGGTGGAATATTGTTGACAAAAATTGTGAAATTTGTTTTGCTATAACGGAGAAAAAAGTATCAAAACATACAGAAAACTTGATTCTGAAACTTTTTTTTTTGCCTGTCTGTTAATAGGCCCAATAACTTTTGAACGTATTCAGATATCATCTTCAAACCTGGTATCCGGTTAGCACCCGCCAAAGGAACGCTTTGAATTGTTTTTGGTTAAGATCGCTTCAAGGGGTAGGTGGTAAATAAGGGGTGATTTGGTGAAAACGAAAACTGACATTTTTTCAATAAGACTCGAGGAACACAATGTTTCAAATATTTATGGGTACAGGAATACAAATATTTTCTTTGTGGTCAAGTCATGGGCCCTAAATTCATTCCATGAGAATGTCTCTCTAAAGAGAATAAATTATCACAGCTATGTGGAAGTTATGATTCAATTTGCAGCACTATCTTCAGTTCTTTTTATTACGAGGTAAGTGCTAAAATTTCCCATCCTCATTATGAAATAAATAGTCGACTAACAATTAAATTTTATTTTTCAATATAGCCCCCGCTAACATCAATGTACTTATTACATCGTTTCCACAACAATTCGATACCCCTAAAAATATTTGTCCTCAAAATGTGTCCAAATTGCAGCTTTCACCTCTTCGTCGTCACTGAAATGGCGCCCATGAAGGACCTTTTTCGAATTCGCAAAGGGATAGTAATCACTGGGGGTCATATCTGGGCTATACGGAGCGTGACCAATTTGTTCAAAACCACAGTCACCAATTGCAGCTTGTGAAATTCCAGTTGTGTGCACGGGTGCATCGTCATGGAGAAAACGGACGCGTCTGTGCAGTTTCCCACGTCTTTTCTCCCAAATATTTTGTTGTAATTTATGCAGGAGTGTTGCATAATATGCCGCGTTCACTGTGGTATTGTGTTCTTTAAAGTTTATGAGAAGGATACCCTCACAATCCCAAAAAGTTGTAGCCATCACTTTTTTTGTCGACTGACAGACCTTGAACATTCTTGGCGGTACTACTCCTTTAGGCCTCCCTTTTGCGCAAAGATAATAGTAGGGAACCATAGTTTTATCCCCTGTGACAATTATTATTATATCTTTCAGCAGTTCAGCGGCCGCATCGTGTTAAATGTGCCCGATCCTTTTTGGACCTCTGTGGCCCACCTTGCACTGTTATATACCTTAAAGGCAAAGTAAACACAGCCATTGAAACCTTAGCAAAATAAAACAACACAGTGAATTACAAATATTTTATTTATCATAAAAATAATCATAAATGATTAATACACAGACAGACTGAACGCAATAATGATTTCTTTTAACAAATTCAGAACTAAGTTTTTTTTTTGGCGTTATATGTACAACTTTCCTAATTCAATATACACAAAACACAACACAACAACAAATTATATAAAATTAATATTACTGGAATGGATGCACCAATTTTGGCCAATTAATAAATATATACAGTTCCCTAAATAGTACTTTACAATCTAGGAAAAAATATGACATAACTAAACATAATTTTTTGTGGCACTATTTGTTATTGTATATACTGGGTGTCATATAATACATTTTTAAAAGTGATACTTTGAGACTTTTTAGATAACTCAACGTCCTTCCTTAGTTGCTGGTATTTGCAAATTCCCAGTACCTGTTTGATTTTAAATGATCGCAAAATCTCAGTAAGTTATGAATAAAAAAAAAAACTTTAGTTGATAAAGATAACTAGTGGTCATGATAAATAAAATGCTAAAACCTAACAATAACCACCACACTTTAAAATATAAGCTAAAACCTCAGTTTATATACTGCTAAAATTCATTTTAAAATTTGAAGGAAGTTGGTAATTTTAATTATTTTTATTGGGATTTACACTCGATCGAGGAACTAGAGAGGCGGTGTTGGCACTTCGGAAAACAGAAGAAACGAAGCTCAAGTAAACCAGAGATACCTTTACAACTCTTGGAAAAAGCATTATTGATAATATGAAATGTGAACTGGAAAATATTGTTTTATATTATGAAGTGAGTTGGACTGGGTTGGAGATTATTCTCAAACTATACAAAAATCAAAGCATCATAATAAATCTTAATAAATATGAAGTTTAAGATAAAATAAAAAAATATGTACAAGGATGTCCACTATCGCCATATTTGTTGAATTTATTAACAGAAGATTAAATAAATAGGCTGAAGTAAAAGACACGAGTCAAAATACATGCAAAATTGTTCCTTGCATAAGGTATACAGATGTGCTGATAAGAGAAACGTAAGAGTACAAAGGATGTTCCGTTTTCTGGATGGTGTGTTAAGAATTAAACTAAAAATCAAGATGATGAAAACGAAAGTAATGAAGATAAGTAAAGATACGGTTATGAAAATGGATATGCAGCTAAACAGCCAACAACTTGAACAAGCCGAAATGTCCCTAAAATCAGGAGTATTATTACAAATGATGGTAAACGTAGCAGAGAACCGAGGAGGAAGATCACAATGGTAAAAGAAGCATTTCACAAAATACTCTTCTCAATAATAAGCGTATTAACTTGGATACGACAAATAGGTTCACCAAGTCATATGTATGGAGTGTGGTCATGTATGAAGTGTTGTAATGTATGAAGCATGTAGTAATGTATGCTGTGTTGTAATGTAAGGAGCGGAAAGCTTGACTTTAGATGAGAAGAACAAGAGGAAAATAGGAGCTTTGAAATGTGGACATGGAGAAAAATGACAAAAGGTACACTGATCGAAAAACTAATAAGTGTGCTAGAAAATGTGAGAGTAGAGATATGTTTACTGAAATATACTGAGGGAATAAACACAAAATTTGTTAGATATATTCTGACACCCAATGATTTTCTGACAGCAATATTTGGAATACAAAGGAAGAGTCAGACAAAGACTAGAATTTCTGGCATACCTGGCACATTTGATGAAGTGAAGAAGCTAAAATGAAATGAAAAGAACTGGTGTAGATAGAGCTCGCAGTTGCTATGAAAAGGCAACACCAACTTTAGACCATAATGGCAGAGTTCACCAGGCACCAACAGTTGAATAGTTGTGTCAACATATGGGTTCACCAGTCCCGCTGAGTATCTGCTGGAACTCAACTGTTGCTGATTTGTCAGATAAATGTCACAAAATAGTTGTGTAAGTCAACAGTGTGTTCAACAGTCTCCGACCGCTGAAATTTATCGAAGACATCAGATAGGCGCTTAAACTCAGCTGTTGGTCCCTGGCAAACTCAGCATTTGACTATAGTTTTTAAACTACTAGTTTCAAAATTGCACAACAGATAATAGAAAGAAAACACAAATGACTGAAGCTTAGATACAGAGGTATTTCTTTTGTTTCACAATGCTATGTTACTAATGAGTGAAGATTGGAACCTGTGATGAGCACTGATAAGTACAATTTGGAGAAACCAATTCATCACAATACAGTTTTTTGACTCGACGATGGTTTCGCTAACAAAGTTAGCGTCATCAAGGGGATGAGTAATCTTCATTTCGCTAACAAAGTTAGCGCCATCGAGAGGATGAGTAAACTAGTTTACTCATCCCCTTGTCCTTCTCAGGTTTCACAGTTTCTTCCAGGTACTATTGCTCAGTTTCCTTGTAAAGAATTTTGCAGAAAAGTAGTAATAGCTAAGTACAATTGGGAGAACCCAATTCATCACAATACGGTTTTTTGACCCGACAATCGTTTCGCTAACAAAGTTAGCATCATCAAAGGGATGAGTAAACTAGTTTACTCTATCTATATTTAATAAGAGAGTGTCATTTTAGCATTATTAAACATTGAAGTTGTTTAATGATAACGTTTTTCTGTGGGATATGAGTTGCCTATAATTCCTAAAAATGTCACTTTTAAATGTCATGGTTGAACACCCAGTACAATAAATTGGGAGAAAAATAATTGTATCGAATCACAGACGAAAAAACAAAAACCGGTCATCACTGGCATTGGACAGCAATATGATAAAATCAATAAACTTTAATAAGATAGTATTGCCATTCTCTTTCAATTACAAAACTTTATACATTACATTACAGTTTTCAGAATTGATAAAAATGCTTTTGATTAGAATTATAAGAAAACGGAAATTTGACGTTTGATTTCATTGCATAGGTCTTTAATTTCCTTCGAAACAAACAGATCAGTCATAAAACTGGCTAACATTCAACCAATATAATCTTCTGGATAATTGATTGACTTTCGTAAATGTACAGACTTGTGCGATGCCATATACTGGTTGAATATTAACCTAACAGTCAAAAACATCAGCTTTCAGAGGTAGCTTATGGAATGACAGTTGACAATGCGTGCTACTGCTTGGTCGACTGTTTCACCTTTTGTTATTTTCTTTATAAATACTTTGTACTTATTGATATACTGTATTATAATATAGTTAAACAGGAAGCATTTACCTTGTCAATTGAAGGAGGCATAACACAGAGCATTTCTTCCATTTCATTACAACATGAATACTTAATTATTCAAATGAATGTTTTATATCCACATACATTTATGCCTCCCATATCAACTAATATTATGAGACACTGTTTTTTTTCTTATGGTATATGTACATAAATACTATACAACAACAATCTTTGGTAAAACAAACGTAAACAATAATAAAAATAACATAAAACAATAAAATTAAAGGCAAACATGCTCCTCTGAGTCAGCTGCGAATCTTAACCTATAAACTAAACTAAATATTAAAAACATATTCCACTTGAAGGTTTTAAAGCAATTAATTATTTAACAACAAATTAAAACATATGCCAACCTGTACATTTGTGTTAACAAAAGTATTAATTTAAGATTGGAGTTAGAGCTTCACAGGCATCTGTGAAATTGTAGAAAACACTTAAGCTTGTCAATACTTTAAAAGTCGCTCCAACTACTTCAAAAATCTCAGTTTACTGTTAAAAGCAAAATTTTTAGATTGCATTTAAGATCATAATAATAATTGTCAAAACTTCATTACACTTAGGCCATTCATTAAAGCACCAGAATATAAAAACCGCTTGAATCATCATGCGGTGAAAACTGTGACAAATTTAATTTGCACTTAAAACCACTCTATAAAGCATGTAAAAAAATGGAATAAAAAGTATTCTGGATGCTAAAAAATATTATGTATTATTGTATTATTATATATTTTTTGGATGTTTACGATTCATTGAAACTAGATATCTATTAAAGCCGACTCAGAAAAGATGAAAAATAAAACATTACAAAGTAAGAACAATAACTTGAAAAGGGTACCTAGAATAGTTCTCACAATGTAAACATATTTCATTTTTTATTCCTTACAGTTTAAAAATTACAGGCTAAAATAGTAAAAATATAATACTTAAAATAACTGAGATCTAAAAAAATAAAACAACTCCATCAGATTTAGATTTGCTTCAATTCAAGCTGATAACCAGATGTGAAGCTTGTATAATCTAAAAATGATCGGCTGATTGGATGTAAATAAAATCAGTCTATCAACAAAAAATTCAATAAAAAATAGTCAATAAATAAAGTGTAACTAAGAACAATAATAGTAATATTGTCAAGAGTTATGAGAAAAGTAAAATAAGCAAGAGGCAATATATATATAGCTAATCTACTTATAGTACAGACCTCTATGGAATTTTATCAGATATTTTTTGACTAAGCCAGTCCATGTATGAGAAATAAATGCAATTATGTACCAATTTTGAGCCAAATAAATTAGCAGAAAAAGATCTTTAAATCCTACGAATTTGATTGACTAGAGTTTCTTATACATTCCAGTTGATCACATTGGTGCCTAATTTAAAAAGCAGCATAAGCTTGACTACTGTAAAAGTGACTGCATTTGTTATCATTTACAAATGTGTATTAATATCAAGTTGACACTGACTGTTTATAATTTTCAATCAATAAGTCATAGTTGCCCAATAAAAAAATAATAATAATGTAGTTAAAATAGTGAAAATAAAAAAAGTGGAATATTGAACCACCACCAATTACCTGTATTCAAAGGAGCTACGAGGTACTGTGATATATGAAGATAATCTTTGGGTCATCAATGTATTTGCGACCATATAAGATTGAATTGCGTACTTCACAAGAGGTAAATTTTCGATTCCAGGTAAAAAGCAGGAGATTTTTAAATTTTAGCTCAAGAGGCGTAAAATAGGCCAAAACATAAAAACAAATAATTATGTAAAAACAATCAAACGTATAAGTGTAAAAAGACTATAAACATCACAAAATTTCTTAATTTAAGACTGTATAAGATTGAATTGCGTACTTGATAAGAGGTAAATCTTCCATTCAAGGTAAACAGCAGCAGAAGAGACTAAGTTCTGTGTCTGTACCAGAAAATGTATGTTGTATGCAGTACATGGCATAATAATAATAAAGATCCTCTATTTAATATTACCACAAGGGGCGTAAAACAGGCCAAATTATAAAAATAATTAAACTTAAAAATGTAAAAATAAAGACAAGAAACATCACAATATATATATATATATATATATATATATATATATATATATATATATATATATATATATATATATATTATCAGATTGTTAAATTGGCTAAAACAAATATTTGAGGCTGTGAGTATAACAAATGAACATGTTAATATAGTTCATAGATTTGAAATAGATGTTTGATCATAGACAAAATTTCCGCATATGGATTCCACAAATGTCTGAATTCTGATAAGCAAGCTAAATAGAAGCATCATGCTCATTCATCAATTTGTTGTTCAGTTTAACAAGATTGTGACTTCTTTAACCGTACTGCTACTAACAATGAAACCTGGGAACATTTCTACTATGCAACAACTGACGAAATAAAGACATTCTAATTCTCCAAGGGCTAAGAAGTTATGTGTTCAAAAAGCTGCTGAAAAAGTTCTTGTTTAAGTATTTTGAGATTTCTGCTGAGTGAGCATGATGGACATTATAAGGATAAGGGTAAAATAATAACTGTGAAGACCGGGTTTTCAGAACAGGATGAATTTTACTTTGGTCTAGTGTCTAGAGGTCTTGCAAACTCACAATAACAAATGCAGATCTGTTCCGAGCACTGATGGGAAGTTATTCGAGCAATAAGCACTAAACTTAGAACAAAGTGGTTTCGTTATTTAGAACATTGTGAGAAGGACAGGGTCGCCATCTCAGTGTGGAACCAGGTAGTATGTTGTCACAACAGCTCCGAATAACACACTTTTGTTATTTGACCACTAGCACATTTGAAAAGTGCTTGCGATTACCAAGTACTTTAGAAAAGTAATTTGAAATGACTAGCAGTATGCACTTCCTGAGAAATGAATACAAATAACATTCCATCAATTGTAATTTCATAGAAATATCATATCTACAAATGCAGTCATATATTATGTGAAATCTCAAGTGAGTATTATTATGTAATTTAATTTATTTAATTTAAAAAATTAAAGGGCAGCAATCCCATCTAGGTTCCTAAACTAGTTTCAAAACACTTGAACTGTGGAAAGAAATGAATATAAGTACTATTTTATGTTGCTCAAGATATATTTTAATGGAAGAGTTCAAAGAATTTACAATAACACCATCTAAAATTTGAAGCTCATACTGAATATCTGTATTTTACTCATTTGTAGAGTCTCTGCCATTATTTGACTTTCATGTTTTCACAATCTCAAATTAGAACAGTGTATCCATCACAACACTCAGCTAAAACTTCAATGTTGTTGGATTTACCACGTGAAAGTTTTTTCTTATATTCAGTGAATCACTACTTGATGATACATTTTTTTCACGTTAAAAGGTTATTGATGACCATTTTCAAGTTCAAGAGCGAACCCATAAAATCGACTGTTCACAAATATCTAGTAAGCCATCAAAATTTAAAAACAATTTGAGACCTTTTTATATGGCTACTGTAACACGAGCGTCTCGCCACAGTAATGGCCGGTTGCATTGATCATGCGCCGCAAAATATTTTAAGTAACCAAATGAAAGATCTCCCTGACGTGCTGTTTACACACGATCCTCCCAACTGACCTTCCTGAGCTGCCTTGACATCACTTTGCTCACTTAAAAGCTAAAAGGGAAAGGAAAATCAACCCTGCCATTCATGTGAGCATAATGTACTTTCCCTTCCCCTTTTTCCTTCTTTTAGCTTTTGATTAGGCAAACTGATGTCGGGACAGGTCAGGTGTGTCAGTTGGGAGGATTGTATGTAAACAGCACGCCAGGGAGGTCTTTTATTTCGTTACTTAAAATATTTTGCGAAGTGCGCATGATCAATGCATCTGGATCATTACTGTGGCGAGACGCTCGTACTGTAACGATCTAAATGGAGTTTGGAGAAAATAATTTGACACTTATTTTATCGTTGCAGACATTGAAGATACTTTACCTACACTTTAACAACCAACAAAATAACTTTGGCATTAAGATAGTTGTTTTCATCATATAAGTGCTAATAAATATCAAAAAGTGATTCATTCTTAACTGTTGACGAAAAATCAGTACTTGGAGGCAATAAATGGTTTCCGCTGTTTTGTCCTCTTTGTCACCAGAGTCATTATCCGGAACGTCATTATATGTATATATAAGTATGGTAAATAATAACATATTACACCGATAGGTGTTTATATGAGTTGGGTGGGACTAACGCCATCTCGAATTCCGAAATCTCTAATTACACGAAAGAGAACAAATTAACCATGTACGCAAATGCAAATAATCTTGTGTTTATTTATTAAGTAGGAGGCTCGCATTGTTTGTATATATCTGTCATAGATCGAGCTTCTAAAATTTCACAAAACACACCCAAAACGAAAAAAAATCAGTGTACATATGCTTGTATTTAATTACGTCTTTGTCTATAAATCGCAAAAATATGGTGCATAATGTACATAACCTACTAAACTTCGTTACTCCTTTCTGCTAAAAAAATCATCAATCATCATTTGTTTCTGCCGCTGTATCTCGCCAGCGCTTGAGCAGAAGGACATCAGTAGACATGGCTTCCTATTGCTGCTTAACATATTGCAAAGCAGCTTCTAATGTAGTCAGGCCCTCACCATGACCAATTTTACTGTTCTCTTGTGATAAAGTTTCCTCCTCATCTTCTTTGTGAAATGTTTTCTCTTCGTTCACCATTTCAATGATGTTTTCGTCGGTAACCTCGAATTGTTCTTCTGAAGAGAACCATTCATAATCTCCTGTGTATTGGCATTTTTACACCCAGGAAGTTTTTCAATGAGCCGTACAAGGGGTACAGTGTCTTTATCTCCACTCGTGAAAATTTTGCAAAATAAATGCCAGCATTTAGCCGTTTCCGGCTTGACGTCATTCCATCATTCGGCGATCCATTATATGATGCCCTTGACGGCAACTATTTTGAAAAATCCTATCAAACCTTTCCCCCCTTTAGTTGGCAATGGGATATGCTGGAGTAAAAGTGTGATTTTCTTGAAACTTTGAAGGATTCCCTGATCCATGGGTTGTATAAGACTGGTAACGTTCGGCGGCAAGAATAAAGCACGAGCTTCACCAGAATGCAGTTCTTCATTTGGATGAGAAGGAGTTTATCTAAAAGTAAAATGGCTTTGACTGACGAACATTTTTCTTCCAGAGTGTTTTTCACTTCTGGCACAAAGCTATCAAAGAACCAACTCTTGAAAATTTCCCTATCCATCCATGCACTCTTCTGGCTTTTATAGGCTGCTGGCATAGCTACATTTTTAAAAGTCCTGGGTTTTGCTAATCTGCCTACAACAATGAGATTCAATTTGTGATTTCCAGTTGTGTTAGAGGAAGCCAGAATCAAAGTGTTTTTGCTGGTAACATTTTAAAATTAAGTCCAGTCTCGTCGCAATTGTAAACCTAATTTAAAGTGAGGTTTTCCATTTCCATAAATTCTTCGACAAAACCGTTCAAAGGCTGCAGTGTTTGCAAAATGTTTTTCACCACATGCGCTAAGCTGTCCAACCCCATATCGCTTTTTCCATCTGTCTAACCACCCTGTACTTGCTGTAAAACCTTCGTCTCCATCCTTAAACATGTTCTGATTAAAAATGGCCTTTTTCTGCAGCATCGGTTCACTAATGGGACTTCATTTTTCTCTTTGCTCACAGAACCAGAGAGCCAATGCCTGGCTAGTTTCTTCATACTTCGCCTTCTTGCCTGAGGCGAATCTTCCGAATCCTGCTGAGAACAGAACTGTTCAATTTTCAATATGTTCCAACGCCAGTCTCTGACGACGCTGCAAGTTTCTTAATTTTCCTTCCTTTATCGAGACTTTTTTTGCCTCCAGTTTTGTTTCCACAAATTTTCTTTTACTGTTTCCGCTCATTTTATCAACTGTGAAACTACTTCACTAAGTCACCAAACTAAGAAGTAACAGAGTGAAAAAAGAAGATTTATCGAAACGTTCCCAATGAATGTTTCGCAATTCTGCAGTATCATGAAAAATTCAGGTGAGCGAATAAAATACGATAATAAAATACAAACAAGAAAGAATGGAGAATTTTGCTTTGTGTGGCATTTCTAGTCTTATAATTTTTCCATTTTTAGAACTGTGGTGATTGATCTTGCGAAGTCTAAGAGGGTTGCCTGGGCTGCAGATGTTTTTCATGTGTGCATTATTAGAGATAAGAATTTTACATAATCGACCTAAGTCCCGAAGATGTGGATTACAAAACTTTTGAGATAGCGGAACACAAAACTTCATTTTGAGATTGTCGTGAAGCAATTCCTAAGATTGGCTCAAATGTTCTCCATAACAGAAGTCTGGCTGTTTCAATTCTCACAATCAAGGATATCATAGGCAATCAAGGGAACAGACACCCCACTATGCGGTAATTCTGCCATACATATAAGTTTTGTAAAGATGACAGGAATCTTTAATGTGGGAAAAATAGCATACAAGATCAATGTCTTTACGTTGTCTCCAAATATTAAAGCATGTTGTAACATGTCGCATGTATTTAACATATGTGTGAAATGTCACACGCGCCAACGCCATTTCTTTCTGCACAATAAAGCTTCTGAATCGGTCCCAGTAGTGACGTCAGAGTCAGAGTCCCTCTAGTGACGTCAGACTCGGCGGTCAGTTGCTCTACCGCATTACAACTCAATGGAATACGCCTGCAACGTGACAACTTGACGACATGTCAAGATAAAAAGGTCTTTATAAACGATTGGAATACGTGACACGCTCTCTTCTCTTTTATTAAGTCAACCTGAGACATGCTATCATACAGTTAGTTTTTAATTGGGAAAAATAACATTCCTAAATGGCCACCTCACTGGTCAGGGACCAGCTAGTCAGCAATCTGCTGGTCTATCACCATTCGTCTAGACCCACTATTTGGAGATCACATCATCCTGGAGAAGTGTCGGTGACCCCTAACATCAACCATATGTGCCAAGTCACGAAGCCGTCTCCCCAGGAAAATGCACCTATACAATAAGGCACTTCCAGCATCCTAGACTGGACGAATACAGTCATCACTCCAAGGGCAGCAGTCTAAATCACGAGCTAAGTACATTATTTATCTGCAAATTTTTTAATAAATCATTTCAACAGTTTTACATGCCAATTTAACGTAGTTAATCGCTCTGCATTTTGTATTGAATTTCGAAGAACTTCAAGTAGTTAATTTTTTTTTCTTTAAATTTGCTTAATTAAAGCGATTAGCATTATATAACTTCAATAATCTTTTAATAAACCGATTTTTATTTTTACTCCTGACTTTTATTTGTACATTTTAAAACCCACTGAATGCAAGTGCTAAAGCCCACACCCTGCGTTAATTTATATTACACTTGTGCCCCGACTGAGTAGCCAAGCTAAGTGTGATTCATTAATTCTTTAAATAACACACAGGGCAATAAATTTTGTTATAATGTAGACACTCGATTTGCTCATACAAGAAGCGAAAATTAATTTCTTCGAATAAATTAGTGGGGTTTAAACCAAAGTGCAAGGTTTTTTCTTAGATATGATTGCAAAGAAGCGCTTGATGCTTTTCTTTAACAAAATTGAATAAAAAACTCTCCTACAATTCATTCCAAAAACAATTTTGTGATTTTTGAATTGAATTTGTAGCTTAAGTTTCCCAAAAGTAATATTTATTATTAACACTTCATACATTGTGATTAAAGCAAGTTTTTGAATTAAGTGTGTAGACATTTGATTTGCTCATTCAAATAGTGTAAATCCTGACCACTTATACTGCTTTGAGAAAATTAATTTCGATTAAATTTGTGGGGTTTAAACCCTGTCTTAAGGCTTTTTGTTGGACATTATTACAAATAAGCACTTTCTGCTTTTCTTTAACAAAATTTAATAAAACACTCTCCTACATTTCCTTTTAAAAATAATTTTGTAATTTTTAATTGAATCTGTAGCTTAAGTTTCTAAAAGTAAACTTTGTTATTAAAAATTTCATACATTGTTATTAAAGCAATATTTTGAATTATTTGTAATTTATTGACATTTAACGCTATAAATCATCACTTTGTTATTTTTTGCATTATACACTTTGATTTCACATGCTTGAGGAAAATACGCAATAAATTTTTAAAAATTGCACTTCTGACAACATCTGCAATTATAGCTAACAGCTGTCAAATCAGAACATGATTTTAGAGAGCTCTCTTAAGCCCCCTTGTAGTTGGGGGTACAATAATAACCCATAAAATAATGTGATTTTCAACAAGTCTACTACTGGTCGGCAATGCACCATGATGTTAAATGTATCTTAAAAAATGACTACATTGTGTCATGTAAATATCTTAAAATATCTACTTATCAGTCAACACCTCAGTTGCTTATGCTCCCCACATTATCTTGGGTATTTTTTTTTTCATTTATTCCTCATATGTGGTTCTTGGCTTTTATTTTTGAGAAGATCTCATGATTATCATTGATAAAGCTTATAAACGACGCATACAACGTCTTCATAATTTCATATTCAGTATAAAACTTTTTTACCTACTTCTCTGCGCCACATCTCAATTTAAGACAATATATAAGAAATATACAAATTATATAAATCCAAGATCACTGTACACATAGATTACATGTACCACTGTTTCATATAGTATCAGCCAAACCTCTCCTTTACCAGAAACATGAGTTTCTTTTTGCCTTTGTAGGCAACTTTCATGTTCTCGATCAGTTGTGTAAACTGAGCGTGACCATCATGGGCTAATATGAAGGTATCTCTCGCTTTTGTTAAAAAGTCTATGAAATCACCGTAGTGTCTTGGAGAGATGTGGGTTAATCTGGAATGGGTAGTGTTTATATATGCTGCGACTGCAGCTTCTAATAATTGTCTTAAAGGAGGGCGGTCATAGGAAAGGGGTTTGATACCAGGGGTACAACCGCGACTCCGATGGGGATGGGCGTGGTGTTTGCCTGTGTCGAGGGGAGCTGGATGGGGACAAGACATTCCGGGAGCTGTCATGCTGCACCGTCTAAGTATGTCAGAGAGGACCGTTGCACATTGCACATTTTTTACTAATAATGGAATCATGTTGGTTAATTCTGTTTTGCCCAAGGAATGGCTAAGAGCACATGCCCAATGAATGTCGTTTATTGCTGGATGGGTGTCCTGAAACAAACAAAAATATTATTACAATCATACTGCTACACTTATCGAGGAAATAGGTACACATAAACATTTATTGAGACTGTTAGTGAATTGTTCACAAAAAACTAGCAAAGTAAATGAATGAAGATTAACACAAATAACAGGGTCCTGCTTTAAAACTCATTTCAATTTGCCAGACTTTTCCTTGACTACAAATTCAAAATTTGCATGACTTAGGGAAGTTATTTTTTTTTTTGGTTTATTCAAACACGAGGACGGGTCAATAAGTCCCTGACTTTTTGAATGTCCCGTCTCTTCACAGGAAGGGCAACACTGCTCTTGTCAACAAGCATCTGTCAGTTGACTCCTGTTAAATTTTGAACAAGCTGCCTCATTTAGTTTGTGTTAGATAGCCATTGAAAGCGACAACCTCTTGAGTTATAACGAAAATGGAAAAAAGTGAATTTCTTATGCTCATCAAACATTATTTTTTGCGAAAAAAACCATCACTCAAACCAAGGCTACGCTTGATAAATACTATGGGGACTCTGCACTATTGATTTCCATGGTAAAAAGGTGGTTTACTGAATTCCCTTGCGGCTGTACAAGCACCAATGACGATGAACGTTCTGGACGCCCAGTTGTGGTCACTACATCCGAAACAATTGAAAAAATTCACGATAAGGTGTTGGCCGATCGGAGATTGAAAGTGCGAGAGATTGTGGAAGCCATAGGTATATCACATGGCTCAGTGGTTTTGATTTTGCATGATCACTTGGGTATGAGAAAGCTATCAGCAAGATGGGTGCCGCGTTTGCTCAGAATCGACCACAAACGCAATCATGTTACAACTTCGAAGGAGTGTCTGGCGTTGTTCAACCGCAATATGGACGAGTTTTTGCACCGTTTCGTAACCGTGGACGGAACATGGATTCACAACAACACACCAGAGACCAAGCGGCAGTCAAAACAGTGGATTTCTTTGTGCGAATCGGCGCCGAAGAAGGCCAAGATGGGTTTGTCAGCCAATAAAGTCATGGGGAACGTTTTTTTGGACGCACGCGGTATAATCCACATTGATTACCTTCAAAAGGGAAAAACAATCAATGGCGAATATTATACCAACTTATTGGACCGATTCAATGACGATTTTAAGAAAAACGACCGCATTTGACGACAACACTTAAATCTGTTATTGTATATTCTTACCTGATTGTAAGCAAGATGGACATTCTTCATGGCAAGCATCGCTAATTTATAGGCTCTAGTAGGATATCCTCTATGTTCCATATATCTGGCAATAGTAAATAACTGAGATGATGTCATAATATGTGATGCTGCATCAACGACTATTTGATAAGCGGTTTCAAAAGCTAATGCCTCATTCTCACACAACGTCAGGGCATTCAAGGCACAATTTGGAGGGTCCTACAACACAATATTAGTCAAGATCATATACAAATGACCAATAAGCTGATAATTCTACTAAAATCAACGCTTACCTTTGTAGCACACTGTAAAGCAAGAGTTCTTGCACAGCTAGATAGCTCTTCTTGCTGGCTAAAGCTAAGATTAAGACGCATTATGGTACTATGTGACATGATTGTGGTAGCTACTGGACCAGTGGCTTCAGTTGCCGTGAAGAACTGGTACCAGTTTTGCATGATTGAAATCAGGGCTTCCACACCAACTTCTGTAGCACACGTTACCAACCACCTGACCATTTCTCGCCTTCGCCAGTTCAATGAGGATAAAGTCATCCTCATAACCTAAAAGAAATAACATGGTGAAATGATTGCTTTAAAATAAAATGTATGGTTTCAGAAACTATCACCCGATCAACTTGCCAAATGAACTTAATTGGGCTAACCAGGTTTTGCTTTTATACATTTTAAAAACTTGTAACTGATTCCAAATTTTTTACTTAGTTAATAAATCCTAATCTGGCAGCAATGCAAGATTGGAATATTTATGAAACCATCGCCGATTCCAAAATATCGTAGAAGTTTTTTATTCTCTTAATTTTATGCTAAATAAAAACTTCACCCAACTAAACAATTTTGTTCAGTGTACAACACTAGTCTATCAGACGAAAAGGGTATACGATTCTAAAAATCATGTGTTTGGAATTGCTTTATTTCGGTGTTTAATTTAAGGCAAGTTGGGTTCAATCAAACACTTGTCAAGTTGATGAGGCAATTTGGATACTTTAATCTTTTGTAATTTTAAGAATCGACAAATTTTCCTAAAAAACAAACTGAGTTTATGCCCTCTATATATACTAACTGTCAAAATAATCCGAACACCCAGTAAGAGTTGTTAAATTTTAATAAAATTTATACATGTGTGTTCAATTAAACTTAAAAAATTATTACATTTTCAAACTTAAACGGTTCGGGAGGCAGCAATGTGTTATGGTAGTAAATTTTCATTAATATATAATATATTAGTGATTTATCGTTATATTATTTAATTAGGAACAGTAAAAAAAATAAGGTAAAGAAGAGCAAACAAAAACATGAGCTCTATCATAAATATTTATACAGTAATTTGGATATAAAACTCAAACCAAGAAATTGAACGGAAAATATACTCAACAAAAAATACACTAGAAAACTGAACATAAAAAAATTCCTGTGGTTCATGCCTTGAGGGTGATTGTATGCATGCAGAAGGGGAAGAAGAACCCCCAGAACAAAGAGGGTTTCTCATACAACCACCTTCAAAGCATAAAGCACAAGAAAAATTTCTTGGAAGCAACCTCAAGAAAGTTACGGGACCTGAGGCGAACATGGGTATTGTGCGGGGTACACAGGATTTAAAGGAGTATTGCTACAAAATGTGAGAAACACATCTTTTCAAAGTCCGACTAAGGATTTTTTTTAGCATTTTCCGCTCATATTTCCTCCCTGCCCAACACCCCTATTCATTCTTGGTCCCGTAACTTTATTGGGGGTTGTTTGCAACAAATTTGTCTTGTGGCTTGTGCATCCAAGAGGGATTCTAAGCATGTTTCTGAAAAAAAATTTCTAAAAACCCTCCGTGCAAATTTACCGAAATTACATTCGACTTCGTTGCCTATGTCATTTTCAAATGATATAGAATACAGCACTAAACTGAATAGGTCCACTTTTTAGTGAATTTTTATTTAAAAAATTCACTAATAGAAGGTATTGATGGTGAGACTTTGAAAATCTTTTTTCCAAATGAGTGCGAACTATGACCCCTAGAACCCATATCTGGGGACAGTTTCAATTATTATATGTTTATATATATATATATATATATATATATATATATATATATATATATATATATATATATATATATATATATATATATATATATATCACACCGATAACTCAAAAAATAATTAACCGATTTCAATGAAACTCGGCAAGTGCCTTTCTTTTTTTAATGGTTTGGATGAGTTCGTTAGCCGGGAAAATCGGACAAGGTTTTCTGGGAAAATGTTGTTTTCTTTTGAAAAAAATTTTCTTCTGCGAAAATTACAAAGCTATTTTAATGAAATTTGGTGAATATATTGCATTGGGAAAGACCTTACCACATACCAAAATTAAACTTTCTAAGTTTATATAAAATTGAGTTATTCAAATTTTGAGTTTTATTTCGAAAAAAATATTTTTCTCCAAAAAGTACAAAGTTATTTTATTTTAATAAAATTTGGTGGATATATTTCCTAGGGCAAGGCCTTACTACACACCAAAATTCAACTTTCTACGTTTATAGAAAATGGAGTTATTCAAATTTGAAGCACTTAATAAAAATTCACTACCATAACGCACTTGCTGTGTCCTGAACTTTTTTATATTACATATATAAGCACAAGATAAGTATAATGAGGGGGGGGGGTATTAATTAACATTGTGGCAGCAATTGAAAGTGGAGAAGTTATTTATAATGTGTTAACTTAATTTTATCATCATGTCACAGTAGGATTCTGATCATAAAAAATTACTTTTAACTGTATGCACACAAAAAAATTTAATTTATAATGTTTTCATCCTCTGACGTCGCTAACGTTGCTAGTCAGGTCTTTAAAAAGATGTGTTGTCCACATAACCAAATAAAAAATCACAGAAAGTACAGCAAACAAAGTGTATATTTAAAAGTGATTACAGTGTAGTGCAACATTCCATATATATATATATATATATATATATATATATATATATATATATATATATATATATATATATATATATATATATATATATATAAATTTTTTAACTGACCCTGGATATGGGTTCCAGGGGATCTAATTTGTGCTCATTGGAAGAAATTTTCCGGAAATCTTACCATTGATACCTCTCTATTAGTGAATTTTCTTAATGAAAATTCACTAAAAATGATTACATTTTGAAACAAATAGTGCGTCCGCCGCAGTTTTTTATGCCTCAGATAATTCTTCGAGGCATTCTTGAAATTAAATGATTTATGGTATCCTGTGGAATGTGATACTAGGCTTCTTAAAATCGGTGATGAAGGTCAACTAGGTTATTTGGTGGTTGGGGTAAATTACCTGGTCGATTGTCAATCATATCCCACAAATTATCAATTTGTGACAAGTCTGGGGACCGAGAAGGCCATGGAAGCAGGGTCACATCATTTTCTTGCAAGAACCTTGTAATAACCCTTGCTGTATGAGGACATGTGTTGTCTTCTTGGAAAAGGGGTTGACTTAACCCTTGCAGGTATGGCAGTGCAACAGGCTGCAGTATGTTTCATATGTAATCATTTGCATTCAAATTTCTGTAGTTAAAAACTAGAGGTAACCTGCTACCGTATGTTATCGCACCCTATAGCATCACTCTGTGTAAGGGCCATATGCCGTTCCACAGCAAATTCTAAATTTTTGCATTCTCCGCTCCTCAGAGAATACAACACGATTCCATTCACCATCCCAATTTGATCTGCCATAATACCACTCAAGCTGAGCAGCGCGTTGTAGAGATGTCAGTGGAATACATAAGTGGTCTATATGAACGAAGCCCAAAAGCGCATATTCCGCAATACATCGTTGCCATAGAGACCCTTTGTTGTAAAACTCCAAAGCAAGCATTTACAATTGACTGTGTTGTGGAAACTCTCTCTTGTAAAGCCGCAATCCTCAAAGGACGATCTTCCCCTGCTGAAGTTGCTCGAGGTAGTCTGGATCGATGTCAACAGTTATGAATTTCTTCTTCAGACCACCTGGCCAACAATGTAACACTGTTGATACGCTGTGTCCTATGCGGTCAGATATTTGTCTGATTGAAGAACCAGCTTCCCACATACCAACAATATCCCCCTTTCAAATTAACTTAAATGATTGCAATTGTAAAAGGTGCCTAGGCATAATGATAAACTGAGCACAAATGCTACGAAATATTGCTTCAAACTAAAAGAAACACCTGTTAAAATTTGTTGTCCGTGTTGTTATTGTTTCTTATCAGAGACAAGACAGTACCATACAAAATTTAACTGCAATTGGTGGACTCTGTTCGAATTTTTGGAAAGTCAGTGCATGTTCAGTTCTATTGACATTTAAACTGCCATAAGACCATTCAAACTTGGCAAAAATAACAACATTGGCACTTTACAAACCGATTGATTATTGTTTTGACTATATTAGCTTACCTGCAATCCTAATTCAAATGCTACACTCAGGAGCGTTGGATGTCTTGGTCCGTTTTCTGGTGTGGCGAAACGAAACGCATCTTGAGCAAGTTTAAATAAATGAGAAGAGCTATGGATATGCCGCTGTGATGACTCTAGTACAGTTCGCAACCTCATAACTTCACCTGTAACAAAAAAGTTGTATTAGTTAAATATTTCATCAGTCCATAAAAGTCTATCTGACAATGATTAAGAAAAACATTAAAGGACTATAAAATAATGTAATAAATAATTTACCTTTTGCTGCACTCAGCATAGTGGAACTTAGTGCACACTGCTGTGTCTCGATGTGTCCTAGTGTAAACCACCTTGGCGACCGGCTCATCATTAAGGAACTGCTAGCGTTTCCCCCTAAGGGATCATCTGCATCTTCATGTTCTTCTAGCAAAGGTAATCTCATAGCCCTTAAACCAACTTCGTAAGCCAAATCTGGGTAATAGTTAAGTAGTGACAAAAAGAGGAACCGTGCAAATGTGTGCATTGGTATGCTTTCTGGGTGGATGCCGATGCCCAAACCACTTGTTGGACCTCCTTCTAACAATATGATGGCTTGTCTTCTTAATACTGATACTAAGCTGTTGTCAAGTTCAATTTCTTGCAATTTGGCTATTAGACGGTCTTCCTGTTTACATGCTTTTTCCTACAAAAATAAACAAATAAAGAATGTAAAATCCCAATTATAATTGATCACACAAAAATAAGATATTGATATGTATAGTACCTATTTTAGAAAATAATTTTAATAAACCTTATTGTTTTTTAATGAGATCAAAATAACTTCGGAGTAAAAGAAAAATCAACAAAATTATGATAAAATTCTTAAGTAACCTTTTAAATATAGATATAAAAGCTTTGCTTTTAGAGTTAAAATTCATACAACATTTTAAAGATATTTTTCTAATATTTATCCCCTGAACTCTTTCTAAAATATTGGAAACAGTAATCCATAGACAACTGATGGATTGTTTTTATTCTTCTGGAGTCTTGCTACCCCTGCAGTCAGGTTCTTTATTTTTCTGGAGTCTTATTATCTGTGCAGCCAGGTTTTAGGCATGATTACAGATGCACAACTTTCTTTTCGATTTTAATCACACTGTAGCCACTGTCTTCTATATTAAGGTTAGGTGGAAGAGCAGATGTTGAGAGTGTGTTCCTTTTATTCCAAATCTCACCCATGAAAGCTTTTTAAAAAATCCGTGAAGTCGCTCTTGGTAGACAGTTCTTTCTACTTATTCATTTAATGAATATTTTAAATATAATTTTTAAAGCTTGGTCGTCATGTATTGTCTTTATGTAGATTTTCTTTTATTATCGTCTGTGATAGTTGCTTTTTTCTTGTTGCTGTTAGTTTATTTTGTTTTAATTTTATCAAGTTTGTTATGTATGAAGACTATGCCTAAACAAATGCGTTCAAAGCCAACATAACATCGAAAAAATTATGATATGGGGCAGCTTTTATTTATTATGTTGACTTGTGCAAACATTTTACATGTACCGCCACCAATAAATATTATTATTATTTTCTGATGTTTGAATGTAACAGTTTGGTGGTTGTTTTTTATTCGTGTCAATAAAGGCGTGATTATTTTTATTATGATCACTTTCCTTATGTGTAAGGATTATGTAAAGGCAAAACCGTTTAGAGAGCTGGAAATTTGTTGTGCAATAGCTGGAAGCACTATATTGAGCTAAGTAAGTGTTGTAATGTACCAAATACCTCAGTGATTCATAAGTGATTCAGAAGGA
This sequence comes from Tillus elongatus, assembly GCA_964006375.1. Lineage (NCBI taxonomy): Eukaryota > Metazoa > Arthropoda > Insecta > Coleoptera > Cleridae > Tillus > Tillus elongatus. The sequence continues at coordinate 69,137,332 of OZ023264.1, forward strand.
AATCCTCCACATATAGTGGACACCTTGGAGGGTATGAACACCTTTTATATTTGTGACCATAAAAGCCATAAAAAAAGAAAATTTCATGATTTATTGTAGTAAATAGTAATGTTATTATGTCAAACACTATTTAACAATTGACAAGTTTCAATTTTATGATAGCAGTAATCAGTATTGCCGGAAATGTCCCCTCGTCTAAATTGTCCCATGTCTCCTTAGTCAAAGGAGACAAAGGACTAAGACTAGGGAGACAATGGACACAACTGATTTCAAAATATAAAATTTATAAAAAACATAAATACCTTCTTTTTGGCAATGGTGATAAAATTTATATATAAATCTTTTATAAAAAAGTGAACTTGAAGGTAGATGATTACTTATAAGACTAAGTGAGTGGGCAAGAAGGGCAAGAAGCAACGTGCCGCCACCTAGTTGCGGAACCAAGTAGTATGTTGTCACGCCAGCTCCAAATAACACAGTGTTAAAAAATAGAGACTGTATACAACCAACTAACAATTTAGTAAATTGTCAGCCCTGGCCCATTTCTACCCTAATAGAGGGACAAAGTATGTAAGGCTAGATCCATTCTCACCACAATTAGAACCGTAGACCAGTTTCGCTCTAATTAGAGCTCATCATACGACTATGGTAGCCAGCCTTCCAACACTAAGTGAATGGTACGACACGAAGCAAAATGCCGCCACCTAGTTGCGGAACCAAGTAGTATGTTGTCACGCCAGCCCCAAATAACACAAAGTGTTAAAAAATATAGACTGTATACAACCAACAATTTAGTAAATTGTCAGCCCTGGCCCATTTCTACTCTAATATAGGGACAAAGTATGTAAGGCTAGATGCATTCACACCACAATTAAAACCGTAGACCGGTTTCGCTGTAATTAGAGCTCATCATACGGCTATGGTAGCCAGCTTTCCAATACTAAGTGAATGGTAAGACACGAAGCAACATGCCGCCACCTAGTTGCAGAACCAAGTAGTATGTTGTCACGCCAGCTCCAAATAACATGAAGTGTTAAAAAATAGCTAACAATTTAGTAAATTCTCAACCCTGGCCCATTTCTACCCTAATATAGAGACAAAGTATGTAAGGCTAGATGCGTTCTCACAATTAGAACCGTTGACCGGTTTCACTCTAATTAGAGCTCATCAGTACGGCATACTAATTGTAGCGAAAATACGCCTATAAAGTAATACAGCTATGGTAGCCAGCCTTCCAACACTAAGTGAGTGGTAAGACTGGAAGCAACGTGCCAACTAGGTGGCGGCACGTTGCTTCGTGTCTCTTTGAAGATTTCATTAAGTATAGCTCCAAGGCAGCTTCCATTTCAATTGAAAACATCTGATTGTGGCAGAAATCTGGATTGAAATCCATATTGTCCATGTTTTGCATTTTTTACACAGTTCACTAGTCTACTCTTTGTAACTTCGTAACGTTCGACACTTTTCCAGATGCTCAAATTGTTTTTCAAGACTTGTTCAACGGCCTGCTTCATATTCTCATGGTCAAATTTTCTGTTGGTCTTTTTTTATAAGTGTTCGGCATGTTTACAGTGTGTATCTGGAAAACATTATATGTACCTACTTGAATCTATTTTCTCTAGAAGACTATGGACACCTGCCCATTCTCTCATCGATATGCATAAGTGCTGTTTTGGTGAAATGCGAACAAAGCTATTGAATATTGTTCAGTTATTCATACATGCCCTCATATAATAATCATCAAAAACGTACCTGTTAAAATATGACTTTAAATCAAACATTCCTTTTCAATTTATACCTTACGAAATTAGGACAAGAACTTACATCAAATCAGCGGAAAACAATAAATGTAGAATAACTTATTTAAATGTATTTCTTGCGAAACTTTTAACACTGTACACAAACTAATTGCTGTTGGGGTATTTACTAACAGGCATATAAACCAATGCAGGTCTTCATGGCGGGAGATTCGACTCTGTCCAATCTCTCCTCGTATCCAGAGTCTCCCAGGTCTCCCCTATATTTATTATGTAATAGCTTTGATAAGTTAGAGTAATCACAAATAATAAGCTCCAATCACTTTTCAATAGACTTTCAAAATAAACTTTAGTGGAAATCAAAGATTCAAAACTAACTTTTCAAAAATGTTAACTAAAATTTTTCCATTACTGAAAATGACCTTGTAAAAACACACTTGAAACTGAAAATCTGAATATTAGTTTTTGTAGTTGATGAGTTACTTCAATCACATGTCAGGTTAGGTCAGGTTTTTTTTCATTCAAATGTGGTAGCGCCGGCTTCTGATGTGTTATGCGTGCTTTCTTTTACCTACATGTGCATGTAAGCTCCTCATGTACAAGTCTATGACTTTTGGGTGCGAAGCTTCTTTACTATGGTGTTATTATTACTACTATTATAAATTGAGAATTGAAAATAAAAACTTACTTGTGCATATAAACCAATGGGCATGATTCGCTGTTGCCCTAAACCTATTAATGCCACTTCAAATGCAAGGTTAAGATATGTCTCTGATCTATCTCTTGAACCAACCACAGGAACATGATGATATCTGGGTCTTATGTTATTGTGCTGTTCTTCCATTCCTACAAGATCTGGCAAACAAAAAGAGCACTATCAGTAAATTTTCAAACTGGTATTTGTGTTTTGTATTTATTAACGCACTTGAACACATCAATAAAGAGAAGAAGACATCTCCAAAAAAAGGTTTATGCTTAAGGTTATTAATACCAAATAATGCAAACGTTACGGATTTACATATTCGTAAAAAAATCTTAGAATTTGATTAAGTATTGAGTTAACAAATACTAACCTAGATAACTGGGAGTCCTTGGCCGTTGATCTTCTGGTACAACAGACGCATCAGCCAATGTATCAAAAAGACAACCTATTGGATCAAGAGGATGACCTACCCAACCATCTAAATTAGCTGGTGCATTCACAGATGTTGTGGAACATGAAGCAGAACTGCTACAGTGACCACTGCACCTAGATGTACAAGCTGTCGTTTTGCAATTGTGCTGGTTACTCTTACTGCTGCAGCTGGCATTTTGCTGGCTTTCATGCCATTTCTTTTGTGCTATCACTTGCTCCTGCTTCATGGTACGCACTACAGATACAGCCAGTCTCAATGCAGCCTCCATGTGGCCATGAGAACGAAGAGAATCAACACGGGCAGCACATAAAGGAATAGGTTCTGAAAATACACACAGAGTTTTCGTAACCTTATTGTACTTAAGATGTTTAAGATAACTGACTGTAACAAAGTAAACAACACATTAGTTTACCTTGTTTTAAATAGGTATTGTTTCACAATGAGTAGTAGAATAACAGTAAAAGAATAGTGGATAATGACCATACAGTCAAGGCCATACCACCTTTCGTACACCACCACCACCACCAAATATAAGAATACTACCTTAATGACAGTTTAAAATAGTTTTCTGACTTACCACGCCATAGAGGTTGTCCTTGGGGATTGAATAAACTACCAGAACTAGAGCTGTCTGGTACATGTGAGCAGTACGTATCACTAGATAAAATATTCTTCAAATGCATATTGTCCCATGACATACCAACAGCATCCAAAGCCCTAAAATAATTATACATAACTTTAAACACTTTCCCTTTAACATATAATCCCTTGAGTTTTCAAGCTACTTTTATAGCAACCTTTAAATTAAGATATATTTTGTACCAGTATTCCAAGATACCCATGAACATGAAAACATATGTATGGGTCATCAAATAATTTTACTAGAACTGTCAATCAAACTGTGCTATTGTCAAAACAACAAACGATATTAATGAAACAGATTTAAATTTCCACTGTATATTACCTTTTTAAATTAATAATCATCATGACATAAATATAGAAGCAGTATCTAAGTAAAAAATAATATTTTCACTTTTAACATTGTTAATGCAAAAACAAAAATCATTTCAGTGAAAATGTTATTTCTGTAATGATGGTAGACAACTGTTTAATGAGAAACGTCTGATTCATGTTTATATAGTGGGTTTCAAAATAAATGAGATCTCGGTAGGCCAAGAAACGCAATTCAAGTTGTTAAAAAATTGTTTAGTGATTTTTGAACTTTTGTTTGATCAAATGTATTTCTTTGATATCAGATTAATCAAAAAATCACTATGAAGTAATGAAGAAGCAAATTTAGTAACAATTTTTCTTGTGCTGTCTTGTAGGTCATGGATATATATATATATATATATATATATATATATATATATATATATATATATATATATATATATATATATATATATATATATATATTGAGATGTCATACTAAATCAAAAATGTTTCTCAAATGTTCAGCATAATTAAATTTGGGAATAGAGTAAGCGTTTATGTAGAGATAATTTTTGAGAATGCTTACTTAACAAACTTTGACAAAAGAATTTCAAAAGAATGAATAAAAAACTAAAACTAAAAAAACTTTTTTCATTCTATGGTAATGTTTAAAGAAGAAAAGTTGTGTGACACCCTTGACAAAAATTTAGGTAAGCACAAATTTTGCCTCCTATACTACCGAATGACAATGTGTCTGGACACATTATATAAAAGAAAAGTACGCCTAAACATCAGATATTTTATATTTCCCAAATATTATGTCCTTTCAAATAACCAATATTTTTTGAAACAATTAGAAATTAGAAATAATGGCATATATTCCCAAACGAATTTATAAAAACACATATTTCAGTGGAAGAATTATAAAATTTTCAATTGCTTAGCACTACAAACATCTGATAAATTTTATCTGCCGCCACTATGGTAAGTAGGCTTATTCTCACATTGTTTTCAAGTAGGTACGTTGATTTTACTGGAAAAGTAGTGGTTGCTGTCGATGAGAAAAGGTATGTGAGCTACTTATGTACCTCCCTAGGGTGTTATTTCGAGTCATAAATGCAAATAGATCTGTTTAACTTAAATTTTTATACAAATTTTTTAAAATTTATAATTTAAGTGCCTTAACAACTAAGGTCATTGACACTAACGACACTTTAAGTAATTACATAACAAAGTTATATATACAAAGAGAAACTAATAAATACACTTAAATACTATTATATAAATTAGACTGTCTTAAAAATCTAAGTAAACAGTTTACATTCGTAAAATTTAGACCTAAAATTTCAGACAAGTTTCTTTCACCAAAATTTTCAAATCGTGGACAGGTATATAAGGGACATTCCAATAGTAAGTGAAAAACTGAAGTTGGTCGGTCACAGAGCTCACAATAAGGGCGTTGTTGTTGATTTAAGAGATAACCATGTGTATGTAGAGAGTGGCCAATTCGGAGTCTTCTGATAATCACTTCTTCCCTGCGAGATAAATCTGGAAGTTTTTTGATTGCCACAGTTGGTTCAATTTCTCGCAGTTTGTTGCTTAGCGAAGACCAATGGATTTGCCATTTCTGTCTATAAAAATTTGCTATCTGTGCAGAAACGTCGGAGTAAAGTTGAAGAGGAATTACAGTATCGATTAAGACAGCATTTCTGGCACATTCGTCTGTATTTTCGTTTCTGATAATGCCACAGTGTGATGGGACAAATATAAGTCTGATAGATTTGCCAGATTGCAAGGCACAATGAATAGATTCTTGTACTTGGATTACCAGATGGTCCTTTGGGTAAAGGTTTGTGAATGATATAATTGACGAAAGAGAATCGGTGCATATTAAGGCGTTATTGAAATGAGAGTTGACGAATGTGTTAGTTGCTTTCATTATGGCGTATAGTTCTGCTGTATAGTTACTACATATTGACGGTAAGTGATATGCTTCTTCCTTTAGTGCAATTAATACAATTAGTACCAGTGTACACAAAATTTGGATAACTTCTCTCACGTTTGTTGACTACTACATTTTTGTAAAAATAGACTCCTTGATTACAATAACCTGAGGCTCAATATTGTCATAACCTGATGTGACACAGTACTGGAAGCTGCAGATTTGGTTTTATTGTGTACTTTTGCGGAATTTCGCATGAACATCAAGATAAAGAGAACTATACAATTAAACAATAAAATCAATAAATAAGAAACTCATGAACTGAAAATACGGTACTAGGCATAATAATTCACTAAGTGAAGAATGGAACCTGTGATGAGTACTGATAAGCACACTTGGAGAACCCAAATCACCACAACCTATTTAAAAAACCTGACGATCATTTCACTAACCAAATTGGGGTCATCAGAGGATGCATAATTCTTCTTGTGTTACTATTAGTATCATAATTTTCTGCAATTGTAGTGGAATTACACCCAAGACATCAATTATAATATTAGCCAATAATGTTCTCCTGAATGAATGACCTGAATTTATTTTGGAGTTTTCTAGATTCAAGCACTGCACTATCTTCTTAGGAATCATAGAACGGGTATCCTTGCCGACTGGTTGGTTATATGTTTTGAAATAATATTAAATGATTTCCTGGCTATTTTACCGGGGTTGAACTCATTTAGTGGGTTCAACCATAGCAAAACATCCCGGAAATCATTTTGTAGTGTTGCTCTAGACACATCCAAAGCATTCGACTAGGTCTGGCACGCAGCGCTGCTTAATAAACTACCGGCCTATGGCCTACCACCAAAACTCTGTATGTGGACAGCAAATTTCCTCTCTAACCGGAGCATTTCTGTTGTCCATTCTGGCCATTCCTCTAAACTGTATCCAATGAATGCAGGAGTTCCTCAAGGTTCAGCTTTAGCCCCTACTTTGTTTCTTCTCCACATCAATGACCTCTCTAGCACATCCAACCCAGTTCACAGTTACGCGGATAACAACACCCTCCACTCCAATATACAATATTCTAAGCCTGTCTCTTTAGCCCAACTAGATGAGGATCGCAGACTCATGGAGGGTTCTATCTCCGTGGATCTCCAAAAAATATTAGACTGGGGAAGTAGAAATCTTCTACAATTCAACCCCACCAAATCACAGTCTTGCTTTCTTTCTCATAAGAGATACATTAGCCCTAGACCCATCACAATAAACAACCAAGTTATTCAAAGTAATGAGTCCTTTTCACTTGTTGGCATCTTTGTGGATCGAAATCTCAATTGGCACCAACATGTCACATCAATTGCAGAAGCGGCTGCTAAGAAATTAGGTTTCCTCTTCCGGGCTCGCAAATACTTTTCACCAGCTAATCTTTATACTTCACAAATAAGACCAAACCTCGAATACTGCTCCCACATCTGGGGTGCTGCTGCCGCTTCTACACTTGCTATCCTGGACTCCATTCAGAAGAGAGCTATACGTCTCATCGGTGACCCTACCCTCACCCAAAGGCTGCCATCCCTTGCCAACTGACGTGCCGTTGGTGACCTCTCTCTATTTTATAGATATCTGCACGGGCACTGCTCAGAGGAGCTTTCTTCCATAGTTCGTCCACCTGCTGCCCCCAATAGATCTACCAGGGGAACAGAGCTAATGCACCCTTTTACTGTCCAGGTCACCAGACATAGAACATCTTGTTATGCCCGCTCTTTTGTCCCCAGGTCTTCCAAGTTGTGGAACTCCCTGTCGGCACCCACGGTACGATAGTATGTAGGCTGTAAGCCCTCGTGGTGTGTTGTTGAAAAAAAAAGCAGCACTGGCTGTGAGAGCCCAAAATTATCAATAATTGGTTATAGAATCTTCCTGCTTGATAACATATAAAGAAGTGTTATCATGAGTTTTAATTTTTCTTGTATCATGATGTATTTCTTGACAATTTCTAATAAACAGATATGCCATACCATTTTCGAATCTGGAATAGTAACAGGAATAACATCACTGAAATTCATTGACTGGTTCTTCTGTGAAACATCTTGATTTTTTAGGTTTATAACCATCATTGTTACGTTTCAGAAATGCCCTCAGTTTGGGATATTTCCATATATATGTGTTCTCTTATATAATCGTTAATCATTGAGTATTCACATCAGAAACACGACAGTGAGTTTAATGTTGCTGATTTCTTCATGAAATATGCAAGCAGCGACGTTTCAGAAACACCAGTAGTGTTGTTCTGGCACTACCCCATGAATGTTCTGTGCACTAGTTTGTAGCAGCGTTTCGAGTTTTCAACCTTCCGTAGGCTATTATTGCAGTATTTTCTATTTGAAAATAATTCATTTCGTAATAATAATTTAGATCTGGCCAAATTACACCTTCTGTGTTAGCGTTATTTGTAATCAATGCCCCAGTATTAACAATAATAAGGCAGCCAACTTAAATGTTAAAAAAATTCTTGACACCAATGTTAAAAAAATTAAGGCCAAAAAATAAAAGGTTATTTTTATTTTATGGGCCTTAAAGAACTGTGTGAAGGCAAATAAATGTTAAATGTTTACTTATTTCTATTTAACATCATGTAAATTTTTTTTGTTATCGCTTTCTCAAGTTTCAGACCCATTATGGATAATGTATACATGTTTATGAAACAAATAAAGCTTATTATTATCATCATTATTATTATATGCCATGCAGGAGTGAAGTAGCTTTAACCAGTTACGGACTCTATTAGCAATTCTCACTCTGCATGAGCGCAAAATCTTCCTCAACTGGTAAATGCTACTTATCCCTTTCCCATGTAGTCTAAATAAGTATTTCTGTGAATGACCCTCTGACAAATTACTGAAACTTGCAAGGGGATTATTATGACACTCAAAAATGTTGATAATTTATGAAACGGTTACTAAAAATATTCATCATTTTTTGTATTTCTCTACCACATTATTACTATAATATATTACTTATTAAAAAATGAAACAATAAAGTTCTATTAAATTCAAAAGGCAATTGCACTCACCTGTGGAATATTGTTCGTGGTAACATAGGCATATTTGACTTAGAGTGATTCCCTGATAATCTTAACCTCTTATTATTTCTAGGATTATAAGAACTATCATCATCATCGTCAGAACTGTCTGAAGTATCATATGCAGCTCTGTTTCTGTCTCTTTCCCTCTCCCTGTCACGATCCCTCCTGTCTCTTCTATCTCTCTCCCTATCTGCATATCTGTCTCTATCTCTCTCCAGATAATATCTATCTCTGTCTCTATCTCTGTTCGCATACTAGAATAAATGAAAAAAAAATGACATTATGTGACATGCCGATTAGCATTTTGTTGATATAAAATATACGCTTACTGTGTGACCAAAGAGAAATAATTTAGAGTAGGCTATGGAAGGTAACAACAATTAGTAACAATACTACAAGGGAACATCTGAAATTTAGGTGCATTAAGGTCACATGTCATTCGCTGTCAATTGGTTTTATATCTAACAGTATTTATGAAGGTATTTTTACATATGGTAAACCTCAACTTTTTTTGAGAGATTTAGAACTGCAAAATCTCAAAGAAATTCTTAACCTACCAGATCTGCACAACTCCTTCATAAAAATTATTGTATTTATAATGAGAATTTTTTCATCAGATATACCTAGTTGATGTTAATCTTTATGTGAACTTTAAATTAAATTTCTGATCACCTATATAAATTCTCCAAGATGTCTGAATTGCAATAAATAGTTCCTCGTCCATTGCGGGCCTTTGGGATGTCGAAATATGCCTAGTTAGCAGGCTAGAGTCTCGTTCGTTATCATAATTAACCAGACGAATCGCTCCGCCAACTAAGAACGGCCATGCACCACCACCGAATCAAGAAAGAGCTCTCAATCTGTCAATCCTTCCGGTGTCCGGGCCTGGTGAGATTTCCTGTGTTGAGTCAAATTAAGCCGCAGGCTCCACTCCTGGTGGTGCCCTCCCGTCAATTGCTTTAAGTTTCAGCTTTGCAACCATACTTCCCCGGAACCCAAAAGCTTTGGTTTCCCGGAAGCTGCATGCCGAGTCATCGGAGGAACGTCGGCGGATCGCTAGCTGGCATCGTTTATGGTTAGAACTAGGGCGGTATCTGATCGCCTTCGAACATCTAACTTTCGTTCTTGATCAATGAAAGCGTTTTTGGCAAATGCTTTTGCTTCTGTCCGTCTTGCGACGATCCAAGAATTTCACCTCTAACGTCGCAATACGAATGCCCCCATACGTTCCTCATTATATCATTACCTTCCATGCACACAGTATTCAGGCGAAGTTTTAGCCTGCTTTAAGCACTCTAATTTGTTCAAAGTAAACGTGCCGGCCCACCTCGACACTCAGTGAAGAGCACCGCGGTGGGATTGAGTTGGGCCGCCGTTGCGAGCTAAGCCCACCGGCAGGACGTCCCGCGACACGTCAGTTGACACTGCAGACGATGAACCAGCGGCGCAGGACACAAATTCGACGAGCTTTTTAACCGCAACAACTTTAATATAAGCTATTGGAGCTGGAATTATCGCGGCTGCTGGCACCAGAGTTGCCCTCCAATTGATCCTCGTTAAAGGGTTTAGAGTGTACTCATTCCGATTACGGGGCCTCGGATGAGTCGAACCCGACACTGATTGGTTTTGATCTAATAAAAGCGCTCCGCCCTTCTCAGGGCGGAGATTTGACTTTTTGTTATCAGTCATGCAAAATTTTAGATTCTTTATTACTTTCAGTTAAGAGACATCTTGGTGTGGGGTCATTCATCTGACAAAAATTGCAGAAAGTTACCATAAAATTTTACAGGAAATCCAAAAATGCAATATTATATAAGCTACTATTCCATTTAAAATAATAAGAGTTGATTGAGGTTTTTAATGTGCCGCCATCTTGTAAATATTTTTGTTTAAAAGATTGACATGAAGTTATATACAGGGTACTTCAACTGACAACGCAACATAGGAATTTGTACACAAATTTTTAAATGCTTAAATACTTCACTGGTTATTTTACATCAAACATTAGAAGTATATTGCACTCATTGTTTTATTTTTAACATCCTATTTTTAAAAAAAATCAAATTAGATAAACAATAAAAGTCTGGACGCAACAAGTACATTATGGTAGTTAATTTTCATAGAAATGATCTGGCGCCAAATATTTTTTAAAACTTCTTTTTCCTGTAACACAGAAATTTAAATTTTGGTATACAGTTTCCTTTTAAAACATTTTTTACTAAAGACCCAAAATTTTCTCGGAAAACCTGGTTCGATTTTCCTGGCTAACGAACTTATCCAAGCCACTAACAAACGAAGGTACATGCCAGATTTTATCAAAATCGGCCCATTATTTTTTGAGTTATCGGTGTGACACACACACACACACACATTATATATATATATATATATATATATATATATATATATATATATATATATATATATATATATATATATATATATATATATATATATGTATATATATATATATATATATATATATATATTATAAACATATAAAAATTGAAACTGACCCCGGATATGGGTTCTAGCGGTCCTAGTTCGCGAAAGATATTATCATATATATATATATATATATATATATATATATATATATATATATATATATATATATATATATATATATATATATATATATATATATATATATATATATATATAGTTATGAAATGATGCAAATGGCAAATAATGACAGAGATTTCTTAAAGAACCGAACTGTATATATTGAAGCACGATCAATGAACAAAGATTTATTGAAACCAGACCTCAATAACTCCAAAAAGTCAATGTTTGGTGCAGAATTTTTGGCAGGCCTATTATTGGATTTTTATATTGATGGACATTTGAATGGGAAAGGTTATTTAGGCTTATTGCAGAATAGAATAGAACCTTCATTAAACGATGTTGCCAGGGAAAATCAAGAGATCTGGTATCAGGTGGACGGATGTCATCTACATAATACCCTTGCATTGAGAGAATATTTACGCAATACTTTTCAAGGTCATATTATTGAACCAAACCATAATGTTTTATAGCCTCCAAGATCTCCAAATCTCGCACCAAACGATTTTTTTTCTTTGTGGCCACATTAAATCAAAAATTTATACTAACGTTCGTTTTGACAACTTCAGCAACTTAAAAACGCAATTTTTGCAGAATGCGATAGAATCACAAAATACCAATTGAGCAATGTTAAATCTGAATTTTACAATCGTTTAGGATATTGTTTGGTAGCTGATAGAGGATTATATGAACATTTTATTTAAGTTCAATTAAATGCTTCAATGCTTCTGTCTTTTTGTTTTGATTTGTAAATAAACTTCGAGACTAAGTACTTGTTCTTGTTCAATATTCTTGTTTTTTTATATTTATGTAAAAAATGAAACAAAATAGTGCAATAGACTTCTAATGTGACGTCTTTAAAAAAAGTCTAATACAATTTTGCTCTAAAATAACCAGGGAAGCCAATATTTAAGCATTAAAAAATTTGCATGCAAATCCCTATGTTGTGTCGGCTTTTGAAGAACCCTGCGTTTATATAAATTTTTTATTATAGGTGTGAAAACTTCTAATAAACGGTGTCCGCAAATCAGCTTGTATAACAGACTGCTAGTGTAAAATGTTACCGAACTAACCATCTTTTTGTTACTGGTGGTCAGTGTATGTAGCGATAGTGTCACTGGATGCTTGTTTTAGTTGTGAAAATAACTTGTTTCACTATCTGACAACATGCATTACTCCATATCTTTTTCTGATTTAATGCAAAACAAGCCACTAACAGCTACTATATTAGTAGTGTCCTTATTTACTTATAAGTAAAATGTATAAATTGTTTGCTGAAAAATTATCTCTTTTAATTGAAATAAAGAATAATATTGAGATGGAAGTGAAGATTAATATTTGTACTGATCATAGAAGTGTTGGTGGAAGAAGGAAGAAAATAAGAAGCAAAAGCGAGGCAAAATCATAAAGTGACATTGAAAAATTGTTTTGGCAGTTTGATTTTTAGAGGAGTTTAACAATACAATGGTAATACAAACACAATAGCTTCTTCGCAAGGTATAATAAGTAATTGTGACACTGGCATAAAATACAAGCACAAGCATAGATTATGTGCAAGGCATAATAATTGAGTGTGCGGCTAACATAGAAGTGGACAAACTGCGATCAAAAAAAATTGGTCTTTGTGTTTATTGGCTAACTAAAGGAAAATTTATGAAGAAGCAGAACACAAGTTATTTACTTTGATGTCTTAAATAATATTCTTCAAGATAATTTAAAACAAGCAAACTTGTTCTAGGTCTCGTTGATAATTTCTTATTCAACCTAGCAAACACTGCTCCTGTGGCCGAGTGGTGGTTGATTGGTAGCACCGGTGGCATTATGCCTAGAAACTGTCAGCAGCAGGTCAACTATAATTATGGACGGGCAAATGCTAGTGTTACAGTACTGGGACACTTCTTATGAAATGCACCTGTTATGCGTTGCTGGGCCAGTAGCGGTAAAATGACTGTGATTAGTTCCACCAACCTAAAACTTCCTGTACCAAAACAGATTTGAGCGGACATACATCCTATGATACCTTGCCTTTAATTGGTATAACATACAGTATACACTACTACACTGTTACTGACCGGCTGTTATTTGTTATTTCAACGTGTTGGCGTCAAGCAAGCTTAGTTTGTGTTGGGGCATTTACTGTTTGTTTTGATGTGTTAAATGCATTAAAAGTTTAATAACACGTATGATGGCTTCTACTAGTGCTATTGCAAGTGCTGCTTCAAACGATTGCAAGTGAGTACCCGTTTTATCGTATGATATCTGTTATAACCTCTACAAATTTGCCTCTATTTCAACTGATTTTGTTTCATTCTGTGTGCATTGTTCATAGATTTATTTGACATCACAAGGTTAATTCTTAACAAAATTGTGAGCCAAGAACTTACCGAGTTGTACAACTGGCCAGGTAGAAATAATAAACTTGCCTTCAAGGAGTGAAAATGTGAGATCTTTGATATTAGGTATAGGTACTTTATCAAAATTGAACCTGAATGAGAAAATTTATAGGTAATTTAATTATTTTGCAGGAGCGGTTAGGCAGCATCGTTCGTTAAAGGCCACTACTCAACATGAAGTAGAGTCGGTTATAAAAAATTGGCTGCGAACAGCCACCAACAGAAACGGTGGAAGAAGTAAAAGAAGCAGCAAACAATGTTTTATTTTTTCATTCTTTATATTATTTTTAATGTTTTATTTTATTTTAACAATAATGCCCTAGTCAAAAAAGTGCCATGAAAGGCCCAGTGCTGGTAAACCACATTTCTAATGCTTTCAAGATACATTACAATTGCAAAAGGCTGATGAAGAGCCGATCTGCTGGCAAAATAGCAATGCAATAATGGTCTGCCAGCGGCCTGCAAATCGAGCCATTAATTGGCTGTTTAGTTCTTCTATTGCTGTTGGCCCCCAAAGCCTTTTACCAACGAGGGGCCAACGCTTATACTGTTGGCTAACCAAAAGTTTGCCAGCGTTGGCACATCAATAATTGTTTGCTGGGAACAGACCAAAAAAACTGTTTAACTGTAGGGTTCAAAGATGACTTAATTTTTTGTTGTTGTTTTGAAACATTATTTACAAGCCTAGAGTTTTCTTGTGAACAATCGGGTCACAAAAGCTCTTTTTCTAAAGATCCCTGCGCTTATTTTGTAAGCAAACAAGCATTTATCTTTTTGTAAAAGATGTTAGCATTTCAAAACTTAATAATTCGTTTATCAGTTCTTAAAATCTTCGATTAAAATTATATAAATAGGTACCATTTTTGGTACCTATTATTACTACACTTACAGAATCTCGTTGTGCTGAATGATTTGCCTGTTGCAGTCTGAAATCTGGATCTTCAGGTGGGCAAACATCAATTAAAGTCCATTTTTCCAGTAATGTTTTCCACTGCTGTTTCTCATGATTAGTACAATTGGGATTTAAGACGATGCATACCCATAAAGAACCTATAACACAAATGCCCAACAAATAATGTGGTAAAAAAAACTGTAATTTATGATTTTTACCTAGCTGATCCCATAACTGCCTACACTTATCAGTCATCGGGGTACCTTGATTACGCCACATCTGCAGTCTGGGGTCAGATAAGAACTGTTCTGTTATCAAAGTTAACATTCTTGCTCCATTTGAGTCTTGCGCACGGAGCATTTCTCTTACCTAAGAAAGAAAATCACAAAAACAATTAAAATAAAATCAATCATATGATTTAAATAATTAATTCATTAAACCAAGGTGATGAAAGTAAATAATTTGTCATGAAAGACTAATTGATAAAACCTAGAAGAAAACTTTATTGATTTTATTTGCAGCTTAATTTTAATACCTATATCTTAGTGTCTGGTAATACTGACATATTAACAATTCTTATCAATCATTTAGTGCAGCTTTAGGTTGAAGAGCAAACAAATTTTGATATCCGAAGATAAAACATAAAGGACTTAAAACTAAAATCAAGCTTAGGGTGCAAATAGGGAAATCACACAAAATACGTAAAATAACAGGAAAACAATAATATGCAAGAAAATATAAATTCTAGAGGTGTGCGAAGCTTCGAAATTCCGAACCGAACCCGAACTCGAACTGAACCTTCGGTTCGACAATTGTTCGCATTAGGCGATGTTAAGTAGTTCGAAGTTTGAAATACGTAATTCTCCAAAATAGTTCGAAGTTCGTTGCTCAAAAATATTTCGAAATTTAATTTTACATGCATTCTATGCTGCCAAAGGTAGCGAAGTTGTAACTCCGTAGCGGCCCCGTTAACCCAGTAGCAGCGCTTTAATTCGGTATCAGTCTCATTGAGATGCAACAATGTACCTAAATTTTGGCTTTAAGGAAATTGTATGTTGATTGAAAATGTTGATTAGTTCGATGTTCGATTTTAAATTTTTGAGTAGCTCGAAGTTCGACCGTGAACCTTAGACATACTATCTGAGAGGTTCGAAGTAACATATTTGCTTGGGTTCGTTTATAGTTCGGTTCGAAAAAAACATGGGTTGGCACACCTCTAATAAATTCCTAAATCTCTCACGAAACTATTAAAATAAACAGAAGCACAACAACAACCATATCAAGAATGATAAGTGGACAATGCTTAATACCAATTCATTTTAACAGAATATTCACTATTCACTTACAAAAATTTCCCTAGAGAAAGATATATATTTTATATTAATCTGACAAAAGCAAATATATCTTGTTCTATACATTGGCTGGATGTAATTTTCTCTAAGTCAGAAGTGATAATATTGATAACGGACAAACTTTTTAGATAGTAATTTAAAAACATAAACTCAGCACAATCCTTAAAAAAAAAGGAAATTAAAAAACACCGGGATGGATCACACTTCTTGAAATAGCAAGACCATTGCACTAAAATAATTTCGGTTACATAACCACTGGTCAGATAGCATATGTACCTTATATGCCGAAAAAATAAGAAAGGAATAGACAAAATGTCATGCAATAACAATAACTTTTTACATTAATCACTGTTTTCTATTGGTTACTAATTGACTTTTTTCACTACCTTAAAATATATCGAACAATTTCAGTCAGACTGAGCAGAGTTAATAGTTACTTTATTTGTAAATGAAATCTTCAAATAGTTACCTAAAGTCCAATACTACTCTTACAGTCAACTTACCTTGGAAAACAAGGAATTCAGCTGTTTATTGGCGTTATAGTATGCCCCTTGTGACAAGTAAGACTTGACCTGTTCGCAAACTTGTTCCTCATCCAGGTGCCAGGTGTGCTCGTCATCGGCAGAAGCCCCAGCTGTGGGGTCCGGGGCTCCAGGTATCTGGTTAATTTCAGAACGTTGCTGTAGGATTTCATCTGCTAGTTTTTGTGCAGTTGGCAATACTTCCGTATGATGTTCCGAGATCAGGTACTGTACAAACTTCTGCAGCTGTTGTCTGTCCATCTGCAGTAGAGTTTCTGCAATAAAGACAACATGTTAAGTCAAATAAGTAAACATCTACAAAAACCGGAGGGCATCATGAGTTTCTAAAACTTTTCAAATCAACTGTGTAAAATATTCAATAAATTTTACAATGACTCAGTTAAATATTATTGACATAGATAAAGAAAGAAGAGATTTACAGATTACTATTAAAGTTTTATGCCTTTATTGCAGTTTTATAACAGCTGTTGTGTTTACAATGTAAGCTTCTTAAGATACCAAAGTACTTATTTACTTTTGTATCTAAACTTAAGCGAAACAGCATTTAAATTACATTGTTTGGTACAAGATCATGGATTTACCTTTATATCGACTATAACCATTTCGCTAACTGATGGGACTGTAGCCCATTTTTCGAACAAACTCGTGTTCTTTATATATATTATTTCTAAGTTCTATACTTTTAAATAATTTAGAAAAACAAGACACCAGGTTTCATGTGCTAACAATAATTTATATAGTATAGTATAATTATAAATTGATGAAGGCTGATACTTGATGTAAATCCATTGTCAACTTAGATAAATAAACAAATTGGTTTACACAATTTTATTGAAGGTATAACTGCAGTTCAACTACCTTCACTAAAATTGTGTAAATCAATTTCTTTGTTTATCTAAATTATACATTGAATCATACAAACAAGCCTGACGTTCTTGTGCTTGGAAAATATATGATTTTCATTACTAGGCAGTACTAAAACTGCCAAATATTGTTTTCAAAATGTCACTTTCACAATTTTTACCATATTATCCTATTTTCTTTCTTATTTCCACTACTCACAATCCAACCATCGTTTTTTTTTTGTTTTCTTACGATTTAAACCTAAATATTGCATTATTAAAAAAAAACATATTCTTTATCTTTATCTTGATTACCAAGAAGATTTAATAAAATCAGAGAAAAAGTGAGAGGGCTCTCGTCTAAAAAAAGTGGTGATTGAAGTCATTGCACTCAAATCGATATGCACATATTAGTTACATTAAAATTCATTGATTAATAATAATAATATTTTTTATTGAATTCACCCAGGAAAACCTTGATTGTGCCCATGAAATAATCTTAGAAGATGTTGCTATTATTTGCATATATGTTAGGTGGAAAATCAACTTATTTATCAAGAGCTAGACATTTCAAATCACATTCTATTTACATTGTAACCGTAACTATGTAGTGGCATCTTTAAGATAAAATGTCAAAAACATAATGTACGATAAAGTTAAAAAACTTTGCATTATAATAAAAACAAATAAGCAAAACAAAAATTTTTTGTGGCAAAACAAATGGCAAGGTATTCACTAAGTGAAGTTTGGAACCTGTGATGAGCACTGATTGGTGTACCCAAATCATTACAACACATCTTTTGAAGACCTGATGATAATTTCACTAACAAAGTTAGCGCCATCACAGAATGAAAAATGAAACATTATCAGGTATTATCATGATGTAATTTCAAAACTGTTCATACAAGAATTGCATGTTTCTAAAATACCAAACATGCTTCAAAAACGTTTAAATTGTTATCTGATATCTTCAATAATGTAAGGTTTTATAACCTTAAGGAATATTATAATGTGTCAAGAGACACTTTATCTTAGACACCATTAGAATATATACTTTTTCAACAATACTTTTTCTTTATGATGTGATTTTATATTTATATTCGTATAGCTCAAGTAAAACATAGATGATTTAACTTTGTTTTTCTTAGTCCTCACATGAACATTTTTTACAGGCTGTATAGGCAATCTTTTACTTTGCTGCGACAAAGATTGCCTTTACAGTCTGTACAGGTATTCTTATACTTTGCTGCGACACAGATTGCACCTAAAGCTGGTTCATCTTTTCAGTGATCAAACTCGTGCACTGTTGCCAATTACAATTTTATATACAGGCATCAAGAAAGTAAACCGGCAAACAAAAACAGCAGATTACAGAGATGTTTTGACGTATATCTTCTTATTTAAAAATGCTTCATGGCAAAGGTCATTCAAGGTGGCGCTTCATCCACCTAATAATATGAAACTTGGCACGCAAATTTATCTTAATATATCTAATCGTTGACTGTGAATTCTGTATTTCAAATATTTTCATAAGCCTCTCGTTGGGGGAGTCCAATGGGTATTTTTAACCCGAATTTTTTTTTTATTTGACTTTTTCACATTTTTGATGTCACATTTAAAAACTTTGGAGTTCTTCCCTAAACTAAGGTACTCTCATTTATTGTACGCACTGTTTTCGATAAAAATCGACGTGAACTTTTGAAGTCGTCTAAATTTCTCAATAATAACCAATTTAGTAGCTTGAAATTAAAGCTGTCTTTGGAAATGTAATAAAGCAGAAGCTGTAACGAATGTCAATAAACAGACTGTCATTGCTAGTTGTCAGATTATGTTGGAGTTCAACAATTAGAAGCTGTAACGAATGTCAATGAACAGAACTGTCAACTGTCATTGTTAGTTGTCGAATTACAACCATTAGGTAATTTATAATTTTTTGTGTTGTAGACTGTTCAGTGAATACTTGATGTTGAAGTGCCACCTTGAAAGAGCACTATCTCCATTACGAAGCATTTTTAAATGAGAAGATTTACGCCAATTCGTCATCAAATCATCTCTGGAATCTACTGTTTTCGTTTGTCGGTTTACTTTCTGGACACCTGTATAATATTTTAAAAAAAATTATAGTTTATATCTTTAGGCGAATTATAATCCTATTTTCGATGCATTTATCTATAAGTTAGTAGGTAAAAAATAAACTGCATTTAACAATAAATTTTAGAAATCGTGGAAGAGGAACCTAGGTCCTAAGCACGAAATATTTTTCTTTAATCGTAGCAAATGTTCATCAACAAACTAAGGCAACCATGTCAATACTTAGCGATTTTTCGTTACTTTTTCAGCAAAGAGAATGGTTTTTCAAATTTTGTTGAACACCTTCACTTCTGCAAGGAGCGTATAGTGATTTATACATGCCCAACATCATGTTACACGGGATCGACAGATTTACGTGTCATCAGAAAGGCGGAAATGAGTTTTTTACATTTCTGAGAGCGTTTTATGTGTTTCCTTTTCTTTTATAATACTACTTCGCTAACCTACTACCTTCTATTCTTATTCAAGACCTCCTGTGCAACGTTTTCATTGATAAAAGATAATAATATCTGAAGATAACATGGTATAATATATTTGTTCCAAATTCTGCACTACAAATAAGCATAATCTTGTACTTCTAATAAAAACAACAAGTTCAGTAGCCTAGTGGTAAGTAGGTATGCCTCTGAAGCTAAGGGTTGTAGGTTTAAATCCCAGTAGAAGTAGTACATACTGTAAAATTAACATTAACCGACTTTGTAGCACTGTGTTTCAGCAAGTTGAATGCCATGAGGAGTGGGCATAAAGCTGCCTGTATTATTGTGTACCATAGAATGTTAGAAATGTTAAACACCCCTATGTCTTTAAAGAAGGGAGGGGTTGCAAAATGGTACATCATAAGGCTAAACTGCTAGGGGTCGGTGATTGGCCATAGTAGTAGACATAATTTTTTTATCGTAACGATGTAGTAGTAGTAGTAGCAATGGTAGGGAGGCTAACCCCAGGCAAGTAGGCCACAACGGGCCCCTTTTGCCAACCCAGTTCTACCCCTCCACGGTTCCGTCACCAAACCTCCTCGACTTCGACATAAAGGCCATGACGATCTTCCATTGGACGGAACTTACCTGGCTCCTCGAACCGAACAATTCTGTTTGAAGGCTCCCAAAAGCCTCGCATTCACACGGGTAGTGGTAAGACGGTTCTCTTGCAGCATTCCTGGCAAATGGGATCCCTCTCGACACTTACTCTGATGCTTTGGCTGTCGGTTTAGTTAAGTTGATGCTTTCGCTGTAGGTTTAGTTAAGTCTATGGTTTAACGGTCTATAATTTTTAGCTAATTTTCGTAGAACAAATTCGTTAATGCACTTTTTATCGAAATATGATGCGTTTGTAAGAAAAAAATCTGGACGCAGTAAGTGAGTTTTGGCAGCGAATTTTCTTTAATCCTTCAAATTTCAATAACCCAATTTGCGATTAACGTAAGGTTTGTTAGCTCAAAAACCAATATTTAAGTTTATTTTCATAAAATTTTTGTACATTTTCAAACAATAAGTAATTTTGATAAAATATAGTACATAGTTTCTACTACATAGGCCAGGCCATACCGGTAATCAGATTGATGCTTGCTCGCATTTGCTATTAAAAACATTTTAATGAAAATTCACTTCCATAACGCACTTGCTGCGTCCAGGCTTTTTTATAAATAGAGCTATCGACTGCTTTTACTACACAACACAAGAATTTGTAGTAAAGGCTCGTCAGACAAGTGTGCAGTTTGAAAGTTTATAAATATATTTCATACAAACATTATTTGATTAACTTTGTAAACAATATTAAGACTAAAATTGACTGCATTTTTATTTATTTCTGGCAAATGTATAATGATTTTTTATAGCTGGAATTCTATGAATTTATAGGGTAGTAAAAAAAGAAAAGAACTTGTCAATCTAAATTTCATAGGATCTCTAGTTAACTTAAATTAAAGGAATCACCCATGAAAAGTAAACTCAGAAAAGTTGCAGAAAAATGAAAAAACTTAAATAAATTTATTAAAAAGAAAACAATGTACAAATTATACTTAGTATAAGTTTGATAACAAGTATAATTAAATAATCTACAAACAATATCATTAATTAGTCATAATTTTTTCACTTTACATGGAGGATTGGCATCAATCCAAGGCCTGGGCCACCAGCACTTTTTCCCTTTTTGGTTGCTGTGAATTTCTTCCCACCTTTAGGAGAATTTTTCTTTGGAGAACCTTTCTTTGCCTTAGCCTTTCCCTTCCGCTTGCCAGATCTCTTAAACCGTTTTGCACCACTTCTGAAACCACCAGCATATTTCCTCTTCCTATTATTATTGCTTTGTTGCGAAAGATTTGAATACCAATCTTCTTCAAAACTAGAATTTGGCTGAAATGATTTTTTTGCTTTTTCAGCTCGTGACTTTAGTTCATCAATTTGTTTTCTATATTTACTAGTAATGGTCAAAAAGAAGTTACCATATTTTTCATAATTTGCATTGGTAACATGTTGTATTTTCAGAAATTCTTCTTTAGTATTGGGAAGTACTTCAGACATACTTTTGATAGCCGATAGATTCATGATAGATGATAGGGTGACGTTTCTTAGCAAAGCCAGTCTTCGACATTCTTCCAATAGTTCTTCATGACACATCACTTTAATTTTATTAATCTGAAACTTGCTTGGTTCTTTTGATGTTGATGCAACTGGTAACTCTGGTAATTGTATATCATTTGCTGGCAGAGGTTTTGTAATTGTTGAAGGTTTAATGGGCTGTGCATGTGTTTGTAAAACTAGATTACCTGGAGAAGTTGTAAATCTAGGACCAGGCTTTATATAAACGACAGGAAAGTCTCCTGTGTAAGTGCAGAAATTCATGAGAATCTTTTTTGATACTAATTCCTTTAATATTCTATGAATTTCTGCTTTATCCATATGTGCACCTTTCGCAAAAATTCTATGCTTGTCATATCCTCTAAGTAGTATACGTTTTAGTCTTGAACCTTTGTAAA
Organism: Tillus elongatus; assembly: GCA_964006375.1. NCBI lineage: Eukaryota > Metazoa > Arthropoda > Insecta > Coleoptera > Cleridae > Tillus > Tillus elongatus. The sequence goes on from OZ023264.1 coordinate 69,159,836, forward strand.
CTTCTGCCAACTGAATTAATGTCAAGTTATCACGGGCAACAATGTCCTTAACCAATTCACATAGTTCTTGGGCTTCTTTTGAGACATCTATAGTTTTATGTTTATTTAAATTTTCGCAGTTATCACAGATTGTTTGTTTATTTGCAATACAAATTTTTCTATCAAATGTTTCACCAAGATGTATTAATTGAAGATAACGTCTACAATCCACCATATTTTCACAGAATGAAACCATTTGTTGTAAGTTTTCCAAATGACCTTCCAAAGCATTTCGCTTACCAGCTTTACACATCAATCTCTGCAGCCGGCACACATCACCATTTGAATAAAAAACATAAGAGTATGAAACTTCACCATCTCGACCTGCTCTTCCTGACTCTTGGTAGAATGCTTCAACTGATTTTGGAACTGAATTGTGTATAACAAAACGTACATCCGGTTTGTCTATGCCCATTCCAAAAGCAATAGTTGCTACAATAACATGAAATGTATCTTGCATCCATTCTTTCTGTATCTTCTCTCTGTTCACATCAGACATACCAGCATGATATGCATGTGCCTTAATTCCCATTTTCCGCAAATCTGTGGCTAGATCCTCACAGTCGTCTCTACTTAGGCAGTAGATAATACCAGACCTTTTCAAGAACTTCTCTCTGATTAATCTTGCTATATCATTGACAACAGTCACTTTGCTAAGTTTTGGTAACACCATATATTTAATGTTCGGTCTGTTAAAGCTCCTGATAAACGTTTTCACATTCCTCAACCGGAGTATATTTATAACATCTGCTTGGACTTGTTTTGTAGCAGTAGCAGTCAGACATATTATTGGCACATCTGGAAAATTCTGCCGAAGCATAGATAATTGTTTATAATCAGGTCTAAAGTCATGTCCCCATTGTGAAAGGCAATGTGCTTCATCAATAACAAAACGAGCTAATTTTCCACGTTGATACAATGTTGCTAAACAATCGGTCACTTGTCTTGATGCAGAAATTTTCTCAGGAGTCAAATACAATAGCTTTATTACTGGTTCCCTCACATGAAGTTTTGTAAATACCAAACTAGTATCAGCTTGATTTAAATCTGAACACAAATGTGCCGCAGGGATGTCAAGAGCATTGAGTTTGTCCACCTGATCACTTATAAGTGCACGCAGAGGAGAAATAACGATTGTAACGCCTGGCATTAATATTGCAGGTAACTGATAACACAAGCTTTTACCCCCGCCAGTTGGCATTAACACAAAACAGTCATGTTGTGTAAGACTTGCATTAATAATTTCTTTCTGGTGTGGCCTAAAAGCACGCAAGCCAAATTTCTGATGTAACACTTCATACATTACAGGTGTGTGAGGATAATGCTTCCGAAACTCTGCGGAATGGTCTTGTCTTCCACTTATCAAAATATTTTCTGATGACTCTGCATTTTCATTAAATGAAGTGTCACTTTCATTAAAAACATCTTCATTCCAGTTCACATCAGAAATCTCATTTGTTATGTTAACATTGCTGAGTGATGATTCTCCTATTTCATTTGATTCTTCTATTTCGTTACCAAATCCATCATCCCAATTTACATCATCCAAATTAAAATTATCTTGTTGCTGTACACTTTCAGTACTTTTAAAAACATCTGTTGTACTCTTTGGACCAAACTTCAGTTCAAACTCAAAATCATCCATATAATCAGCTTCACTAAAATGACTGCTCAAAGCTGAGTTATGCAATGTTTTGTTTGTCTCATCACTTGTGCTCTTAAAAACTTTTTTATTATTTGCTTCTTTTATACTGCCACTTGTATTTTGGAAAATTGTTCGTGATTTAAAACCAGAAACATCTGGTGAACTAGATATATCTATGATGTCTTGATGCAATTCTGGCTTTGTACCACACATTTGATCACTTCTTAATACTGTATTAGAATAAAGTGTTGGTTCTGCACTACTTAGAGACACATTTGCATTTTCAATAGTAGCATTATGAGCAATATCATTAACAACTTTAACTACTTTTTTCTTAAAAGTGAATTTTTTTGGTCTGATAATTTTTGAATCAGTTTGCAGATCATTAAAGTCATTGAGTTGCTTACTTTCATCAGGTAACGAAAAGTTTTTAGAAACATCACTAAATTCCTTTTGTACTTTATTTGCAGTCTTCAAACAATTTAAGAGATTCTCCGGAGCTACACTGTATTTCCTGTCAGCAGTATAAAAACTATTTTCTTCACTTTTCTCCTCAAACTTAATAGGTGACACAGTATTTTCAAAGTCAGAAAGTGAATCAATTTTTACAAATGGCTGACTAGCACCAGGAGTTAATTTAGAACTAATATGATGGGAAAATTTTGTTTTTTGACTGCAAGCAGATTCTTTTTGAGTTTTTTGACTAAACTGAGATTTTAATTTACTTTTTTTATCATTACTTTGTGATAGAAAATTGGTAATCTTTGGCTGCACTTTAGAACTTGCATTCTTTGCCGACTTTACTGTGCTAAGTTTGTTTTTGTTGAAAGTAAATTTCTTTTTTGCTGAAAAAGCATCTAGACTGTTGTTTCTCCTAGTAGAAACATCAGATGCAAAATTCTTCAGTAAATCATCTTCTAAATTGTCAGATTTAAAAAAATGACTGGTATTTTCACTTTTAAATCCACTCTCGGCAGTGCTACATGATAATTTTGTACTTAGCTGTACTCGTTCTTTTACTGGTGACGGACTTTTAAAGCTACTTTTATCTGATTCACTGTCCTCAATAATATGAATTTGATTAGGCGTTTTTTGATATAATTTTAGTCTTGATTTTGTTGGGGTATTTTTTTCACCATGATTTCTTAATAAATTGCTAAAAGAACTATTTAACAAAGACTCAGTATCACTTTCATCATCGTCAAATAAATCAGAGATTTTACTGCTAAGTTTTTTATTACTGCAACTGCTTTTTGGTGTAACACAATCCTCACTTTTATTGCATAATTTGGTCTTCGTTCGAGGACTACTAGTTTTCACAGGAGACTTGTGTACTCTTAAACCAGCTTTAACTACACTTTCACTACAGTTTTCATCAACTAATGTAGGTTTGATGTTGGAATGTCTTGTATTGAATCCTTTGCCCTCATAAACACTATCACACCCAGGCAAAGATGTACTGCATGAATCAGTAGATTTAACGTCTAAATTCGAACTTATAACACTACGATGATTTATGCTGCGATTGCTTGTGTTTTTACAGTCTGTGAAAGATGATACATTGCTATTGTTATTACATTTTATAGGTTGATGCACTTTATTATCCAGGTTGTCAAGTAAATTTTCTAACTTGTTAGTCGGCAATGTTTTCTTTTTAAAGGAAAATTTCTTCGCCTTTGATAACGGTGTATTCTTAGCTGCATTTAGAATGTCATCAAGATTATCCATTATGAGGCACCTTTGTCGAATTACATACACTGTTGACCGAACCTCATTGAACTATAAAACAGTTATAAAACAATCAAACCAGGGCCGACATTGATAACTTAGTGTTTCCTCGTTGCACGTGAACTAATCTTGCAAAATCATAGTGTAGGCAATAAGTAATAAAACAATTTCATTTCATATTTTAAATTAATGTTAAAGAGTAGAAAACTAAAACCAAAATGGAGTCCTAATAACGTTAACCTACATCTTCGACTGCAAACTGCCATCTGCCACTAACGTCACAGTTCACGTTCAACCGCGCTAACGTAACATACACCGAAAGTTGAAATGGACGTTCCAACTACTTCTCGCTGCAGATACATCGAGCATAGAAAAATAATTTCTCTATGACAGTGAGAATACGTAATACCAAACTTTGACTATCTATCTACTATATAGTCAAAGATACCAAATCCGTAATACTAATACGTACAACACATCCAGTTGCACTTAAAAAGATATTCACAACGGTCTTATAGGTATAACGTTTCCGCATTTTTTTATAGAGCCCGAGCGCAGCAAATACGTTATTGTAGCGATAGTGAGATTTCATAAAAATGGGTATTCTATATCGAGAAAAAGTCCGGGCGCAGGAAATGCATTATGGTAGCGAATTTTCGTGAGAATTGGTAGGTATTCTTAATTGAGAAAAACGCCCATGTAGCAAATGCGTTATGATAGCGAATTTTTACAAGAATGGGTATTATTTATTGAGAAAAAGTCCTGACGCAACAAAGGCGTTATGATAGCGAATTTTCAAGATTTACTTAAAAAAATTGTTAGTTAAATAATTAATAAAAGTTGACAAAAATAACAGTAAAAAGTCTGTGGTGAAAAAATAAATATAAATATATAAAGAGCATGCATTCCTTGGTATGTCAGACATTATTAAAGAAGTCAGTTCTAAGTTAGATCTGATTGTGAAGTAGTTGATAGAGGGTTAAAACGGACCACCACGTGTTTACAATACACTACTTTAATTAGATTAAACTATTTACATCTTACACAAAGTTCTTACTTGAAAACTGAACTCTAAAAGAGAAAACATACTGAAGCGCAAAAACTTTTATATGTTAACCTCAGTTGACAATTTGGACGTTGCAGCTCGTCAAGCACACGAGCGATTTCAAAATGAAAAACATTAAATTTGACGAAGTAAAATTTTCTTTTCCGGTATCTGTTAACTACACAAATATAACTATTACACAAGAAAGGGTATATTGCATACTATTTCATTTTATTTTTAGTTTTCTGGATATTCTAAGCAAGTTGTTTAAAAACATTTTTTAAAGTTTCATTAACTTTGGAACTCTTCCTTTTAGAAAAAGTACAAATTTTCATGAAAATTTGATATCGTAATTATTAATTTAAACTGTTTTACCTTTTATGTTTCCTAAGACTGTATTTAAGCAGATACGCCGGCAGATAAGCAAGCATACAAGCAATTGTTCTCAAAAAATGCGCACCAGAACTTTCTCCTGTCCTAACTCGTCTGTTTCAGATATCTTACAATAAAGGCATATTCCCTAGTAATTGGAAAACTGCTCGAGTACAACCTATCCCCAAGAAAGGATCCAAAGCGCTTCCTAGCAACTACAGGCCTATTTCTCTTCTTTCAGTCGTCTCTAAAGTGATGGAAAAGTATATAAACACCGAATTACTAAAATTTCTTGAAAAACACAGTCTAATCCACGACAGGCAGTATGGATTCCGTCAGCGCAGATCGACTGCCGACCTCCTTTCCTTTGTCACCCATTCTTGGAACAAGTCTATGGAACTACACGGTGAATCTCAGATTGTCGCTCTAGACATATCCAAAGCATTTGACCAGGTCTGGCACGCAGCGCTGCTTAATAAACTTCCGACCTATGGTCTACCACCAAAACTCTGTACCTGGACAGCAAATTTCCTCTCCAATCGGAGCATTTCTGTTGTCGTGGATCGCCATTCCTCTAAACTGTATCCAATTAATGCAGAAGTTCCTCAAGGTTCAGCTTTAGCCCCTACGTTGTTTCTTCTCCACATCAATGACCTCCTTTCCAGCACATCCAACCCAGTTCACAGTTACACGGACGACAGCACCCTCTACTCAAATATACAATATTCTAAGCCTCTTTAGCCCAATTAGATGAGGAGGGTTCTGTCTCCGTGGATCTCCAAAAAATATTAGACTGGGGAAGTAGAAATCTTGTACAATTCAACCTCACCAAATCTCAGTCTTGCTTTCTTTCTCATAAGAGATACACCAGCCTTAGACCCATCACAATGAACAACCAAGTTATTCAAAGTAATTAGTCCTTTTCTCTTATTGGCATTTCTGTGGATCGAAATCTCAATTGGCACCAACATGTCAGATCAATTGCAAAAGCGGCTGCTAAGAAGTTAGGTTTCCTCTTCCGGGCTCGCAAATACTTTTCACCAGCTAATCTCTATACCTTATATACTTCACAAATAAGGCCAAACCTCGAATACTGCTCCCACATCTGGGGTGCAGCTGCCGCTTCTAGACTCGCTATCCTGGATTCCATTCAAAAGAGAGCTATACGTCTCATCGGTGACCCTACCCTCACCCAAAGGCTGCCATCCCTTGCCCACCGACGTGCCGTTACTGACCTCTCTCTCTCTCTCTCTCTTTTATAGATATCTGCACGGGCACTGCTCAGAGGAGCTTTCTTCCATAGTTCCTCCACCTGGTGCCCCCAACAGATCTACTAGGGGAACAGAGCGAATGCACCCGTTTACTGTCCAGGTCACCAGACACAGAACATCTTGGTATGCCCGCTCTTTTGTCCCGAGGACTTCCAAGTTGTGGAATTCCTTGCCGGCACATGTTTTTCCTTCTCCTCCGAACCTCCAAACCTTCAAGTCCAGAATTAACAAGTTGCCTCTTTCCTCCTTGTCAACACCCACGGTACGATAGTATTTAGGCTGCAAGTCCTCGTAGTGTGTTGTTGAAAAAAAAATACGGATTTCGTCAAAACCGATCTACTGGCGATATTGTGACATAGTCACTCTTCTTAGGAGTTCTATTCTCCAAAATTTTGGAAAAGGTCATGCAATTTGATTTAATATTTCTAAAGCATTCGATCGGGCCTGACATGCGGAAATCCTCAATTGGCTCCCGTCGTACTCATTTCCTTCGAACTATGCCTATGGACATCTAGTTCTCTAAGAGAGCATTCCTTGCATATTTTTGTCGATGATGTTTCATCAGATAAATTAGAAATTAATCCGGGTTCCTTTTTGGCTCCCCCGACACTTTTTCGTTTGCATGTAAATGACCATGTGCAAACAACGAACAATCCGACCTCAGCTTCGCTGGTGATAGCACTCTTCGCAAGACATTCTTATCGACTCTGAATAGTATCTTCTTCTAGCTCCTTATCAGTGACAGTCGAAGTAACCAACCCCCTAAATGATGACCTGTTTAATATTCTTAGCTGGGACTCTGCAAATCTGGTTATGTTCAATTCCCCCAAAACACAGAATTGCAATTCATTAATTGTTTTTGCATTTAATTGCATCATATCTAGGAGAAATGACTTACAAGGCCCTTATGTTCAGATAGCTGGAAAATACCGCCCAAAAAATCCACACTCTCTACACTGGGTATGGCTGTTGCAGAGGATTTTTGATTTCCTAGCTCCCTAACAGTTAGACTCGAATTAACCAACTCCCTAAATAACGACCTGTCAAGATCCTTAGCTGGGACTCTGCACATCTGGTTATATTCAAAGGCCCCAAAAAACAGAATTGCAATTCATTAATTGCTTTTTACATTTAATTGCATCTTATCTAGGAAAAATGACTTACAAGGCTCTGACGTTCAGATAGCAGGCAAAATACCGCCCAAAAAATCCACACCCTCTAGACGGTATAACTGTTGCAGAGGATATCTGCTGGAATTTACATGTTTCCGATGTTACAAAGGCGGTATCAAAGAAATTTGGGTTTCTGTTTCGGGTTAACAGTTTGTTTTCGTCACAACAGCTTCTTACGTTCTATAAAACACGTATGTGCCCACAGTAAGAATCTTCTTTCATGTCCGTAGGTGCCCGAATGATTAGCTTGTCCCTCCTAAATTCTATTCAGAAGCAAATGTTCGCCTTATAGGAGATTTATCTATCACAGTTAATCTTACTTCTCTAGACCATAGGAGAAAGTACGATAGTATTTAGGCTGTAAGCCCGCGTGGTGTGTTGTTGAAATTAAAAAAAAAATACAACCTATCCTTTTCCTCCGAATGCGTTTTCGGTTTTTTTCCTGCGCAGCAAGTGACATTCATAAGTATCTTTCTATATTTGATGAGTCGTACATGTTTGGTTTGTAATTTCGGATGTTGCATATGAGTGGTCATGTTCCACTACATTATATTTCAGTGAAAATGCTGGTTTTAAACGGTCCATTGGAATGTTTTTCTAACGGTTTTATTGGCTCACTTTCTCTACACGGGACCAATTGTGCTATCAAAATTTTGATTATTCCTACTTAAGCTACAGCTTTGAAACTTGTGTCCGGTGACAATGCAATATAGTATATCTAATATTGTTCTATATCCAATATGGCGGACGCCCGACGATGGCGAAATACCTTCTTCTTCACAACCCCATTGATATAGGTAACTGCTGAAAGGGCTTGACGAGTAAAATACGATCAACCATGTGGTGTCATTCTAAACCCAATATAGCAGATTATCTTCTTCTTCACAACCCCCTTGACATGAGTATCAAATGAAAAGATTCGATGAGTACAATGCGACGTCTTGCAAACAAAATCTCTAGAAGAAATGAATCGCACAAGAAATTACTCCATAATAATTTGTACATATACCTAACATAATGATTTTTAGCTGAACTATATATATATATATATATATATATATATATATATATATATATATATATATATATATATATATATATATATATATATATATATATATATATATATATATATATATATATATATATATATATATATATATATATATATATATATACATACATATATATAATGTATGCATATAAATAATATTTTATCAAAAAACTAAAAAGAGTTTGATAAAATATGTTAAACACAACGCTTTTTAAATGTACTACAAAGAAAATAAGTTTTTTTCTGATCCGATTTTTTTTTTGAAAATTTATATAATTATTAAAAACAAAAAGCATTACGGTGAAAATTGACAAATTTTTAGAGACATCTATCTATTTTTATTATGGTAGCTCTATAGATTATCGACTGATCTTGATAATTATTTCTTAAACATTGTTACACACACACATTGTGAATTGTGAAAAAACGATACACTAACATTTAAATATGTGTCTTTTCACCCATTAATCGTGGGCCAAAGGACTCCAGGGGACAAGCTGAGGAAGTGGAAACAACAACATAAGCTTTCGGTGAAGCTTTCCCCAAGACTGCCATGAGCGGTCAAGAGCCGCATCTGCAAGAGGTGACCCTGCTGATAACTAAACATGACGGATCTAGACGTGGAGGTCGAAATAAATTCCCCCAATCTACGGTGTAACGTGACCCGTGCCTAGGGATGGATGGCACCAGGGTGATGGTGTCGTGAACGGAACCTCTGGAGTACCAGGCAACCCACTAGAGTAACCCGCCTTGCCACCTTACCACACAGGGGGTTCTGATGGTGTGGACAGTATTTCCCCCATTCTCGTGGGAACAACATAAAGATTATAAATACATATGGAATCAAAACCAATGAGGCTCGAGAAGTGTCCCCGGCTACAGACTCGTGCCTTGAGCCCATTCCGGAAACGGAGACGAGCCAGGGGGATGCAGCAGCGTCCGCGGACTCTGGAGGTCTCACGACCGACGTAGATACGGGGGATCGGGGGGTAGCTTCGGCCACAGGCTTGTCCCCGACACCCAAGCTGGAGGCTATGTCTCACCGGAGGGCGGCGAGGACCGCGGACTCTGGGGGCGCCTCCACCAGTGAGGACCCTACTGTAGGGGTAGAGGGACTGCCATGGCAGTCCAAGCGTCTTTCCGGGGCGCAAAGAAAGAAGCTCCGGACGGCGAAGAAAATGGCGACCGGGACGTGGACGGTCGAGAAACCTGTAAAGGCGCAAGCAGAGAGTGCGAGTCAGAAGAGGACGCGCTCGGACTCTAGCACGCCTACTACAGACAGACGTCCCAAAATGGCCAGAGCACCTGTAAAGGCGCAAGAGGAGAGTGCGAGTCAAAAGAGGCCGCGCTCGGGCTCTAGCACGCCTACTACAGACAGACGTCCCAAAAGGACCAGGGCCGGAACACCGGCGCAGACTGGCTCGTATAGGGAGGCTGCGGAGTGCCTCGAAATGGCGATGATTGACAGACGCCATCCTAAGGTCACGCTAGACCAGGGGAAGGCGGACCTGATCCAGGCTGCGGTGGACACTTTTCAGGAAGGGGAAAGCCCGCCTCAATTCCACCGGGCGCGCTGGCGGGGGGCATCCTCTGGATAACCTGTGCCGACCCGCAGTTGCGGGACTGGCTGCGGAAAACGATTGGGGGCCTCGGTCAGATTTGGGAGGGGGCGGACTTGACAGTCGTCGAGCCCAAGGAACTCCCAAAGAGACGCAAGGTCCACGTACGGATCCCAGACACCGTCCCGCAGGAGACGGTGATCAGTAGACTGAAGATCCAGAACCCTGATCTGGGGACACACCATTGGTCGGTTCTAAGCAGAAGGCAGAGGAAAAAGGACAAACTCTCGCCTTCTAGATCGACCAGGCGTCTTACAGAGCCCTTGAAGGAACCTCATTCAAGGCATTCTGGAGCCTGGGGGAAGGGTTAGCTTCCGCCCACTGGGGAAGAAACTAGGGGTTAATGGGACTTAGGTTCCTTCAGGTCAACCCCCAACACAGTAGGGCAGCCACGGCCGGACTACTGATGGCTCTAAGGAACACTGATGTGGCCATTATCCAGGAACCGTACTCCTATAAAGGAGAGATCAAATGACTCGGCTGAGCTGCTGGAAAGCTCATCTGCAGCAGATCCAGCGAGAACCCGAGTGCCTGCATTTTTGTCAGAGAAGGGATAGAGTTTCTGCCTTTAATGAATTTCCGTTCCAGGGACCTGGCAACGATCAAAATCCGATGTGGAGGAGTAGATGGGCCAAGGGAGATTACTGTCGGATGACGGATGCCACGGGACAGCACGGACTCTCCTCCACCCAAGGAATTGGATCATCATCGGCATGGATGCGAACGCGCACCATGAGTTGTGAGGAAGCTCGGACACAAAATCTAGCGGTGAGGCACTTTTACAATTCTTTATGAAATTTAGTTTAGACATATTGAATAGAGGTAATACACCGACCTTTGTCACAACACGGCGTGAAGCTTTAGATCTAAGAGTTTCCACCCAGTTTCTGGTTGACTTTGTTAAGAACTGGGCTGTGTCTGGGTAAGTGAGTAGCTCAGACCACAGATACATCCGGTTTGAAATCGCCAAAGTCGAAAGAGAAACGGTATGGTACCGGGACCCCCGCAAGGCGGACTGGGAAGCCTACAGGGCAGACCTAGCTGTGGAACTGCGGGGGGTTAAGAGTACCACAGACAATTCAACAGACCTCGAGATTGCGGCAGTCCAAGTGCGAGACGCAATCACCTTGGCCGATAACTGCCCCCTGAAAATGAGGGCGAGTACCAAGAACGTCCTGTGGTGGAACGAGGACCTCAGTCAAAGGAGGATGCAGGTTCGTAAGCTGTTTAACGCGACCAAAAGGTCGAGTGCATGGGATGAATACAGGCAGGCCCTAACGACCTATAACAAAAGACTGAGGGACGCCAAGTAGAAGTCGTGGAGGAGGCAATGCGAGGAAGTGGAGAACACGTCCGAGAGTGCTCGACTACACAAGATCCTGCCCAACGGCACTCAGACCAACATAGGCTCTCTTAGAACATCCACGGGAGGCTTTACAAGCTCGGGGGAGGAAACTATGGAAATTTTACTCCAGACGCACTTCCCCGGGCTGTAGCATAATAAACCAATCACCTCTGGACTAGGAACACTCAGAAACAGAGGCGCCTTACAGGCGGGCATCTAGAGTAGACTGGACAGTCGCTAAAGACGTGGTTACTTGGAGCAAAATCAGATGGGCCATTAACAGCTTTAAGCCATACAAATCCCCGGGATTTGATGGAATAATGCCAATCATGCTGCAACAGGGGATAGATATACTGGCGCCGGCCTTTACCCCTATTATGAGGGCCATTCAAATTTTCTTTTTTTTAATCGAACACGCCTTATGTTATTGCATTTTCAATCGAAATATAATACATGTTTGTAAGAAAAGAAATTCTGGGCGCAGCAAGTGCGTTATGGTAGCGAATTTTCATTTCAATTTGCTATTAACCCATAAGGTTGACCAAGAAACCAGTTTTTTTTCGTGAACACTTTAATTTTACTTTCGGAAATGTTTGTACGTTTTCAAACAATAAAGTTATTTTGATGAAACATGGCACATTGTTTCTACTATATAAAAAAGGTAAAGGTAAGATGCTTACTAGCAATTAGACCAATGATGGCCTTTTTGCTCATCTAAACTAACCTACCCTCCACCTTAAGCTCGATCGAAACGACAGCAGTGATTTGAAAAATCACCCGCTGCCGGTGAGTCTCGAACCGTCGTCCCCAGAGTCCGAATTGGAAAGTCTAAATTGACTTTCCCACACGGCCATGGAGGTGCGTTTCTACTATATAGGTTATACTGGTAACCAAATTTGATGTCTGCTTTCTTTAAAAAAACATATTTGTGTTAAAAACATTTTTATGAAAATTCACTACCATAACGCACTTGCTGCGTCCAGACTTTTTATCTTTCATTCTGAGGTTCGGCCTTTTTTCGCCTTATTTGATTGGATTATAATATCAAATCCAGAATAATTGTAAATACAACCCCTCTTTAGCAGTCCATCCATAGGGAGTTAACGTTGCAACACATTTAACGGATACTTGTGACCTATGGTTTGAAATTATCGCCTAACAACCTAGGCCACGAGTGTGCTTATATTATCTTTATGTTACGCTATAAGCAATAATTAAATACGCTTTTTTCACTAAATTATGTATGTTTAAGTTAACCATATACAGAATAATTCTAAATACCACCCTCCTCTTCGTTTTCCATCTCTACGGAGTTGCAACATATTTTAACGGATACTTGTCTGTTTTTTTACCACTAAATGGATGTAGCCTTGCACAGGACTCGCCTCTGTGTCATAATTAATGTATGTTACGCTATAAGCAGTAATTATATTAGCTTTTTTTTACAAATCCTGTAGACTTAATTAACCACATCCAGAAATATTATAAATACAATCCCCCACTTAGCAGTTCATCCGTACGGAGTTGAAACATATTTTAACGGATAATTGTCTGTTTTTTTATCTCTAGACGAAGTAAATAATTTGCAAAATTATTTTTAAGGTAACGAGGACACCAGTTATTTTTCTCATAAGAAAAAACCACAATCCATGTACCTACATTTAGCATATTTCCGTATGCATATAATAAATATGGCAACCACACCTCTTTGGAGGTTGAATTAAAGCCAAGTCTCCGCCCAGCCGCTGTAACGATTTCATATTAGAGTTTTTCTGGGCGTAGAAACCGACTAAGCGTCCCGGGAGTAAAAAAAAAACTATAAACTTTTCCCATAAAATTGTAATATTACACTATATACAGGTTGCATTGAGAAGAGGGACCGCCTGTATTGATCGGGCCATACTCCACTGATTTCAAAGCATCTTCAAACGGGAACCGGCGCTGGCCGAACGCCGAGAACTTTATGGATACATCCCCTTTAAGCAAATTAAAGTTGTGTCACATGTACATGTGTTTTCGTTGTTTCTATCATATATTTAATTTCTAGTTTTAGATAAACGACCAATTTGCCAATCAAATGGCTTTTGATATTTAATATTTTTCTTTGAAAACAAGTCAATCCATGGAAATTGTTATGCTACGTGTTCACTTTCACTGAAAACATGTGCGGGTATATGAGTGCCTAAAAAATTTGGTTTTGACCAATTAAATAAGGTTTTCAGTTACAATTATTAGATTTAAATGTTTGCATTTAACAGGTTTGCCTAATATTTAAGAGTTAAGTTCAGAAGAGCCATTATATAATAACCAATAAATATAATACGGGGAGGAAAATATTTATTCTAAATTATGTCTTGACATTTTGGGCTCAGACCATGGATATACAATCAAAGAGGTACGCCGAAGATCAACACTTTTGCATTGTACCACAAAAGCTATGTGAGCCTAGTTTGCATATGGAAGAGAGAGGGGGTAACGACACAACGATGTGGGTAATTAGGTTGGTGAGACAGCAACAGGCAATTAGCGTTGTCAGAGTGTCCTGTTTATACTGACATCTCACATATTGAAATACCTAACATCGTTTAAACACTTACACAAATTCTGTAGTAAATTGTTCTTCTTTGATACAACAAAAAGTAAAACAACCACATTTTAGACAGTTGTAGGCTGTCTAATTTTTTCCGTGGCTCGGACTAAACACCTGTAGATTAACGTTTTCTGAAAAAGGGACCAGCAATTACGAAGGGAGCTAAACAATTGTAAAAAAAATGGTAGTCCAGAATTTATTCGCGAAATGTATAGGATACGATATAATTCATACAGTCGGATCTAAGGTGGAAGAGGGTGTGAACAGTGTGTTTGTAACTCAGAATTAAACAAACAACGTGAAATTATTGTAACCTGTGGCAAGCATTAACGTGCGCTTTAGTAAAATCTCATTATACCACAAGCGTGTTATTTATATCCGATAATAGTTTCTCTAGCAAAGTTAGTTTCACCGGAGGATGAATGGACTACTTGATACTCGTATGAGGTTAACCGTGTTAGCAAAACATTCGTTAGGTGTAAAAATCACAATTGTGGTGAAGTGGGTTTTTACCAAAGTGTACTCACCGAAGGGTGGTCCTTTTTTGGAACTGAAATTGCGAATCCACCAGAAATTTTACAACTGAGCGACATGAAATTTGACAAGTCCTGTGATTCACTCCAAAACGTCACTAGTTTCTATGGACATTCTTTCTGACGTCTTAAGAACGGCCACTTTATTCAGCGTATTATCATAGCACAAGATGCTGTGGTATTACTGCCTTCGTCCACGGTTTGAACTTGACAGCGAAGAAAGCGGTGTTTATATAAGTACTAAGCCATCTACGAATCGAAGGAATCGAGAAAGGGCGCTTGTACATTGTTTAATGAGTCGTATAGGCGTTTGGCCTTCCAGCGCTGCGACCCCAATGGCTCTTTTGTACACGACTCTTTTTCCTAATAGTTTCCCAAAAAGTTCAGACTTTTTATGTAGTCCACTATCTTCTTGTGGGCTATTTTACCTATTTCCTGGATTGTTAAGGTCACCTGTCCAAGGTGTTTGAGCCTTTTGTAGAACTGAGCCATGCAGTCGCAGAGCAAGTGTTCTGCTTCAGTGCAGTATCTGCAGTTTTCACTGTCCGCCTTGCCCATCTTCATAAGGCGATACGTCACTGGGGAGTGTCCTGTGAAAATTCCTGTAATTATTTTCAAGGCGTTCCTGTTCAATCCAAGAAACCGTTCAGACTTTTCTGTTGAGATGGTGATAAACCGTTTTGACTGCCTTAAGCCTGGCGTTTTTCTCCAGTATGATGATATTTGGTTCCACTCCCAAGTATAAAGTTCGTGTTAGTCCACAATAGGGCTCTGAACCAGGGTCTCAAGAACGGCCACTCTTGACAGCGAAGAAAGCGGTGTTTATATAAGTACTAATCCATCTAGGAATCGAAGGAATCGAGAAAGGAGATACTGCGGCAAACAAAGCAGAAAAAGAAGGTGTACCAGAAGAAACATCTTTAGGAACAAATGAAAACATCTCTAGGAACAAATTATTTTAAATTGCCAATTAAAAAACTCTAAAATCAGAAATGTCTAAATCAAAGGCCAATCACTGTTTTAAAACTAAAAACACATAAGATAAATTTGTCTATTGTACATCAAACGGTTTCCGATATATTATTCTTGTTTATGAATTAGTTTATGAAAGCAAAGGTAATACTAAAGCAATTTCTGAGGAGCAATGTCGATGAGAGTATCGACAGAACAGGCAGGCATTTCAAACTTTCTCCTATGGTCTAGACAAGTACAATTGACGGTGATTGTCATAGACAGAGATTTAAAACTTTATCCTATGGTGTAGAGAAGTAAGATTAACTGTGATAGATGAATCTCCTATAAGGCGAATATTTGCTTCTGAATATAATTTAGGAGGGACAAGCTAATCATTTGGGAACTCACGGACATGAAAGAAGATTCTTACTGTGGGCACATATGTGTTTTATGGAGCGTAAGAAGCTGTTGTGACGAAAACAAACTGTTAACCCGAAACAGAAACCCAAGGTTCTTTGATACCGCCTTTGTAACATCGGAAACACGTAAATTCCAGCAGATATCCGCTGCAACAGTTATACCGTCTAGAGGGTGTTGATTTTTGGGCGGTATTTTGCCTGCTATCTGAACGTCAGAGCCTTGTAAGTCATTTTTTCCAGATAAGATGCAATTAAATGTAAAAAGCAATTAATGAATTGCAATTCTGTTTTTTGGAGCCATTGAATATAACCAGATGTGCAGAGTCCCAGCTAAGGATCTTAACAGGTCGTCATTTAGGGAGTTGGTTAATTCGAGTCTAACTGATAGGGAGCTAGAAAATCAAAGATCCTCTGCAACAGCTATACCCAGTGTAGATGTAGAGAGTGTGGATTTTTTGGGCGGTATTTTCCAGCTATCTGAACATAAGGGCCTTGTAAGTAATTTGTCCTAGATATGATGCAATTAAATGCAAAAACAATTAACGAATTGCAATTCTGTGTTTTGGGGGCATTGAACATAACCAGATTTGCAGAGTCCCAGCTAAGAATGTTAAACAGGTCATTATTTAGGGAGTTGGTTACTTCGACTGTCGCTGATAAGGAGCTAGAAGAAGATATTATTCAGAGTCGATGAGAATGTCTTGCGAAGAGTGCTATCACCAGCGAAGCTGTGATCGGATTGTTCGTTGTATGCACATGGTCATTTACATGCAAACGAAAAAGTGTCGGGGGAGCCAAAAAGGAACCCGGATTAATTTCTAAATTATCTGATGAAAGATCATCGACAAAAATATGCAAGGAATGCTCTCTTAGAGAACTAGATGTCCATAGGCATAGTTCGAAGGCAATCCGTATGATGGGAGCCAATTGAGGATTGCCGCATGTCAGGCCCGATCGAATGCTTTAGAAATATCAAAACAAATTGCATGACCTTTTCCAAAATTTTGGAGAATAGAACTCCTAAGAAGAGCGACTATGTCACAATATCGCCAGTAGATTGGTTTTGACGAAATCCGTATTGGTATATTCATAACTTTTTCCATAACTTTCGACAAAACTGATAGAATGGAGATTGGACGATAGTTCCCCGCATAGGATCTGTCTCCCTTATGAACTAGAGTTTTTGCCGCAAAAATTGTGGGCAGAATATGTAGTAACTACTGCCTTTCGGGAAGCTTTATTGAACCAGCGTTTTGAATTACATCGACATGTTTCGATGAAATGAGAATATGTGTCGGTGATTAAAAAGAATACCTGTATATTTAAATATTATCAATATTCTACTAGGTGAGGTCGGGGACCTGTGATGAGTACTGATAAATACACGTTGGAGAATCATAGTCGCGACAATGCATTTTTCAGACACCTTAAGATCGTTTCGCCAACAAAGTTGACCTCTTCGAGGGTAAAAAAACTATTTTGGGCAGCTAAATTGATTTGCCCCAACTTATGTCCTATTTGATAATGCCCACCACAGGTTCTATAATTTAAAATTTCATGACAATATTGCACTTGACTAATTGAAGATTGGAACCTGTGATGAGCACTGATAAGTACACTGGGAGAACCCAAATCACCACAACACATTTTAAAGAAACTCGACGATCGTTTCACTAACCAAGTTAGCGTCATCAGAGGACTACTAATTCTGAATGTTTGCCGACTACAACAGTATATATATATATATATATATATATATATATATATATATATATATATATATATATATATATATATATATATATATATATATATATATACATACGGTCAGGTACCTGGCTTGTACGATTGAGGGTGGTTCAAGGTAAAAAAAAATACTGCTTGCTTGCCGGACGTTTACCTCTACCTGAATTCGGTTATCAACACTCCCACATTCAGATTGTGGACATAGAAAGTGGACATAAGCGGCGGGGCCGAATTCATACAATTTTTATTATTATATTTACTAATATTAATGTATATATATATATATATATATATATATATATATATATATATATATATATATATATATATATATATATATATATATATATATATACTGGGTGGTCCATTTCGCTGGAAACGCTCATTTTTACCCATTAATATCAGTTTTATGAAAATGTGTGTTGAACAAAATTTGTTGACACCAAATCACAGCACACCCTGAAAATATTGACTGAACATGCATTTTTTTAAATGGAACGCCCGGTATATTTTTCATTTTTCAAACTCGTCTCAACAAATGCTACAAATTGATATAGCATATGATGGGTCTAACAAATTTTCGCGAGATTCAGTTTTTTGTGTAAAAATAATGGTGTTTTGTGTGGGCTATGGATGAGTTATTTAGAACTGCCAACAAAGTTTGTTTAGTGGAAAATGAAATACCTCTGACGGACTTTCTAGTGCAGTCAACAGAACTTGCCTTAACAGTAGATAGTGATCACTTTTTGAAAAAAAAAACATTCCAAAATTTTAAATGGCACCCCCTTTTTTTATTCCACAATTGGATCAACAATTAAATAACAATTTTTTTTATTGAGCACACATGGCACGGTAAGCTCATAGTTTTCGAGATATTTAGATTTGAACTTGTAAAATACAGATTTTGTATGTTATACTTAAATTAAAAATTATTCAGTTATTACTGAAACGCTAAATTAAGATAATATCTCTATTAATTTAACGCAAGATGTAAGGTAGATATGTATAATATCAGTATCGTTATGCATTATTTTTGATGGGTAGCTTCTTATTGCGATATTGCCTCATGCGGTCTTTTTTGAAAGACCGTATTGACGTATTCGCTTTTATATGTCGTTTGTTTTCGTTTTACTAAATAAAAATTTTCAAACAAATATCAACCCTACTTTTGATGTTCATAAAGAAATCCGTGACATTGATTGTGCTGTTTCCTCTTTTTTAAAACTAATTAGAGTGCTTTTTTAGAGGAAGGCTAAATGAGCACCGTTAATGTATTGTATTTTTCAAGTTTAAATCGCAATACCTCGAAAAAATTTTTGTTATTTAATTGTTGATCCAATTGTGAAATAAAAAAAGGGGTGCCATTTAAAATTTTGGATTTTTTTCAAAAAGTGATCACACTGTCTACTGTTAAGACAAGTGCGCTTTCTGTTGACTGCACTAAAAAGTCCGTCCGGGGTATTTCACTTTCCACTAAACAAACTTTGCTGGCAGCTCTAAATAACTCATCCACAGCCCACTCGAAACACCACCATTTTTACACAAAAAACTGAATATCGCGAAAATTTGACAAGTTAGACCCATCATATGCTATATCAATTTGTAGCATTTGTTGAGACGAGTTTGAAAAATGAAAAATATACCCGGCGTTCCATTTAAAAAAATGCGTGTCTAGTCTGCCACGGGAAAAGTGATCACCCTGTACAGTGGAAAATATTTTCAGGGTGTGCTGTGATTTGGTGTCAAGAAATTATGTTCAACACACATTTTCATAAAACTGATATTAATGGGCAAAAATGAGCGTTTCCAGCGAAATGGACCACCCAGTATATATATACTTTCGAAAGCTTTTAGCTGTTCTGGTTGCCTAACATTTTTGATTAATTTTAGGTTTTCTTTATCTACGTGGTGATTATTGTCCCAAATATGCCTGGCGACGCAAGACCTATGTCGCTTGTTAGAAACTTGTGACAACTCTTTAGACTATTTTACTAGAGATACCAATAATCGGAACGTGGAAGTGTTGGTCACCAAATTCAGGTAGAGGTAAACTTCCGGCAAGCAAGCAATAAAACTTTTTTATTTTTACTTTGAACGACCCTCAGTCGTATAAGCCAGGTACCTGTACCGAATATATACACTTTGTAGCCGGCAAATATTTAGAATTATTCATCCTCTGATGACGCTAACTTGGTTAGTGAAACGGTCGTCAGGTGTTTTTAATGTGTTGTGGTAATTTTGGTTCTTCGAGTGTAGTTATTGCACTTGTTTCAATAAAAACCTAATGCTAAAAAAAGTTATTAAAAACTACACAAGCACGTGAATGCCAAAATAAAGATTGGGATTTCAGGCCGCAGCATTGTAATATTCTGTAATTTTTAAGCGTAAATTAAAAATATACATAGAATTTGTGTGGGAGATGGTGCATGCATTTCTATGCTAAAAAGAGCTGATGTGGCAAATAAGCTCGGCCCACTTTATGTTGGCATCTGGGTGCAAAAGGAGCTCCATGTTGAAACATAAAGGAGACTTGGGGGTATTGTGGATGTAATTCAATCAGTCTATTCAATGTATTGAATGGTTTCCTAGCCGCGGGATAGAAATTAATTTATCATTTAAATGTACTATTATTCCTTTAGCTCCTTTTGTGCCTTTTAATGATAAACTTGACGTAGCTTTAGGATGGAATTCACCTTTTAACAACGTACAGAAATAACTAAGAGATTCACGTGGTCTATATTTTAGACTAAGAATTCTGAAATTTACAATCGAAATTTAAAACTGGGCTGGTTCTTGCGATACTGAATAATCGCTGCTTACAATAAGAACATTATTATTTTTTGGATCAATATTATTCATCAATGTTTATATTTTTACAACCTTTTCTCTCTACAGTATATTATATCTACAAGTTTACAAAAAAATATGATATTCAGAAATAAGATTCTGAATGATATTTCTTTTTGTGGAAAACAGTGCAAATCTAGGCAGTAGTATGATATGAGCGTTCTCCGTCTTGTTCAAAATCTATTCGTTCTTAGACTGCAAAGCATTTATTAGTGAATTTTTATTTAAAAAAAATCACTAATAGAGAGGTATCGACGGTGACTTTGCAAATTTTTTTTTTCAAATGAGCGCGAACTAGGACCCCTAGAACCCATATCCGGGGTCAGTTTCAATTTTTATATGTATATATATATATATATATATATATATATATATATATATATATATATATATATGTATGTATATATGTATATGTATATATCCGTCTGATCACTCAAAAAATAATTAACCGATTTCAATGAAACTCGGCAAATGCCTTTCTTTTATTAACGGTTTGGATGAGTTCGTTGGCCAGGAAAAACGGACGGGGTTTTCCGGAAAAATTTTGAGTTTTCTTTCAAAAAAAAATTTTTTTCTCCGAGAATAACAAAGCTGTTTTAATGAAATTTACTATATATATTGCCTTGGGCGAGACCTTACTAACTACCAAAATTCAACTTTCCAAGTTTGTAGAAAATTGAGTTATCAAATTTTAATAATTTTTTTTTCGAAAAATTTTTTTTCTCCAAAAATTACAAAGTTATTTTAATGAGATTTGGTGGCTATCTTGCCCTAGGAAAGACCTTACTACATACTAAAATTAAACTTTCTAACTTTATAGAAAACTGAGTTATTCAAATTTGAAGCATTTAATAAAAATTCACTACCATAACGCACTTGTTGCGTCCAGTTTTTTTATTTTTTATTTCTAAGGTATCCAAGTTATTAACACCCCCTCATTTACTTTTGTACGCTCAAAGAATTGAAAACCATAACAGACCATTACTGTGTAGTTTCTTCTGATTTTTTTAAACTCATTTTTTCTAAATATAACATTGCATGAAATATTTCGTGCTGTAAAATATACATTTATTAAACAGAACATTTAGTTTAACACCAAATAATAACGCTTCTAATGTAGGTTATCAAAATATAAGGTTGCTGTGGTGTAGAGTCTAAGCCAGCGTTTCTCAACCTTTTAGTATTTGCGACCCAATTTTCAATCACAATTCTAATCAGGCTTATTCTCGCAACTACACGAGAAGTTCTGATTTGTTTTGAATATTCTATAACGTGTGCGCGACGTGTATAAATGCTGCATCTCGTCAGTTCCAGCCAGTCTGAGCCGACTCGATCCTTCTACCGAGAATGTCTATGATGTAATTTGCGTGTTAACTGCAATTCACGATATTCGAGTAGCAGTAGATTTATACAGTGTATACAGAATCATGGATAAATTTTTAAGTGAGAGTAAGCTAGAATTTGACGATAGTCAAGGATCAACAAGTGCACAGACGAGAGTGGTTGTGAAACAAAAATCAAGAACCTATTCTCAAGAATATTTAAAGTTTGGGTTTTCCAGCACTGTAATAAATGAAGAAAAAAGGCGTTGTGTGCCATTTTCTCAAAAATTTCGACAGCAGACAGCTTGAAACATAATAAATTTAAATGGCATTTGGAAACGCTTCATAGTGAGTAGGTTAGCAAACAACCCGGAGAATTACAATTAAAATCTATGGAAGGCAAACATCTTTTTTTAACTTTGTAAATGAAAAAGCTAAATTAAAAAAGTTAATGCGTTTTGTAGAAAATTGGAATTATGGGACACAAATGTAAAGCAAAAAACCTAGAAATGTTTGCAAACGTGGATTAATGTGTTAAAACTTAAAAGGCTGAAGAACAACATGTGGCAGTTGTCTTTGTAACCATTGAAAATCATTTCGCCATGCAGGCAAAGAATCTAAAAAAGGTATTTTCTTACTGCCTTCAACTTGACAGCAAGTTATGAGTGGGTTAGGTATCCATTACAAAATACTCCCGAAGGTCTCTCAACTGCCGAAGAGAAATTTTTATAGACTTTACGGCAAGTGGCGAAATGAACAGACAATTTAGTAATATATCACGTTTTCAATTTTGGGCAGGGTTGGATGATGAGTTTTCTGCACTGAAAACAAAAGTATTTCGTATACTATTACCATTTTCAACGTCCTACCTTTGCGAAACCAGATTTTCTGCGGTTGCTGCTTTGAAGACAAAATATAGATCTCAGCTAAATATATAAAAAAAGCTTAGAGTGTCAATATCGAAAATTAAACCTTCTTTCGAAAAACTTTGCTCTGCAGGACAGGCCCAAGGGAGTCATTAATACATTGTACAGTACTGATACAATCATATATAAATGTATTCTATTGCTTCTCTTTCAGTCAATTAAACACATTTTTTAATAACATTTTTTCTTAATATGCTCGCAACCACATTGAGTTTTATCACGCCCCCTAGGCGCGCCCAGCAGGTTGAGAATTGCTGGTCTAAGCATACTGATGTATCCAGCTCTTTGCATCGGGGATGGGGAGAGAGGTCCTCGGCAGGGACCCCATCCAACCTAACCCATTTTCACTCTCTTGAAAAAGCTGCATGGTGATTTGGCTCCTTAAAATTCAGAAAAGAATACCCACAAGAGAATAGATATTTTTAAGCAAAAATTAAACAACTGAAGAAAAACCTGATACTATTTATCATTTATTGGTCTATAAAACTACAAAAAAATTAAAAAAGATAGAAATTAAAACCTACAATCGTCCAAAATTTTAACAGAACCAGTTATTTCACTACATATTACAGCTCCAATAAAGATACAAACAAAATTTAACTTACAAAACAAAAATGATAGATAGCTGAATTCTAGGAAGTATTTTGAGTGCGTGTCGGTGCCGACTAGTTTACTGTTGGCCTTCTTTATTTCAAAAGCTCTTAATATCCATAAATATATGATAAAGCAATGAAATCAAATATTTTTTATTGCGCTTCCTGAGGACAACTCTTCACACGCTGTATTGTACGGGGCAGGGGTTGCTGTGCTGCTTCCCTTTGCATCAAACATAACACAGTATTTAGTAATATTCTATCAGATTGATGCATTTTTAGTTTCCATAGCAGGAGTGCCTTGGAAATCAATTTGTTAGATAAACACATGTCAAAGTTATTTTGATGTCATAATATTATCGTTTTATTAAATTCTCTGCGAATTTGTAAATTTGGAGGAATTGTTGGCAAAAAACGGAGGGTTAAGTAGAAAAAAAAGAGCATATCCAAAATATCCGTCTATTAGTTCAACATTGAAGTTAGGCATCGAATGCCGCTAGAACTATCTTTGCTGTTTATGGAAAGAACGCAATTTGAAAAAATCTGGACGCAGCAAGTGCGTTATGGTAGTGAATGTTCATAGAAATGATCTGGCACCAAATATTTTTATAACTTTTTTTCCTGTAACATAGAAATCTGAATTTTGCTATATAGTTATCCTTTAAATGTCATAAACTTGTGTACCAAATTTGATTACCATAGCTTTTTTATTTTTGCAGATAAAAATTTTGTCCGAAAGAAAACCCAGAATTTTCCCGGAAAACCTGGTTAGATTTTCCTGGCTAACGAATTTATCCAAGCCCCTTACAGAAGGAAGGTACACGCCAAATTTTATCAAAATCGGCGTATTATTTTTTGAGTTATCGGTGATAAACATCTAAAAATTGAAACTGACCCCGCATATGGGTTTTAGGGGTCCTAATTCGCGCTCATTTGAAATGTTTTTTCAAAATTCAAAAGTCGGGATCTCCCCATTAGTGAATTTTTCTAAGAAAACTCACTAAAAACACAACACAAAAATGGTTTTCTTATTCCAAAGACTGGCATTTTGACATTAACGATTCTCTATATTCAGAGAGATTTTCAGACTTTGATATATCTGTTGTAGTTTTTGCAGCCAAAATATAAAAGCGTCAATCTGAATGTTGTCATACTGACTATAGACAATACTTACGCTGTTGCCGGATAATAACACTTTAGAATGTATAAAAATATTGATTTAATAATTCCTTAGTTCTAAGATTTACAGAAAAACCTGATCAAACCCTGTTGTAGCGCTTTTGAGCTCTATACTTGTTATCATACATTTACAATGCCCGATTTTCCCAAAATAAATGTTTGAAATTGAAAAAAAAAATTGGTTAAGCGAAAAACATTATAAAAAAGTTCTCTGTCACGCCTAGGCATTATCTTCTCTACTTGAAATATGTACTGTTATAAACCAAACACCCTGTATATAATTTTTGGACTTTCACTTACTGCGCTATTAACCTAGCTAAATATTTTGAAATGTAATGTATTTAATAGATTACGCTTACAGAATATTTTGCTATTATAGTAAAAATGCCGCGTTTCTTCCAAAGTTCACATTCTGAATCAATATACATTTGAAAGCTATTCTCAAGAGTATATAAGCACGGTGACATTACAGTATACTTTCGAAAGTATTCCAATACAGTCGGAATTGAATAAAGTTAACATGTACGTACGAATATCTGGGGAAGTTGTGCGGAATAGTGTATCCCGAGCCGGGAATAAACAGCATAACAAACTATGCCGCATGCAAGGAATGACATTATGACTGCTATATCAGGAAAAATGTTCTCTAGACAGGCTCAGAATCACACCGCCTTGGTCCGAATTACACTTTTAAACTAGAAAGTTAAATCCAGAAAAGCTTGAATTTAGTTCATGCAGTGTTCACTTTTGGGTTTGTCAAAAACAGATAAGGCTTTAACTTCCTACGGTGCGTATGCTTTCCTCAACGATTCAACTTTCTTATACGGTGAAATTTATTTGTTAAGGTGTTGTACACCTTAAATTATGTTAAGCGCGACATTTAATTGAGTTTGACTATGACTTAGAATTAATGCAGTCGTCAAACCTTTACGTCCAGTTCTAGGTCCTTTGTTTGGTGCTTTGCACAATACCGTTCTGAAGAGAATCAAAAGGTTCTTAAGAATTTCCACAAGTGAAACAAGAATTAACGGTTTGGCTGTCATGAATATTCACGGGGACATAAATATGAAGCAGGCATTATAACAGATATGTTTGCATAAAAAATAAGAAAGACTCCAGGATTTCAAATCATGAAGACTTTTTTTCCTTAATTATGTGTGGCCTGACTCATACCTATAAATAAGGCACTCTACCACGGACAAATGTAAACTTGTGAACAACAAAAATTATATGTTTATTTTTTTATGTTTTCTGTCAACCTATTTCAATCTATCCCAAGCAACAGGTGCGAACTTTGATGTGTCAAATCGGGACTTAGACGTTTTCCGGAAAACTCCATTTTTTTTCTATAATTGACTTTTTGGTCTTTAAACTTACAGACCTAAATTTTGGTACGTGGTTCACTCTTTATAATACAAACACGCGTACCACATCTGGTTGCCCTTACTTTGTTATTTTCGGAGATCTACATTTTTTCCGAAAGAAACCACAAAATTTTCCGGGAAAGCCTGGGCCGATTTTCCTGGCTCATGAACTTATCCAAGCCACTTGCAACACACACACACACACACACACACACACACACACACACACACACACACACACACACACACACACACACACACACACACACACACACACACACACACACACACACACACACACACACACACACACACACACACACACACACACACACACACACACACACACACACACACACACACACACACACACACACACACACACACACACACACACACACACACACACACACACACACACACACACACACACACACACACACACACACACACACACACACACACACACACACACACACACACACACACACACACACACACACACACACACACACACACACACACACACACACACACACACACACACACACACACACACACACACACACACACACACACACACACACACACACACACACACACACACACACACACACACACACACACACACACACACACACACACACACACACACACACACACACACACACACACACACACACACACACACACACACACACACACACACACACACACACACACACACACACACACACACACACACACACACACACACACACACACACACACACACACACACACACACACACACACACACACACACACACACACACACACACACACACACACACACACACACACACACACACACACACACACACACACACACACACACACACACACACACACACACACACACACACACACACACACACACACACACACACACACACACACACACACACACACACACACACACACACACACACACACACACACACACACACACACACACACACACACACACACACACACACACACACACACACACACACACACACACACACACACACACACACACACACACACACACACACACACACACACACACACACACACACACACACACACACACACACACACACACACACACACACACACACACACACACACACACACACACACACACACACACACACACACACACACACACACACACACACACACACACACACACACACACACACACACACACACACACACACACACACACACACACACACACACACACACACACACACACACACACACACACACACACACACACACACACACACACACACACACACACACACACACACACACACACACACACACACACACACACACACACACACACACACACACACACACACACACACACACACACACACACACACACACACACACACACACACACACACACACACACACACACACACACACACACACACACACACACACACACACACACACACACACACACACACACACACACACACACACACACACACACACACACACACACACACACACACACACACACACACACACACACACACACACACACACACACACACACACACACACACACACACACACACACACACACACACACACACACACACACACACACACACACACACACACACACACACACACACACACACACACACACACACACACACACACACACACACACACACACACACACACACACACACACACACACACACACACACACACACACACACACACACACACACACACACACACACACACACACACACACACACACACACACACACACACACACACACACACACACACACACACATATATATATATATATATATATATATAAACATTGAAACTGACCCCGGATATGTGTTCTAGGGGGCCTAATTAGCGCTCATTTGAAGAAAATTTCAAAATTCAAAAGTCGGGATGTCCTCATTAGTGAATTTTTTTAAACAAAATTCACTAAAATGATGCAAAACAACTAATAATAACATTCATCACACAAGAAAAGTGAAAGTTAATGAATGAGTAGTTATTCTCAAAATTTAGTTCTAATTAGCGCCTTCGTGGCCTTATTGGAAAGTCGATTGAAACTTCCCAATTCGGACTCGGGCGACGACGGTTCGAGACTCACTGGCAGCGGATCATTTTTCAAATCACTTCTGTCGTTGAGATCGAGCTTAAGGTGGAGGATAGGTTAGTTTAGATGAGCAAAAATGGTCAGCACTAGCCCAATTGCCAGTAAGCATCTTACCTTTTTACCTTTAGTTCTAATTAAATGTAACAAAAAAGTTTATAAAAACTCGATATCAGGTGAAATTATATCAAGCTATATAGTAATTGTATTATTAAAGAAAGATGGCCACATCCTTGTCAATCAATTTAATCTATATCATGGGATTTAAATCTAAATCATCGCTGAAATTGTTCCAAACAAAGCTTACAAGCTACTAGTTTACACAGAAAAACACCAGATAAATTATTATTAAGTCTGACTTACTGTCTTGCACTCGGATGGAAACATTGACGTTCCATCCGAGGAAGGAAGCAATTTAGTTATGCAATACTAAGACTAGGATCCATGAGAGTAGCCAGTTACGTCACAGGCCTTGCTAGGTGACCCAACGTTTATGTAGAGACTCAAATATTTGGGTAGTGGCGGTGAGGTAGAAGCTATGCTGCAGACTGTGTCCTAACAGTAAGTATTGGCGAAAAGATATGGGTAGGACGTCTGACCACGTCCAAAAACATAAAATAGAGGCGATAACGTAAAAGGCAGCCTTCTGAGTATGCCATGTAACCTATACTGAGTATGCGAACCTCACCATCAAAACACTTTTTTGTAATGATTGCGATATTAAAAATTTAGACAATACGACTTACCCGGTATAGCGTTGCTCCCAGGTAGATTTCTCTAGTCAGGCACTACTTAACACAGCCTCGTGCTGTGAATGCTCTTGCACATTTTCTTTGTGAGCAGCACACACCGAAGTGAAAGCCAACGACTCGCTCGTCTACAGTTTCCCTTCCGTGGCTTAATCTTTACATCCTCGTTTCAACGCTGTCGTATTACCTCTCGGTCGGAAAACTCATTCTATATGGACTGTACCGCACGTTCAATGATTACGGCATTGTTTACAACCATAGGGCCTGAGGTCATATGTGGGTTCTGATAATTACTGTATCATCATCATCTCACCCCGGGTGTTTATCTGGCTTTACGTACTAAATTTTAATACCTATATTTGTAGCTCTTAACTACAACTCTTATAATAACAAATTTTCTTTCAAAAATATTTACCCGTGTCGAATGATTTTATGACCTAATTTTGTGAGCCTTACACATGACAATCTTTCCGATTTATTGATTAATTTAAAAATTTTACAGGTAGGGAAAACCCCCCAGGAAACTCACCTTTCCCGGTACCTTTCGCTTAACAGACTGACGCCAGCAACCTCAACACTAGGGCGCCTTAATGTGGTATTAGCATCACGTTGGTGTCAACGTCAACTGAGGCCCCCCAAAGGAGCATGTTCTGAAGGCCTACTTATCGTGACGTCCCTTACATTTTCAAAGCCAGCTTACACGCCTTATTTTAAGGTATTGTTGGTATTTGGCAACTTGACCTTTAACATGTGACATCAAGGTAGCAAAAACTAAAAACTTTGGAATATCTTACCTGAAATAGGGACACGTAAGCGGACACTTTCGGCATTTCGTATGCGGTAAAGGGAAAGCGCAACTACGTGCTGGCACCAGAAGATGTCCTTTGTTTCACAGCTGCACGTCACTGAGGTTATCTTACACCTGCAAAAGAAAGAGAAGTCGTATAAACTTAATTCACGTAATATAAAGTTATGTCTTTGTAGGCAATTAAAAGACACGGTATTTAGTATTCCTGGACCTGCAGAGATAACAGTTCTTTTAATGATACTTAAGCTCTGCATAACATGTATTCGATTTGATGTGAAACTATGATCCGAAGAAAGTTGTAAAATATTTTTCTACAGGTTAATATTTCTTTCTTGCGCTCACGCAAATAACTTATGATAATATATATATATATATATCTGTCTCTGTCTCTGTCTCTGTCTCTGTGTGTGTGTGTGTGTGTGTGTGTGTGTGTGTGTGTGTGTGTGTGTGTGTGTGTGTGTGTGTGTGTGTGTGTGTGTGTGTGTGTGTGTGTGTGTGTGTGTGTGTGTGTGTGTGTGTGTGTGTGTGTGTGTGTGTGTGTGTGTGTGTGTGTGTGTGTGTGTGTGTGTGTGTGTGTGTGTGTGTGTGTGTGTGTGTGTGTGTGTGTGTGTGTGTGTGTGTGTGTGTGTGTGTGTGTGTGTGTGTGTGTGTGTGTGTGTGTGTGTGTGTGTGTGTGTGTGTGTGTGTGTGTGTGTGTGTGTGTGTGTGTGTGTGTGTGTGTGTGTGTGTGTGTGTGTGTGTGTGTGTGTGTGTGTGTGTGTGTGTGTGTGTGTGTGTGTGTGTGTGTGTGTGTGTGTGTGTGTGTGTGTGTGTGTGTGTGTGTGTGTGTGTGTGTGTGTGTGTGTGTGTGTGTGTGTGTGTGTGTGTGTGTGTGTGTGTGTGTGTGTGTGTGTGTGTGTGTGTGTGTGTGTGTGTGTGTGTGTGTGTGTGTGTGTGTGTGTGTGTGTGTGTGTGTGTGTGTGTGTGTGTGTGTGTGTGTGTGTGTGTGTGTGTGTGTGTGTGTGTGTGTGTGTGTGTGTGTGTGTGTGTGTGTGTGTGTGTGTGTGTGTGTGTGTGTGTGTGTGTGTGTGTGTGTGTGTGTGTGTGTGTGTGTGTGTGTGTGTGTGTGTGTGTGTGTGTGTGTGTGTGTGTGTGTGTGTGTGTGTGTGTGTGTGTGTGTGTGTGTGTGTGTGTGTGTGTGTGTGTGTGTGTGTGTGTGTGTGTGTGTGTGTGTGTGTGTGTGTGTGTGTGTGTGTGTGTGTGTGTGTGTGTGTGTGTGTGTGTGTGTGTGTGTGTGTGTGTGTGTGTGTGTGTGTGTGTGTGTGTGTGTGTGTGTGTGTGTGTGTGTGTGTGTGTGTGTGTGTGTGTGTGTGTGTGTGTGTGTGTGTGTGTGTGTGTGTGTGTGTGTGTGTGTGTGTGTGTGTGTGTGTGTGTGTGTGTGTGTGTGTGTGTGTGTGTGTGTGTGTGTGTGTGTGTGTGTGTGTGTGTGTGTGTGTGTGTGTGTGTGTGTGTGTGTGTGTGTGTGTGTGTGTGTGTGTGTGTGTGTGTGTGTGTGTGTGTGTGTGTGTGTGTGTGTGTGTGTGTGTGTGTGTGTGTGTGTGTGTGTGTGTGTGTGTGTGTGTGTGTGTGTGTGTGTGTGTGTGTGTGTGTGTGTGTGTGTGTGTGTGTGTGTGTGTGTGTGTGTGTGTGTGTGTGTGTGTGTGTGTGTGTGTGTGTGTGTGTGTGTGTGTGTGTGTGTGTGTGTGTGTGTGTGTGTGTGTGTGTGTGTGTGTGTGTGTGTGTGTGTGTGTGTGTGTGTGTGTGTGTGTGTGTGTGTGTGTGTGTGTGTGTGTGTGTGTGTGTGTGTGTGTGTGTGTGTGTGTGTGTGTGTGTGTGTGTGTGTGTGTGTGTGTGTGTGTGTGTGTGTGTGTGTGTGTGTGTGTGTGTGTGTGTGTGTGTGTGTGTGTGTGTGTGTGTGTGTGTGTGTGTGTGTGTGTGTGTGTGTGTGTGTGTGTGTGTGTGTGTGTGTGTGTGTGTGTGTGTGTGTGTGTGTGTGTGTGTGTGTGTGTGTGTGTGTGTGTGTGTGTGTGTGTGTGTGTGTGTGTGTGTGTGTGTGTGTGTGTGTGTGTGTGTGTGTGTGTGTGTGTGTGTGTGTGTGTGTGTGTGTGTGTGTGTGTGTGTGTGTGTGTGTGTGTGTGTGTGTGTGTGTGTGTGTGTGTGTGTGTGTGTGTGTGTGTGTGTGTGTGTGTGTGTGTGTGTGTGTGTGTGTGTGTGTGTGTGTGTGTGTGTGTGTGTGTGTGTGTGTGTGTGTGTGTGTGTGTGTGTGTAAAATGACATATTTTCGACTATTTCTGATTTTTCGGCTGATTAAACTTAGATTTGAGTTTTCGAGATACAGGGTAATAAAGTTTTAATAAAACATTTTTGCGATAATGCAATTTTACAAGCCCTTTATTCCAGAACTAGTTGTTGGCCGAAGAAAAATAAATAAATAAGAACTTTTAATAGAAGTTTTTATGAGCTACCTACATATAAGTGTTCTTCACCCACACATTTTTTTGGAATTGGCACAATTCTGAGAACTACATTTTGGAATACCTTTCTAAAATAAATCACTTTTTAGTATAACTTTTATCAAGTATGCTTATGGGAAATCCACAACACAATGTGAATCTGATGCAGTCAACCATGTTGACCAAACGATCGTTAAAATTAAAACTTTGTCATAAATTGGGTTTCTTAAAAGTATGGAAAATGTAATAATACGTGCAGTTTTTACATAGTCTTATTCCGCAAGTCTTTTTTTATTTTGTGCCAACAAATACTTGTTTTAAAGGGGTATTTTTTTACATAATAACTTGTTTTAAGAATAACATTAAGAATCTTGTTAATTACCAGCTCAACAGCTTGGCTTTAGAAAAAATAAAAGTACCACTCAATGTATTGCCACCTTAGTAAATGATATTCACATAGGCCTTTCTGAAAATAAATATATGGCAGCTATGTTTTTGGATCTGCAGGCGGCCTACGATAACGTAGATTTACACGTGCTTATAAAAAAAATGAGCCAGGTTGGCATACCTGAAAACATGACAGCTAATATCGTTAAGATCTTTGCTGGCAGAATAGTGTATATAAAAGCGAATGGGGCATATACTGAACCACGAACGTGTTATTCGGGTCTACCGCAAGGATCTGTTTTAAGCCCCTTGTTATTTAATATATATACACATGACTTCCACAGCCTTTTTGATGGCGATGCAGAGATAATCCAATACGCAGATGACTTCTGCATATATACTAAACAAAACTCTTATAGTCTATGTATTAAACAGTTATATTACATCATGTATAAAATCAAGGCATACTTGTTCCAAAACAACTTTACTATGTCTGTCAATAAATCTTCAGTAGTTTTTTATACAAAACATAGAATACCATATACCCCACAACTTACGATTGCCGAAGAAAATATTCCATGTCACAAAAGCTACAAATACTTAGGTGTAATAATCGATCAAAAACTTTTGTGGAAGGAACATGTTGATCATTGTATTAGCAAGGGTGAAAAAAGTCTGAATATTTTGAAATATACATGTAAAAAGAAATATGGTGCAGATCCCAGAACAGCGATGAAATTTTATAGGTCATACACTAGGTCGATCATAGACTACGGCTCAATTTTCTATGGGTCTGCTGCGGAAACACACTTAAGAAAAATTGACAGAATACAATATAAAGCTTTAAGATTAGTCCACGGGCAAATAAAATCAACCCCCACAGAATCAATCTTGGCCTTGGCCAATGAGCCAACTCTCAAATTAAGACGGGAATATCTTTCTAGCAAATTTTTGATAAAGCAACCATTGCAAGGAAAAATCAGCATCCAAACTAACACCATCTTGTCGCATAACCAAAATAACACATACTGGCGACATAAAAACTCACCACCATTGACAAAAGCTTTATCTTACACATCCACAATAGTAACGTCAACCATATTGCACGAGTCAGAAGTGTTTACGTTGTCATATGATATTTTACTATGGAATCCAATTGTTGTTTTACCAGATTGCCATAGTGAAGACATATATGTTCAAAGCTATTACTGTGAAAATATCCAGAAGTTTCCAGGATCTGCCCTAATATTTACCGATGGATCCAAAACATCAGATTCCGTAGGGTGTAGTATATACTGCGAATCGACGACATCCAGTTTCGTTTTTAAGCTACACAAAGAAACCAGCATATATACGGCAGAAACAGTAGCAGTTATCAAAGCTCTTGAAATGGCCATGGGAATAGAATCCCATTCCAAATTTATAATAATAACCGACAGCAAGTCGTTACTATTGGCTCTGAAGGAGCCCTCTAAGGTATTCAAGGACCCACTTATAGGCATTATTAGATCCAATTACCTGAACTTAGTGAGGGCTGGAAAAACAGCTATATTTAGGTGGATAAAAGCACATGCACATATCAAGGGCAATGAAGAAGCAGATAAACTGGCAAAAAAATGCAACAATAATAGGAGAGTTGCAATATATTTGAGGAAAGAATGGTCAGACCAATGGAGCAAACAACAAGCCATAGTAAAAAGTAAATTTCACCAAGTATTTCCCACCTTGCCTTCTAAATCGATCTCAGAAATAGTCCCTACTAACAGAGTAATATACATAACACTTGCTAGAATCATCGTAGGGCATGGTGCTACCAAAAAGCAACTATTTAAAATGGGGTTGGCAGACAATCCACTGTGTAGTTGTGATGGAACAAGTGTGTGTGATATTAATCATATCTTTTTTAATTGTAAGAAACACATCCATGCATGTAACAATCTAGTTAAAAAATGTCTTGATCAAGGAGTTTCACTACCATTGAATATATCATATTTGTTGCATGTAGCGTTCTATGTTGAAAAAGAGATGATGCATATACTTTTGAACTTCATTAAATGTAATAAATTACATGAGGTAATTTAGCTCAACGTAAAAAGATATAAAATTTTGTTCTGTTTTTACAGTAATTTTGTTGAAGAAATTGACATTATAGTTAATAGTCATATAATTATAGATTCCTTTTGTATGTCCCTGTGTCTAACCCATCTTTACCGTGGTCCAGTCTAGTTTGTCACAAATAAAGTCGCCTTGGTGGACCCCTAGGCGTGAAGTTTGTGATCCCATGTCTTTTGTTCCTTAATTTTAATCCTAGTTTATAAGACTTAAACACATACACCTTACCGACAAAAACAAAATGTAAAGTATGATGGGCATAGTCTCTCTTCGTAAATTATTATTGGTTTACATGAAGTAAAAGAAATTTGAGGGTTTGTTTGCTGAGCTTGGTAGACCATAGCATAGAGAATCCTTTTTTTTTAATGTAAAACATCATATTATAGTAGAGAGCTGTAGCACTAGTTGTTGACCTGGAGTGGCCGTGGCTAAAAGAACTTTGCTCGAGGCCAAAACAAGTTTAAAAAAAAATCTTGTTAAACAATTACTAAAAACACTAAATAAAATCCTGAAAAATGGCCGCCATTGGCCATGATGCAAGTTCCTACTCATCGCCTAATCGATTCCCTAACCCGCCCAAGAATTCCGGGGGTGTTACGAATAATGTTACAAGGCCGCATTATTCGATTCTGCAGCGCTATATGGTGTCAACTGGAGTAGCGTATACTAGATATCTGAATCACCCAAACTAAAGGATTTAAGTCTTGTGAACACAATGGCCAAGGTTGCGGACCACCTTGCCCCATCCATTGATCTGAAAATGCATTATTAAGATATTCGAACGATCACAGCAAAATCAGAAGGGTCCCCATTATTCACAAACCAGAAGAAAAGTATCTTTCTCAAAGACAAATCTTCTAGGGGTTCCAGTAGTACACTAATAATAAAATTATAGAAGTCACTCTTCACTTGATCTGAAAAATATAGGCCAAGCAAATGGTCCCTAAGAATTCCAAACCACATATTAAAGGGAAATATTAGCTGGTGCTTCCAATATGGCATGCAGATTTTCTTACGCCCAAATAGTGCTGTGGTGGAAGTTTGTTATACAACCTCTTAAGTAATTTTCCTCGTATGTGAATATAAAATTCGCAGAGAAATCTGGAACATTTCCTCAAGCCAGTTACATCAATGAAGTAGAAGTGAAAAATCACGTGTCAAAAAAGCTTGAAAACGCTGGATATGGTTAGGGTATAGTTGGTTTTCCCTTAAAATAGTCCATATTGTCTTATAACTAAAATGAACGTCGCTAGATTTTTTTTGAACTGGAACCTCTACTTGGTGAGGAATTCTAATTCGTGAGATCTTACTAAAAAAAGGGGCGACACTAAGTCGTTTGTTTTTAAAAAACGCACCAGTCTCTTGTAAGAAGCGGCGAACTTTGTGAATGTGTCCGAGGATGTCTTTGTAGATAACGCTCAGCCTACAAGCATGAATATGATAGGGGTATGGCTGTTTTCCCACAAAATTGTCCGTACTGTTTATGGCTAAGATGAACAAAGCTAGCATTTTTTTTTGAACTGGAATTTCTACTTATGGAGTATTTGCTCCTCTAGTTCGGGAGATTTCACTGAAGGAGACATCCCTAAATCATGTTAAAAACGTACCGGTCTTTGTAAATGGCGATGAAGCTGTGTGACTGTACTCGAAGATCAATTTCTTTGTGGATAAGGGTCAATATACAAGCCTCTGGCTTGCGAATAACTAACCTTTGCCAATCCATAACAAATATTCATTTAAGTAATTTATTCATTTGTAAAACTAATCGTAATGAAAAGCAGAGTAGGTATAAACGATTTCAAAATAAATACGATGTCACGCAACAAAACTTTGACGTTTGGTAAAATATATAAGAAACAAATGACATTTTATGTCAAGTAAATAATTATCAAAGCTTACACTACCAGTTTTTTTTTATCATACCTTATTGTATTATTTTTAATACATTTTCAATAAAATTGCATTAATCTCGTAAACTGAGCTGCAACTAAAAAATAACGGGAGCATCTTCTGTCAGGTATTGAATGAGGGTTACAAAAATAGTATGCACTTTCTTTATTAATATGGATACCATTGTCCAAACGCGCGCTTAGCTGGTGAAGCGATTAAATTTTGGGGTACACTACACAGACAGATAAAACATATTCCGCTTTTAAGATAATAGAAAAAAGTTTCAACACCTCATATTTTGGCAAGGAGCCATTTTTTGGCATAATATCTTAGTATGCAGTTTACTTCAAAAAAGACCTGAGCAATCGCCCTATCAAATATTTTGTGTTACTTTAGAAACACCCATAGCTTCGGCAACGCCCACACCGCGTTGAACACATCGGTCAATCACCGAAGTTAAGCAACGTCGGACATGGTCAGTACTTTGATGGGTGATCACTTTGAAACGTCATGTGCTGTTAAATCTTATCGGAAAGTAATGACAAACTACGGAAGTTTCCTTCGGCAAAACAGCCCACGCTCAGTAATTGATTTTATACGAAACAGATGTATATTAATAACTACATATTATGAAAAAGACAAAACAGTTTAAATTTCAAAACGCCACCTAATTCTCTCATCTTCTTAAGGATACTGGGGTTTCTAGTAGTAAATCTTGAATTAACAATAAAATAGAACGCCATAAATAGCGGAGTGACTTGTTCATTAATGTCTATGGGATTTTCTCAATTCGTCTGAAATTTACAGACCATAAAGCACCGCTTTCACAA
This sequence comes from Tillus elongatus, assembly GCA_964006375.1. Lineage (NCBI taxonomy): Eukaryota > Metazoa > Arthropoda > Insecta > Coleoptera > Cleridae > Tillus > Tillus elongatus. Next base: position 69,197,025 of record OZ023264.1, read on the forward strand.
TGTACAGTTTAACTTTTATCTGTAGATAGATTCTATCAGAGTTCTGGAGGCGTTAGAATCTACAACAGATTTATAACACCTGGGCTTTTATGTACTCGAACATGCAGACAGGAGGGCTTTTTTGTACAAAGACTTTCTATGCAATGCCCTTGTTCTGAAACATCGTATATCGAAAGCTTTCTAGTCGAACGATAGCAAAAAAGCACAGAACGAATCTATACAAAAAGTATTTTTTACCAAAGGAGTGGGCAACAAAAGTAATGTAATTGTTTTGCTGTGTAGGCAGACAGCCAGCGAACAAGATAAATTAACTCGAACAAATGCAAGTTGGTCGATACACATTTTTATCAAAATAATTAAATCGTTTTGATATAAAACTTTTATTAAGTTTATATATATATATATATATATATAGCATATGTAGGGTGGAGTCGGATATTATGAGCATTTAGTTTCCTCTGTTTGGGGCTTTAGACCAAAGTAAAAACCATACAATATCATCAAACATCCATATTACATGAAAGCACCTTGATTTGGTTATAAAATACTTGGAAATTTCAAATAATGGTCGGTCAACTACATCACGAATTCTGTTTATGCATATGGGCACCCTTCACCCTGTGTCTAATTAGAGAACATACCAGCATATTCAGATACATTGTTTGACAAATTGCTGACAAAAATGTAAAACAAGATAGTTAATGAAAACGTTTCTGTTTAATGATAAAAACTCAACAAGTAATTTAAGTTACAAAATAATGGTCACTGTGGTAAAGAAATTACAAAATAATGAAAATGCACTGAAGAAACCAGTATAATCACACCAGCAAAAATAACAAATGTTGACTTGTCATACTGAATCCAGATTCCTTCAGTAACAGAATACACATCCTCGCAGAAAAATGCACGCTCGTCTTCAATTCTCTGATTTCGTTCCTTCACATTATGCCTACTACACCTCGGCGTGGTTTTCTTTGGAATCACTTTGTTTGTATTATGGACTAGTTCCTTTCAACTTGGTATATAGTTGTATTTGTGCTTAATCTCGAATACGTGTTCTAGTTGTTTCTTGTATCGCGTACCATTTAGAACCTTTGAGTGAGTCACTATTCAATTCTTTTGCCCATATTACTTGTTCTCGATGGGAATTGTTATGAGCTCTGTAAAACTCGTAGATAAATCATCAGCAGCCGCAGATTTTATAGCGATTTCTTCAGATGGTATTTCTTCCAAAGTTTTATAATTAGAAACTAATTAAATTAAATTAATTATAGTAGACACCGTTGATTTGTATACTGCAATAAGATCGTTTTCATATTATTAGAAAAAGCGAATTTTTCAAATTGGGTATTTCTTATATAATAAAGGAGGTGGTGTAATATGGAATAATGCTTGTAATATGGAATACCTGCTTTACTAGAAAAAAAAAGTGTCTACATCTAGCGACAAATGGGTAAAGTTATTGTTTTTCTCAGTTATATAATGTTTCTGTAGCGCAAGTCATTCCACAAAACCGTTAATCTGATACAGGTGATATTTTAAATTGTGTCCTCAGAAAATTACGTCAGGTATGTGAATATTATAACGTATAGTTACTTCTTTAACTAATCTTTTTCGTTAAATGTGTTGCAACTATTGTTTCGTAGATGTATTAGGCTTTCAGAGTAGATCATTGCTCGAGACTTGACGTATAATGTTTGTCACCGAGTGTTGGAAAGATGGAATACTAGTATTCCATATTTGCACCCTTTTTCCTCCGAGATTCTCATTTTCATCATATAATGCCAAAAAAGATTTAACGCTATACTTGCGAAAATAAAGAAAAACACAATAACGAGCAACAAATGAGCTCCGTAATTAGACCGGCGCAGAAAAAGGAAATGGGACATCTGAAGGCTGCAATATTTTATATGGTTCTGCGTAGAACTCTTCATTGCCTGGGTCAAAATAACAGTTTTCCCTGAAGAAGCTGTAGCAATTAAGCTGTGGAGAAAAACAATTATGGTATCCGGCCTAGAGCAGCAACTGGAAGGTACATTTTGAAAATGGAAAAAAATTTAGGGTCTTACAAAACGAGATATGTACACTTGGAGAACCCAAATCACCACAACACATATGTTTAAAGACCTGACGGTCATATCACTAATAAAGCTAGCGTCATAAGATGATGAAAAATTCGGAATTTTTCATCCCCTAATGACGCTGACTTTGTTAGTGAAACGATCGTCAGGTCTGTAAAAATGTGTTGTGGTGATTTGGGTTCCCCATGTGTACTTATCAGTGCTCATTACAATCTCCACTTAGTTGCAAAAAGATACCTAAGGCGATAAGTCAGCTACCAGAAAAAATATTGAACATCTTTTTTCCTTATCAGGATCAGCAGACAGAGCATGGCTGTGTCTAATTTTGCTGTAGTACTCCGATTTTGTCAGTCAGGGGATCTATTGGGTCGTAAGTCGCTAGAGCTAATTCTGCAACGAAAAATATCTGATTTCTGAATATTCCAGAAAGAGAATTCGAAAAGTTCCAGTTTCCTTCAGCCAGTATATAAACATAGATACATCTTGACTACAAAATTGTATAAACGAAGGTTTCGTCCAATAAGGCTTCGAGGTAAGCGTCAAGTTGCGTCGTTAAGTTCAGCTTTGGTGAAAACCACCTCTTCCACAAATTCTGCTGGTCGCATTATACCCCCTTTGATAGTTTTCCCAAAGAAAAAGATGAACATGCACTCATGAAAGGTATTACGCAGAATTCATATGGGTTTCACACCCATATGGTTTGGTTCAAAGCCATACTATTACCCAATGGTTCAAGCATTCTCAAACACACAAAACCATGTGCAGAGGACTCGTTTTATTCATTGTCGATGGACACACACCCGCAGCATCGATTTGATCGATCTAGCATGAGAAAACCATATCACAATTGTCATTCCTTCCACATTCAACATCTACGACGCAACAGAAACAATGAAAGCATCATTATTCTTCTCGAACCTGCTTTCTTCCATTGTCCTAAATGTTAGCATTCTGGTTCCTCGAGCGAGCCTAAATCCGAACTCTGCTTTATCCAGGTAATATTCAATTATATTTCTTGCTATGGTTAGCTGCATCTCCGTCACATCAGCCTGTACAATTTTTTTGTTGGTTGCATTTGTGAGCGAATATATAGTATGGCCAATAAATATTCCTTTATTTGGCAGTGGGAATTGCCAATTTGTAGCCCCGCACTCGTACATCTACTTGACCTACTACATTCGGATATTCCAATTTGACAGTGACAACTTAGTGATTATCCTTGCACATGTCAGAGTGTTGATTTGTCAACGATCGCGTGGGATCAGCAACGCCACGTTTTATTTTTATTTGTACAGCGCCTTATGGAAGAAACATAAGTCTTTATCTTCAGAAATGATATTTAGCGTTGCTTTAATTTGATCATATTATTCGAATACAGTTTTGAACTTGTCAGGTCTGCAAGTCCATGGTGTTTTATTTATTCTTTTAGGCACAAGCATATAAGTTGCTTGCACCTTGGCTATTAATACCACAATTGACATTTCAGTCGATTTGAAATTTTGGGGGAATCCAGAACGAGACTTAAATTTACATTTTCTAATTAAAAAAGACACTCCGATAATCAAATCTCAGATGATTCATTTCTTCATCATTATTACTGGTGACCCCTGTCCATTTTTTTTTCACAGATGCATCGATTAACACAGAAATGCTTCGATTTCCCTACTTCTCTCATTGGGCTCTACACAAAAAAAAATGAAACATGGCGGCCCAATCGCCTATGGCCACACTGTCTTTATATAGTCACTGTAATGTGTACCTATTACGGGATGTTGCGTATGTTAAGAATCCCTGCCCGCCTTACTTGGTGAAGCGTCGAAGGTGCGATGAAGTGAAACAGCTCTCAGATTTATACTGAATTTAAATTTTAAAAAAAGTTATTCGAAATAGGCCGGTTCTAACTTTTAATTCCAAACAAATTTTCTTAGTAACGCGTTTTAATATTTGTCAACTAAAGGTAGTTTAATTATATCTATTCTATTTTTAGCCTTTTTAATTTTTTGAACAAAGCGAAACAGTTGACCAAAACTACATAAAGTGTTAAATTGCCCCATGAAATCTTATTTTCATGGAGAAAAGATATTATTCCTCTAAAATAACAAATAAAGAAGTCTTTACTGTTATCCATTTTCATTGTGTACATACAAGAAAAATAGAGGGTTCCATAACTGGACCTTGTGGGATATGTATCAATGCTAAATTAATTTCATGCCATGGAAAATTATTAACAACACAAGTTTATATATATATATATATATATATATATATATATATATATATATATATATATATATATATATATATATATATATATATATATATATGGAAGAAACACCATCTGAAGAAATTGCTGTAAAATCTGCGGCTGCTGATGATTTATCTATTAGTTTTACAGAGCTCATAACGATTCCCATCGATAAGTAATCTGAGCAAAATAAGTGAATAGTGACTCACTCAAAGGTTCTAAATGGTACGCGATACAAGAAACAACTAGAACACGTATTCGAGATTAAGCACAAATATATACCAAGTTGGAAGGAACTAGTCCATAATTCGAACAAAGCGATTCCAAAGAAAACCACGCCGAGGTGTAGTAGGCATAATGTGAAGGAACGAAATCAGAGAATTGAAGACGAGAGTGCATCTTTCTGTTACTGAAGGAATCTGGATTCAATATGACAAGTCAACATTTGTTATTTTTGCTGGTGTGATTATACTGATTTTTTCAGTGCATTTTCATTTTCATTATTTTGTTATTTCTTTACCACAGTGACCATTATTTTGTAACTTAAATCACTTGTTGAGTTTTTATCATTAAACAGAAACGTTTTCATTAACTATCTTGTTTTACATTTTTGTCAGCAATTTGTCAAACAATGTATCTGAATTTGCTTGCATGTAATATGGATGTGTACATTGTGTACATACAAGAAAAATAGAGGGTTCCATGAGCGAACCTTGTGGGATATGTATCAATGCTGAATTAATTTCATGCCATGGAAAATTATTAACAACACAATTGTCGATGAATGAATGTCAGATTTAAAGGCTCTAGTTTCTTAAGGTAATCCATAAAATTTATGTTGACGTTGTCATCGTCATGTCTCCTATGGGCCCCGGGACGAATTACAAGAATAGGCCCAAGGTAACTCCTGCCTGCCGTAAGAAGCGACTAATTGAAGTCAAACACTGACGGGGTTCTGGCACAGATGAGCCTGGAGGGAGGCAGATATCTCTGGGGAGTGATACACACCCGAATTTTTAGGTCTTCACTGTGGGATTCGAAATGGACAATTGAAATCGCTTTGTTGTTACTCGAGACCGGGGTCCAGATGTAGCCGCCTTGGGTTAATCGCTGGCAGGTGTCCAAACTACCCGGAGGGGGTTGAGATCTCTGGGGAATGGTATACAGCCGGATTTTGAAGCCCCCACCGTGTGCTTAGAAACGGACAAACGACCTTGCTCAGGTGATGGTCGGAGGCGGGACTCGGTGGGATGTTGCCTTGAGTCTAGTACTGGTGGATGCCAGATCTGCACAAATCCGGAGGAGAGCTGAGATCTCTAGGGGTGGATTACAACTGAAGATTTAGATTTCTTCTGTGAGCTTTGAAACAGACAAACGACCTCGCTTGGATGCTGCTCGGGTGCGGGACTTCATGATACCGCCTTGAGTCTCTCTTTGAGCTTTGAAACGGGCAAGCGACTTCACTCAGATGGCAGTACACCTGTCAAACTAACTTTTATCCTCAAAAATGTCGCCTCCCGCGGGGAGCTCGATTTGTTGGGTGAAATTTAAGCAAACACTGGCGGGTATTGGGTCTAGGTGAACCCGGAGGAGAGCGGAGATCTCTAGCGGTGGATTACACCCGGAGACTGGCGCCTATGTGAGCTTCGAAACGCGCTAACGACCCCGCTTGGATACTGCTCGAGAGCGGGACTTCATGATACCGACTCGAGTCAAACACTGACGGATGTCGGGTCCAGACGAACTCTGAGAGAGGTTGTCTCTTTTTAAGCTTCAAACGGGCAAGCGACTTCACTCAGATGGTAGTAAACGTGTCAAACCAACTTTCACCCATCAAAAAAAAAAAAAGATCGAGCTGGATTTGATGGGTGAAATTTAAGCAATTAGACGTGAGCCACAATAGACGCTGTAGAAGGACTGAACTAGCTCAATCACATTGAATCTAATCTAATCTACCATCGTCGTAACTAATACGAATTTCACATAAAATAGATACTTTTTGTAAAAATATATTAAACTAACCGTGAATAAATGTTGACATATATGTGTTTCAGTGACTTCAAAAAAATTCACTTTTGCTTTTATCAATTCGTTTTTAGAAAAGATTACGGTTTATGTACAACAGTGCGGTCTGGGAAAAGACATACAGCTTGTTTCCATGTGAATATAAAAAAAGTGAGAGATATCATGATATAACATTTCCCTTCTTAAACTATATTCAATTAGTTTTTAAACAAAATGAGAGTGAAATAATCATACTAATATACTCACCTATCAAAACTGACCGACACTTTGAATTTCTGGGGTGGCTCTGGGGCACCACATGGCAATGTGGCAGGGGGGGAAGTTCTTGGTGCCGTTACAACTCCGCTCAAGTGAAAACCTGAAATAATACAAACAGGTATATAAATATATAACCAACCTAAAACTGACTATAAACTTTTTATATTTATCAAATACGTTCAAAATAAAATGTTTAAATACATAGTACCCGTTGAGATATCAAAAAATAACTAAGTCAAACCTGACCATGGATACTTATTAGATATGTGTTTAACCTAGCGCTCTGCATTGATACCAACAGTTTTTTTATTGTCGAATTAATTTTACTATGGAACACAAAGTTTACACGACTGAAGGACACTTTCGAACGGGTATTTACGTTCTATGGTACGTTTGACATAGATAATTTATGATAATGATTCATTTTAAAAAAAATCTCCGGTGCAACGTGTTGGAAACTCACTAGCGGAATTTCAGGGTAGTCGGCATTCCACAATTACATGTGTTTTTATTAGTAATGGTAAGGTAATTGTAATTATTTTTAATAACTAATAGCGTAGCTGCCTTCTAACAAAACTGGAGTGACAAGTAGTAACAATTATATCATCTGTCGCCAGTGATGTCTTACATAATACACATTTCTTCCCATACGTGTGGACAATTTGATATAGGTTCAAATTTGAAAAAATATACCAAAATACAAGCCTGAGAGACTTCGTCAAAGGAAAGGGTAAACATATTTTACATCCATAAATTTTAAAACACAAAACATAAACTAGGTATAGGCTACAAAAAGGCTTCTTGATTTTGTGTTTGTATAACTACTGTTATTTTTAATCAACAGCAACAACCCTGGTTCTCTAAATCCTGTGACAAGGCCAGACTTGAAAAGGTCAAAGCTCATAAAAAGCTTCTACACAATCCCAGTCAAGATAACCGTCAAGCATTTAACGACGCAAGAAACCGCTATGTCCGCATTCTTTCTGAGGCAAAAAACTCCTTTAATAACCACATCAAAAACAAAGTCCTCTTAAGCTCCAACGGCAGCATATCCTTCTGGACTCTTGCTAAATCTAGTGGGAATAATTTCTGCAAGAGCACGTTCCCACCTCTTTTCTCGGGGGATGAAATTGTTTCTACCGCCCTGGGCAAGGTTGAACTTTTTGCCTCGTTGTTCACCGGCAATTCTACTCCCAACTTACCTCCAAATGTTCAACCACCAACAGTCCCCAATGTCGCGCATAAAATGACTGATATCATTTTCAAAACTAAAAAGGTGCGAAAGATGCTCTCATCTCTTAATACCAGGAAAGCCTCTGGCCTTAACGAAATCTCAGCAATTGTTCTCAAAAAATGCGCACTAGAACTTGCTCCTGTCCTGACTCGTCTGTTTCAGACATCTTACATAGGAGGCATATTCCCTAGTAACTGGAAAACTGCTCGAGTACAACCCGTCCCCAAGAAAGGATCCAAAGCGCTTCCTAGCAACTACAGGCCTATTTCTCTTCTTTCAGTCGTCTCTAAAGTGATGGATAAGTATATAAACACCGAATTACTAAAATTTCTTGAGAAGCACAGCCTAATCCACGACAGGCAGTATGGATTCCGTCAGCGCAGATCAATTGCCGACCTCCTTTCCTTTGTCACCCATTCTTGGAACAAGTCTATGAAACTACACGGTGAATCTCAGACTGACGCTCTAGACATATCCCAAGGTTTGGCACGCAGCGCTGCTTAATAAACTACCGGCCTATGGCCTACCACCAAAACTCTGTACTTGGACAGCAAATTTCCTCTCCAATCGGAGCATTTCTGTTGTCGTGGATGGCCATTCCTCTAAACTGTATCCAATTAATGCAGGAGTTCCTCAAGGTTCAGCTTTGGCCCCTACTTTGTTTCTTCTCCACATAAATGACCTCCTCTCTAGCACATCCAACCCAGTTCACAGTTACGCGGACGACAGCACCCTCCACTCAAATATACAATATTCTAAGCCTGCCTCTTTAGCCCAATTAGATGAGGATCACAGACTCATGGAGGGTTCTATCTTCGTGGATCTCCAAAAAAATATTAGACTGGGGAAGTAGAAATCTTGTACAATTCAACCCCACCAAATCACAGTCTTGCTTTCTTTCTCATAAGAGATGCACCAGCCCTAGACCCATCACAATACACAACCAAGTTATTCAAAGTAAAGAGTTCTTTTCGCTTGTTGGCATTTCTGTGGATCGAAATCTCAATTGGCACCAACATCTCACATCAATTGAAGAAGCGGCTTCTAAGAAATTAGGTTTCCTCTTCTGGGCTCGCAAATACTTTTCACCAGCTAATCTCTATACCTTTTATACTTCACAAATAAGACCAAACCTCGAATACTGCTCCCACATCTGGGGTGCTGCTGCCGCTTCTACACTCGCTATCCTGGACTCCATTCAGAAGAGAGCTATACGCCCCCTCGGTCACCCTACCCTCACCCAAAGGCTGCCATCCCTTGCCCACCGACGTGCCGTTGGTGACCTCTCTCTCTCTCTTTTATAGATATCTGCACGGGCACTGCTCAGAGGAGCTTTCTTCCATAGTTCCCCCACCCGCTGCCCCCAACAGATCTACCAGGGGAACAGAGCGAATGCACCCTTTTACTGTCCAGGTCACCAGACATAGAACATCTTGTTATGCCCGCTCTTTTGTCCCGAGGACTTTCAAGTTGTGGAATTCCTTGCCAGCACATGTTTTTCCTTCTCCTCCGAACCTCCAAACCTTCAAGTCCAGAATTAACAAGTTGCCTCTTTCCTCCTTGCCGACACCCACGGGACGATAGTATTCAGGCTGTAAGCCCTCGTGGTGTGTTGTTTTCAAAAAAATTCAGTCTATTCTTGCTAATCGGTTAGAGAATACTGCCTTTCGGCGATGAAATTAGCAATTTCCAGTTAAAAAAGCCATTAAAACAAAAAGTTACTGTCATTTCTAAACGTCACTAAGTGGGGGTTTGACATGGTTAAAGGTTAAAAAATTAAAGGTTATTCTTCCAGATAGTTCTTTTATTATGTACCCTACGCGTTTCGGCTCTTAATGAACCATCTTCATGGGGTTGCTACCTAGAATGTAAACAAGGTGGATGCCTTTCGGCGATGAAATTAGCAATTTCCAGTTTAAAAAGCCATTAAAACAAAAAGTTACTGTCATTTCTAAACGTCACTACGTGTGGGTTTGACATGGTTAAAGGTTAAAAAATTAAAGGTTATTATTCCAGATAGTTCTTTTATTATGTACCCTACGCGTTTCGGCTCTTAATGAACCATCTTCATGAGGTTGCTACCTAGAATGTAAAAAAGGTAGATGTGTCAGAGACTAGGTTTTGGTAGGTCTAGCTTGTGCATTACACAAGCCAACTAAGTTCGTCTTTTGCTTTTTGTTAATCAATTTTTTACATTTTTAACCTTTTAACCGTTTATCTTGTAATGACTCCTTCCGAGTATTATTATTGTTGGACCTAGTCCTTTTTTAATGTGAAAGTGTTCTTGTTTTTAATTCTGAACGTTGTCGGCTCAGGTTGCATGTTCGTCATAGTTGCAGTTCTAATGTTTGACAATAGCTTTTGTAGACCTTGTGTAGTTACTAGTTGCTTAGTTGGATTGTGTAATGCACATGCTAGACCTACCAAAACCTAGTTTCTGACACAACCATCTTTTTACATTCTAGGCAGCAACCCCCTGAAGATGGAACATTAAGAGCCGAAACACGTAGGGTACATAATAAAAGAACTGCTTGGAAGAATAGCCTTTCATTTTTTAATCTTTATTCAAAAACCTTATTGACTACTGCTGCAGCTTTCTTAATTAAACCTGAGTTGAAAAGAAGTAATATATTTGGACATGACATTTCTATTACCAATGAAATATGACGATAAAAAATGTATATTCAATCCCACACACTGGTGACCTAAACGCCATTTCTTTTGAAAAAGATTAAGTTTTTCCTTTATATTTTTGTCAATTTAAGTACTACCTTTAGTGTCTTAAGTCGATTTTATCACACACCGACTTTTTAAAAATAATTACAAAAATCACCTTCTAACACAATTTAATACTGTTACAAATGATACCAATTTTTTGTTCTAAAGGCCATCTGTAGAAATCAAAGTTGGCCAAAAAAATGCGTAACGAAATAATTATTTTATTAATAATTAATTTGTTCATGTGACTTTTCGTTGGTTGTGCTTTTAATAAACGGTTATAAATAAAATGCTTTTTACCACATTGAACCTTTATTTTTGTAACTTCGAAGAAATCTTGGCTTTGTGTCCGGTGTTTAGATTTTCACTAATGACATTTATTGCAGTTCATATAAGATTTGAAGAAACTGAGGCATTACTTTAAACAAAAAAATTAATTAAAACAAAAGAGTTATAAGACGTTTTCATTTTAGTACGAAACCATTTGACAGAAACTGGCAACCTTGCGTCCGAAATAAGTTACGCGGTACGGATTTGCTGCCATTTGTGTTATATGGAGCTGTCGTGACGACATACTACTTGGTTCCGTAACGATGTTACTTATTTAGTAATTAACATTTTTATTGTGAATATCTTTAAAATGAAAATTCGCTACACAAACGCACTTGCTGCGCCCAGATTTTTTGAAACTCTTAAATTACTGTAGGTTCTCATGTGGGCTTGGTGGAAAAATTTTGAATATGATTTTAAATAAATACTTTATACGTACAAGTGATTTTAATACATATCAGAAACCGACATATTTTGCGTGATCGCCTTTATTTTTTATTCGTCGTTTAACTCAAAGCTTTCCCCAACCCACGACTTTCCATTTACTTGGCCAGCGTGTTAATTGGTCCACAGCTTAATCCGGTTACGTTAAGGTGAGCTTTAATCACACGGTCAGCAGGGATAAAGTCGTAAACATCGAGAAGGTTAGGAAAAAGCCAGTAATAGAGAGCACGTTATACCGATTCTGACCTTCTAAGTTCAATTTAAAACAAATTACGAAATAATTTGCATGGGTTTTTCTCCCCCTTTCGATTGGATAAAATACTGGCTTTCCCTCCGCGTCTTTCAATCTCCGTACACGGCTGAAAACTGAAAAGGGTGGATTGGAAAACATGATCGCGGTGTTGTTGAGTGAATTCTCACGCTTTCTCACGTTCATAAACACTTCTTCGCAACGAGTTAACAACATGACTTGAGATATTATATTGTAAGAGAGAACCGTGAATATCTTCTTTGGGTGAGATTTCAATGATGAATGGACCTTTCTTTTTTGTGTCTTGATGATTCTTTGTATATTTTTGGCTAAAGAGTTGAGTTATTGTATCATATTATAAAAATATAGTATGTATTGTATCTTTGATATGAATACGAAATTAAAGCTAAAAATTTAAAAAGCGTACGGCAAATTTATTCAACTTAATTATGAAATATTCAATAAGCAGGCAAAAGAAGACACCAAGAGGCATAAAAATGGATAGCGGTTCCACTGCATGAGATACGTTCATGATCATGACATCCATTCAATCATATCTCGCCTACCAATCCATTGTTTCGAAAAAACTTTATTCAGATAACGGCACACATTAATTCCATAGTGCGGCGGTGCCCCATGTTGCTGTACCACAGTAGCTCGTCAAATGTACCTTGACTTTTTTATTCAGAAGCAGCCGACGGACATGACCTACTTATTTGAATTTTGCTTTAATTTTTGATGCTGTAATTAATTGAGTTCATTAAAAAGATAACAAACTTCTTCTTGTGTTCTAATCTTATAGCCAAATCATCATCAAAATTTCGATAAGTTCTTTTCCACTTAAGATATTATGTAAACTGACCTTCAAAAAAATCCGAACACACTGTAAGGGTTGATAAATTTTAATCTATACATAATGTGTGTTTAATAAAACTTAAAAAAGGATTAAATTTTTAAACTAAAATATTTAAACTTAGCAAAGATATTTAATGAGTGGGTCCGCCGCGGTTGCTAATGCATTCGATAACCCTTCGAGGCATGTTTGAAATTAAATGATTTATGGTATCCTGAGTAATGTCATCCCATGCTTCTTGAAAGCGGTAACAAGGTCAAGTAGGTAGTTTAGTGGTTGGGGTAAATTACCCAGTCGATTGCCCACAGATGTTCGATTGGAGACAAGTCTGGGGACCGAGAGTGCAGCCGTCTACAGTGGCCTCTTCCCCGCAATAGATAAATCTGCTCTCGGTAAGTAATTGTGTAAGCCAGAAATGTATTTCTTTGTGATCGAATTTCATCCAGTCAGATTTGGAACAAATATTTTTGTCCATTGTCCCTTCGTGGTGTTTTGGGACCATCTTTCATGCCACTTCTCCATGGTTCGGCTTTTGTCAGCCAGTTTAGCTTATTCTATTCTCACTGCCCTCGCCTCATGTAGGAACCGTCTTTCCTCCACTAACAGATCTGTGGGTACGACGCCCGTCAACACCTGCATTGCCTGCGTAGAGATGGTACGGAACCCGCACGCCACCCTTAGTAACACAACAAAATTGAGTGACTCGTCGATTGTTGTACCTAGATATAGCACGGTCTTCGCTGGTTTTATCATGTTGCCCTTTAAGCGGAACTCAAAATCGCCCCTAATTTTGGGATCCTTTATGATGACCGCCTCTGTGTTTTCAGGAGCCAGCTGGAGTTCGTTGATCGTCATCCATCTGTCCACTCCTGTTAACGTTTAGTTCACTCAAACCTAAGTGTGTCTTGTTCTGAGGGCTCTACTAGGACTGCTAGGTCAACAGCATAACCAACCAAGGTAACTCCTACAACAATTTTTAGATTGAGGGTTCTATCATAGATTATATTTCAGAGGATAGGTCCCAGGATGGATCTTTACGGGACTCCTGTCGTGACACCCATCGTCTCTCCCCTCGCACTGCTGATCTTTATGTTTGAGAAGTAACTGCCTATGATGTTTATTAGGCATTCAGCAATGTTTCGTATTTTCCGCTCTTCTATGATTTTGCCCTAACTAACAGTGTTGAAAGCATTTTTCACATCGAGAGTGATCAATTCACACCATTTCTCGCTTGTGTTTTTTTGCGACTTCTGTGACGTATCTTGTAGCATGTATTGTGGATCTTTCCTTTCGAGAACCAAACTGTCGCTCTGAAAATCATTCTCCTACTTCTATTTCATTTTCTAGCCTGGGTTTGATCAAGTGTTCCAGTAGTTTTCCTAGCGTATCCAGCAGGCTGAGAGGTCTGAAGGATGACGCTAGCTCTAAGGGTTACAGTTTTTCCAGAGCAACACAGCCTTTGCTATTTTCCACTCATCTGGAAACTCTACTACTACTCTACTGCTTGCTGCCCTGTGTACCATTACATCTGGATCACCTCTATATATGCACTTTGGTGTTCATTTGTATTACAAATTTTATTTAAGAAGTCATAGATTCTAGATGGTATTATCTTATATACTAATTTTAGAACATTAGCTGACAAAATAGATCTATAATTTTCCAATCCAGTAAGTAAGCAATCGTTGCGCTTAGGTATTGTTTTATAAATTCCAATGCCTAAGGAAAATTTTAAATTTTCATGGTCGCTGAAGTTGTTTATTCTTTATTGGCCTACGGTACAAAACTTTCAATTTGACTTATTTCTGTAAGCATAACAACAATGGAGCACAATTGACTTATTGAATGATATTAATTTCAAAAAAGGCTGACATTCGCACAATGTTTTATGACACTGTTTCGCAGTCATTACACCATAAATTCAAAACCGCCTGCACAATTCCACCAAATTAATAATACTGACATTTTAATACATAATATATGAATTTTACCTGTTATACGTGCTAACGCAGCCTATATTTTACTTATAATTTGCTTGTCACGTACAAATCATGAGACTATTAGTTAGTTTTATATTTTAGACAGAATAATCATTAGCTGCAACCACGATCATGGCGATTTTTTAAATTACCATAACCATAATGTATAGTCTGTACTCTGCAAATCATACATAATAGTGTATGAGAGCAATTTGTTGTGGTGGAGTGGATACTCATTTAAAATATGTATATATACTTCAACTTCGGCGGATTTAATTTGATGATGATGATTCAAAAAACAAAAATAAATGTACAAAACATTTTCTGTGATAAAAATAGTATATTTAGTATTACTAAATCCCTAATACCATTTGAAGGTTAATGTTCTGTAGGGTGCTTGCATTAATCATCATCACATTTCAAAGGCGATAAAGTTGTCTCGTCGCTGAAACCATGATTTTCTGTCTCAGACAGCTCTCTTCATTTCAGTATGACATCCACATTGCATTAGTTGTGCTGGGTTTTTCAGAAGTTTTTCCATGTATCTACAATTCCCCTTGCTCTAAGGATATATTCTTTAAATAATGTTGCCAAAAAGTATTATGCCTGAAATTATGCATGAAAATATGACCAATAAATGTTTGCCTTCCTCTTTTCAATTTCTTTCGGCAAGCATCTTTCTTCGCTCATCTCTGTTTTGGCGCATTTTTATTCCTCTTTCTATAATAATAATAATAATCATCCGAGGCGACGCGCTAAGCCCACTGTGGTTCTGTCTTGCGTTGTACCCACTGTCAGAGGCGCTAAATATATCTAGTCAAGGTTACCTTATAACATCGGACGAGAGCTTGACGCACATACTTTATATGGACGATCTTTATACGCGTCCACTAGAAAGGAACTTGATAAGGTGCTTAACCTTACTGCCAAATTCTCTAAAGCCAACCAAATGGACTTAAGGCTAGATAAGTGTCTGAAAACGCAATGAAGAGGGGAAAATGGGTTGAGGAAACAACATACCAAGTTGGCAGAGAAGGAGAAATAATAGCTATCGACAAAAATAAGCTGTAAAAATACCGGAGGGTGTGAGCAAACCTGTGTACTAGAGAATTAGGTTGTTAAAAGCAGAACAAGAAAGGATGAAACTAATTCTAAAGACTAGTCAGTCAGCCATTAATAAAACAAGAGCCAATAATAGCTATCGACGAAAATAAGCTGTACAAATACTCGAGGGTGTGAGCAAACCTGTGAACTAGAGAATAAGGTTGTGAAAATCAGAACAAGAAAGGATGAAACAAATTCTAAAGACTAGTCTGCCAGCCATTAATAATACAAGACTCATCAACACATACGCAATTCCAGTGGCTGTATACACATTTGGAACTATAAGATGGATAAAACCAGAGCTTGAAGCTCTTAATAGACACACTAGGACTTCGTTCACGAAGTACAGGTCACATCATCCCAAAAGTTCTGTAGAACGTTTCCACCTACCGCGGTCACAAGGATGTAGGGAATACTAAAATTGACTACGATGCACGAGAGGCAAACTCATAATTTTCATAAATATTTTCACGATAAAGCCCAAATCAGCCGCATCCATAGCGCAATAATATCAGTCGACAATAACCTCACACCCCTAAGGCTTAATAGACAGGAACTCAAATTGCCTGCAATTGGGCTCTTGGGTACTATATTTACTTCCAAGAATTGGCAATGAACCCATGATGATAATAATAATATACTTTCAAAAAATGCTGACAACTGTATAAAAAAGAAACAAGTCCACAAACGTTGAATTGAAGGAAATTCAAAATTCAGTACAAGTACAAGGTATAAATTAAATACAATACAAATGGAAATACACACTAAGCGCAAAGTGCAAAAAACACTTGGAGAACCCAAATCACCACATGTGCGCATCATGTGTCTACCTTGGGTCACAACATGGATTTTGAAAATGTAAAAATAGTAGATAGGGAAAACAATTTTAAAAAACGTTCTCTTCTTGAAATATGTCATATTCTTGAAAATGACACTATGAACTCAAAAGCAGATATTCAAAATTTAAGTAACATATATAGCCATGTAATACTATTTGATAGGTCTGATGGCGCCTCTGTGTTGGCCGGTTCTATAACTTAGAATAATCTAGATGTTGTGCTGATTTTTATTTATTTTTAGTACTCCTGAAGATGCTTTGGACCCCGAGCGAAATATATCGAGTTTTTAGTACAGAGTGACTTTCTTTAAAATATAGGCCTCTGTTTGGTCGTAACTGCCTTTAAAAGTATACACACACACACACACACACACATATATATATATATATATATATATATATATATATATATATATATATATATATATATATATATATATATATATATATATATATATATATATATATATATATACATATAGAATTTGTCTTTTTTTTCATTACTCTTTTGTCACCGAAAAAAATAATTACATTTCAGATCAGTCAGACAGAAACCAACCAGGGAATGAGAGAAAAAGCACCTTGGTTTTGAATTGTAAATGTTACATTTTTAAAAAGCTCCGTATATTCAAAAATGCAAAAATATGGTTGCTATTCTGCATACACCCTTTTTATAATGCAAAATTATACAAAAGATAGATATATTTTTTCGCATTCTTGCAGCGGTAGCTGGAGAAACAACAAAAGTTATTTCCCTAAATTTTAATATTCCTTTTGAATATTCAATTTTCCTCTCCTTGTCTAACTTTAATATTAAATCTGGATGCTATATTTAATAAACGGAGTCGTTTCTTTATTTCAAAGTTTCAACTTGTTCCCAGAATGTTCTGAAAGAAATACAAATATGTATTATAGTAGAGTATAAAGGAATAATTTGATAAGAAAATGTTATAAAGTGAAGTATGGTGTATTTTCTCGAAAAGATGAAATTATTTTCTTCTGTTCTTCCCCATTTCATATTAAAAATAAAAAGGCCGCGCTGCTATATAATCCGTGTACATGTTTGCTTTCTTTGAAAATAGCAGTATACTTACTTATAAACTAGTTAAGAGATAATATAGATTGTTGCATAAGAATTAGACTCTGCTAGGCCTTTTTTTCACCTTGTTATGAAACTTTTAATGGTTTCCATTTTATAAAATTGTACTAAATTCTGTCAACATTTTACTAAATATTTAATAACTACAGAAAATAATACAAATTAGCGATTAATTTTATTTATCCAAATATTAGAGACAAAGAAGACAACAGATACGTTTCGATAACTTATTTTGGAACCATTTCAGAAAATATTTCAAAAATTTTAAATACCTGTACAAATACAAAGGTAGGTTTTAAATCTTACAACACGACACGTGATTTGTTATTTAACGCGAAAGAAAAATCTTGTTTCCTGACAAAAGCTGGAGATTATAAATTAGCTTGTACACAATGTAACGCAATCTACATAGGTCAAACTTCTAGAAATTTGAACACCCGATACAAAGAACCTATTTCTGCATTTATAAATAACCACGCTGACAAATCTACATTTGCAAAACATATTATTGATACCGAACATAGACCTACAGTAAATAACCGCATACAACCACTACATTTTTATAATGACAAACGTAAACTAGACTTTTTTTAAGCTTTAGAAGTCAAAAAGCACACACACGACAATAACTACCTTGTTTTAAACGAGCAAACTGATTTAATGAATTCCCCTTTCTTGGATATTCTTCTTTCTAATTAAATAAGTCAAAGAAAATAAATTTAACTATTCTTTCAAAAAAGTTGTAATAAGATAATGAGTTGATGTATGTCGATATTTTCGTTGTATAGAGACTGCTTTTATACTGTTATTGTTTAGTTATTTTATTGTTAGAACTGTTATCATAGTTATTATAGGCTAGTTCTATTTTTATGTTAAATATTGACATACATCACATAGACATTTTGAAAGCCTCATCTGTCATCTGTGTTTCATTTTATTTTCAATTTGATTAAAAAAAATCTGATCAAAACACCATATCATAACATAGCAACATATCTTTATTTGTAGTGGTCATGATTTCGTACTAATTCAATTTTGATCTGTCTGATAATGCTGTCAAGCAGCGAAACTATAGTCACAGAAACGTTGAAGAACATCCTAGAACATCCAGAATTCGAAGGGCCACTTGCTCCACTAGCCCACGTGCTGGCTACGTCCTTCACCTACAAAAACGAAAACCAACAGTGAAGCCAGAGAAGTGGTCTCCAAGTCTGTATGTAGTATGGACAAGTTTCACCAAGTAAGGGCAACAACAATCAATATTAAGTACAGGGTTATTCATTATAAATTACCCACCCCTTATCATAATTATTATTGCATATAGAAAAAAAGTTTAAAAAAAGTGGTGTGGGGAATTTTGCTAAAATGCTAACAAGAGTGGCGTACAGATTTCAGGGGATACAAAAATATATATTTTTTTAAAGGGGATACCTGTACATTATCAAATTGTTGGATCTTTTTTTCCAGATTTGAAAAATATACCACGTGTTACCCCTAATTCATACCCTTTTTGAGTTGTTAAACGTCGAATATGTTAGTAAAACTAGTTACTGTAAATATGGAAAAGTTTTTTTTTTGTATGTTCTGGCCTCGAGGTGAACTCATTCAGTCATATGGAAAAGTCAACATTGTTAAAGTAAGCTTTAAAAATGACAGCTATTGTGTTTGATAAGTGACAATACAATTAATTACTTGAGAAAAATAAATTTTTGAGCGACATCGACATACAAAAATTAAAATATCTCGAAAATGGTCTGTCTGAGAGATTTGGATCAGAGATACCTTTTTTGCTTACAATTGATAAGGGCTGCAATGTAGCTATACGGTAGGTCGATATTACTGGGTGTCAAAAAATTATAGCCAATTGAATGCAAGCATAATCTTACAGGTGGCGCCCTCTACCAACAGTGTTATCAAGAATAACATATTTAGATTTCGTGCCCTCAACACCCCCCCCCCCCCCCATTTGACTCAGGCTTATTCGAGAAAAACTGACAAAAACAAATAACTTTAACACGCTGTATTTATTTGCGGACACATGTTTATATGAAAAAATAGTCTTATTTTTTTTGGTGCTGAATGTGCACCTGTAACATAGACCATCATTTTTGAAACACCCTATATATATATATATATATATATATATATATATATATATATATATATATATATATATATATATATACCGGGTTACAACTAATTAATTGCTCACTATTGGCATCTCAGTAACGGTAAGAGATACAGAGTTGGTTAAATTAGCAAAAAGGTGCTTCAATTTTAGCTGATCCAATATCTGAAAACAAATTTTAAAATGTCGATTCGTTCCTGAAATATCCTGAAAAAACTGAAAAACTCAATTTTTAAAATTTTACAATAAATCCCTTATTATCAAAAATGGGGTCCTAATTTTTTCTTTTTGAGCATAATTTGATATGAGCAATCGAGTGACGGCATCAGAATTGACGTACCTACTCTAATTTTTGCGCAGCGATAGTTAACTTTTTTTTCTCTTATGGCCGCCATATTGGATTTTAATTTTTCAGATGGCAAAAAAATTTACATTTCGAATGGTATAACACACTTCATATTTTTCTTTATAAACATTGAATAAATAAATAAAAAATTATGGTCGCAAATATCAAGTAGGTCTGTGTCATTGTTTTGTAATTGGTTGTTACGATTTATTTGAACTGTCAATTTGAAATCTTCTACTTCATTTATGCATTAAAAACATTTTATTTCGAGATTTGTGTTGAATTTGTTCTAAAACTGCATTTCCAAAACGGTTCGCTTTACTGTGGAAGAGAGAAGAGATATGTATGAAGCGTACATCCAAAGTTGTAGAAATTCGACCCGTGCTTCCGATTTATAAAAAGAAACATATCCAGAACTTGTGCAGCAAAGTCGGCATATGGCATTGATTGATGAAACTGACATTATGATGAGAAAGCGTGTTCCCTACAATGTGGAACCCAGTGCCAACGAAATCAATGCTTTTGCTCAAGTCAATATAAATTCCATCTTATCCACAACACATATTGCGAGAGAATGTGGAATAAGCCAGCAGCTATCGTCAAAGATTCTGAAAAAACACAAATACCATCCTTATAAATACACCATAGTGCAAGCACTTTATGAGCCAGATCAAGACCGGCGGTTGCAGTTTTGCCAATGGTTTACTAAGAAGTTGCAAATACACAATGCTTTCACAGCTAACATATTGTGGTCGGATGAGAGTACATTTACAAATAACAGTTTGTTTAATAGACAGAATCGTCTTTACGGGAGTACAGAGAATCCTCATCTTTTATATGAGTCACGACATCAAAAGAGGGTGAGTGTAAACGTTTGGTGTGGCCTTTTAGACGATACGGTTATAGAACCATTTTTCATAAGCAATAGGTTGAATGGCGACGGATACCTTCATCTGTTAACTAATGACCTTATGGAATTTTTTTATAACCTCCCTTTTCAACAAAGAGCCAGCATATGGTTTTAGCAAGACGGTGCACCTGCACGCAATTGCCAAGCTGAAAAGCTTATCTAGACCAGACGTCTGTGCTGACATTTTGACAAATAACGAATGTTGATAATAAAATGACACATACCTACTTGATATTTGCGACCATAATTAGTTTTTTATTTATTTGTACAATGCTTATGAAGAAAAATACAAAGTGTGTTATATCATTCGAAAGGTGAATATTTTTGCCATATGAAATAATAAAAATCCAATATGGCTGCCATAAGAGAAAAAAAAGTTGACTATCGCTGCGCAAAAATTAGAGCAGATACGTCAATTCTGATGCCGTCAGTTGATTGCTCATATCAAATTATGCTCATATTGCAAAAATTAGGAGCCCATTTTTGATAATAAGGGATTTATTGTAAAATTTTGAAAATTGAGTTTTTCAGTTTTTTCAGGATATTTCAGGAACGAATCGACGCATTCAAAATTTGTTTTCAAATATTAAATCAGCTAAAATATACGCAACTTTTTGGTAATTTAACCATCTCTTACCGTTACTGAAATGCCAATAGTGAGCAACTAATTAGTTGTAACCCTGTATGTATGTATATATATATATATATATATATATATATATATATATATATATATATATATATATATATATATATATGTATATATATATATATATATATATATATATATATATATATATATATATATATATATATATATATAATAAATTGGCCACGATAGTAGCCATTAGATTAAATATATATAAACATAAAGTCTGAAACTGACCTCTGATATGGGTTCCAGGGGTCCTCATTCATTCGCGCTCATTTGAAGACATTTTTTCAAACGTCAGGAGTCTCGACATCTAGAATAGCGATTTTTGCTATGAAAATTCTCTAGAAGAGAGATAAAGAAAACCAGAAGACATTTTCGCAACTTGTCAGAAATGTTTACAGAAAAGGAGTTAATACAGATTGATAGCCTCTTCCCTCACTTCTGCACCGGTTTCGCTTTTACGGCATTGGTAGTCAGAAGAATAATCAGATCTAAAAATGTATAGTGGTGAATTGGGTTTTCCAAACTGTGCTTATCGAAATTTATAAAAATTTAAATATTGTTGCCAAAGAAGATTTCAGCTGTCAATTTGTTACGTTTTGCTAACACATAATTTTTGGCGTGCCGAATACTTAGAACGATACGTTTCTTGAAACTTGAAGTAAAAACTAGATAAACATTACCATTAAGCAAGGAATAATTACAGTACCAATCTGGCAACATCACCTGACTAATACGATAAAGGAATAACAGACATAGATGGTATCCATCGACAAGTTACCATCTACCATCTACAGGCAAATGGAATGTGGTTCAGAATCAAAGGACTGGAGGACGACCACTGCAGAAAACAACAAAACCATTGTTGTCATTGTTACAAAGCTTATAACAAAGTGCATATACCTAGTTAGTTTATTATTGTTCGATGAATAACCCGATACTCATGACATCTGAAACATTCTATTCAATATTTAATATTCATAACCATAATATTTAGTCTAAGATGACTTCATGTGGAGTTTATTATAGAAAGTCATATTTTTGTACCTACTTAATTGACTTAAGAAATAATATAAGCGGAGCGTTCACTAAATTGCAAGTCCCAGCAGTAGTAGGTAACATTTAACCGAATTTAATTATAAGATGATTCACATAAAGATGAGTGAAGATTGGAACCTGTGACCAGCACTGATAAGTACAATTTGTGAATATAGGGGGTGAGTAAACTAACTGAATAATAATCACTTAGTTTACTCATCCCCATGATGACGCTGACTTTGTTGGCGAAACGATCGTCGGGTCAAAAAACTGTGTTGTGATGAATTGGGTTCTCCAAATTGTACTTATCGATCACAAAGATGTTATGCTCGCCAGTTTTATACAGGGTGTATAAAGCTGGGGTATAAAGGGGACATTTATATTGAAAATCATTCACCATTGTATGAATAGGTTAGTGCCAATAAAATAGTTTTTACTTTTTTCTCAAGTATGACAGAAATGACAAATTAAGTAGATGTTGTCTGCTACCGAAAAGACGCTCAGTGAACAATTTGTTAGTTATCTTAAGGTTGTAAGGGGTAAAAAAAGCCACATGTTTCACATGTAACTTTTTTCTTACAGCTATATCGCCATTTTAAAATACATTTCGAATAGCTTGATTAATTCTTAACAAAAAAGGTCTCTTGGATTTTTTTCTAAAATTTAACGATATCTGAAGAAAGAAATAATTCAATTTCAATTACATCGCATAATTTGCATAGTTTATAACTTGAATTGAACTGTATTTTATGTAGTAGGCGGCTGTCATGTTGACATTTTAAATAATAATCGAATTGGTGTTGAGCAGGTGTGAGTTGTTGTCATTTAGTCGAAATATTGTGATCATTTTGAGAACCTTCTTATGCAGATTTATCAAAATAGAGATGTACTCGAATGAGGAAATGCCGATATGATTAGTTCACGGTCTTGCTGTTGGTAATTCCTTAGAAGCGTCTAGAGTCTGGAATGTATGCTGATACCCATGTATCCTCAACATAAGGCCCTCATCATACATTGTGTGGATGGCTTCATCAACAACTGAGAGAAACTGGCACATTTCACAAAAAGGACATTCACAAAATGAAAATAGGATCGTGGTCGCCAACGCGAAGTTACAACTGCAGCATAAATGACGCAGTAATTAATTTAATCGACGAGTAACCGGACATCAGTACTAGAAAATTTGCTTTGCAGTTACATATTAATCATATGACAGTATTTGCCATCTTGAAAGAAGAGCTCTTATATCCTTACCACACACAACGAGCTCAGGCACTTTTACCGAGGCATTTTTCGAACTGTCTTGCATTCTCGCATCCACTGATGAAAATGATTGGACTTAATGCTGAGTGTCTGTCACGGACGAGGCTAATTTTTTTAGGGAATCGATTACTAACTATCATAACCACATGAAAATCCACATGCCATAAGGTAAAGGTAAGATGCTTACTGGCAAGTAGGCCAATGCTGGCCCTTTTTGCTCATCTAAAATAACCTACCCACCACCTTAAACTCGATCTCAACGACAGAAGTGATTTGAAAAATCATCCGCTACCGGTGAGTCTCGAACCGTCATCCCCCGAGTCCGAATTTGGAAGTTTAACTACATGCCATAGTTAAAGATCATCACTAAAAACAATTTTCTCTTGATGTGTGAGTTGGAATTCTTGGGGATCACTTAACTGGCACACATTTTTTGCCGCATAGACTAAACGGGGATACATACAGCCATTTTCACGGAGAAGGGCTTCCAGTACTTTTTAATGATATTCAGAAGAGCAATGTGGTTTATGCATGATGGGGCTCCTATCCATTTCAGTGTAAGAGCGCGTGAATATTAAGATGAAACATATAAAAATCAATGGATAGGCCGAGGCGGACCTCAATTTTGGCCTGCTCACTCTCCCGATTTATACCGTTTAGACTTTTCTAGTTGGATCCATTTAAGAACTTTGGTGTAGAATACACTCGTTCAAAACTTAGAAGACCTAAGAAATGGCATGACTGAATCATATAGGGTAATCCAATATTCTCCTGGAATTTTTTATCGAATACACAGTTATATGCGCCGACGTGTAAACTCTTGTGTAATCGCTCAAGGTGTCCATTTTCAACATTTATTATGATTTTTGTTATTTATTAATTTTTAATACATAGTTCGTTTCCAATAATTATTTCTTTATTTTGATATCAAAATCATATTTTGTATAATTACAAAATGCTAACCTGTGCAAATTATGCTATGTAATTGAATTTAAATTATCTTTTCTTCAGAAATTTGATTTTTCTACTTATCAATGTTTTAAAATTAAAATAGAAAAAATGTGATAATCAAAAAAAAAAACGATAGATATTTTCAAACAGACGCAGTGTTGACAAAGTACAGGATATCACGATCTAATTAAGTGATAGCCAAAACGGAATAAGCCAAAACCTATATACAGTTGATATTTTGACAAAAGTCACCCATTTTTAAAGTGCTGATCTTAAGAAATTCAATGATAACCGTAGACTGAAAATCAAACAGAAAACAAATCACATAGCTGGTGATTTTGTACAAAAATTTTAGACACGTTTGTTTATACGACTTTATAAACAGATTCTAGAGTCTCGGTGGTCCAGGGGTAAGAACGTGTGCCTCTGAACCGAAGGATACTGGGTTATATTTCCAGCGTTCCCCTTTTCAGTACATATTGTAAAATTAACATCAATCGAGGTTGTGGCATTGTATTTGAGCAAGTTTAATGTCTGCACATTGTATTTGAGCAAGTTTAATGTCTGCACGTTCCGCTCTTAGCAGGGGGCGTAAAGCTGTCGGCCACGTGTCCATGCGATGTTGGGCATGTTAAAAATCACTACCCTTCTTACAGAAAGGCAGGGGTTCGTCAAAATTTCCAGGATAGAGAGGTGGAACTGCCCCCTGTCGTTGGTGATTGGTCATAGTCGAGGAAATAGGCCGACGGTAAAGTACAAAAAAAAAAAAAAAAACAGATTTCGTTGTTAAAAAGCAATTCCCTAAACATTAGATCGGTGTCCATCCGGCAACGGCGCACTCCATGTTTATACTTTATACAGCCGTCCCGTTTTGGTTAACACTACTCGGGACAAGCTTGACGTCCTTGATGCTTCAGATGAACCTCAGAACGGCCAGCAACCTATCCCCTTTCCCTTTCCCGTGATCCCATGACCTCCGCTAACCAACGAAGGAGCCATCTCCGTTATGTGATGGTGTTGGGCTGTAAACGTCACTCGGGTGTCACGTTGACTCTTCATTTTATATGTCGACATCAATTATCTCTCGCTGTCATCTTCCAACAACGTTAAGTAGCTGACACTAGAAGGTGAATTAACATTTCCCGAGATCAAAAGTCAACAAAGTGATAATCAGAAGTAAGGTAACGTACAAGCACAAAGAATGTTAGATGATTTAATTGTGAATTAAAAGTTAAGATGAGCTGAGAATTGTCATAATATCTGAAAAGTTTAAGTTCAACATTTTACAACCGGTTTCATTAAAAACTGATACCATTATGTTTTAAAACGGAGTAATCTCGATTTAAGTTAATTTTTGTGAACTAAAATCACCACTGACAAAATTATGTATATGAAAGATTTGACCCCAAATATGTAACACCAGCCATATAGGTGCCTGGGTCGTCCAGTGGTGAGAACACAATGGCACTGTGCTCGATTCCCAGTAACTGATCCTTTGACTCCTTTAGTATACTGTAAAATTAAGATCAACCGAGACTGTGGGTGGCATTGTCTTTGAGCAAGTTGAATGTCTGCACGTTCCGCCCTTCTGAGGGGGGCGTAAAGGCGTCGATTCTGTGTACCATGCGATGTTGGGTACGTTAAAGATCCCCACCTTCCTTACAGAAAGGCAAAGGTTCCTCGAAATTTCCAGGATAGTGGGTTGAAACTACCCTTGAGGTCAGTAATTGGCCATAGTCGCAGAAATAGACCCGACGTTAAAGAAACAAATAATACAATAAATCGGTTCAAGGTTAGTCTTCATTTATATACTCATCTGTAAAACAATTTAATAGTAGACCGTTTCATATGAAATTTAGCCAATGAGTTGTTTTGATAAATGATGTAAATGATAATAGTTGGAAGAGACCAGATCTGGCGAATAAGGGAGTTGTTCATATAACTCGAACCGTAAATCACGAATTATTTCTATAGAAACCTAATGTGTGTGCAAATGCAATGCCGTCTCGCTGTAAAACCACTGGGCAGATTATCTGTCAAACAAATAGAAAATACGGAATGCTGTTTCTGACATTGTAAAGACGGTTTTTAGACATAATTTGAAGGCATCGGTGCTCAAGTGGTAAGCACGTGTGCTTCTGAATCCAAAAGTATTGAGTTCGATTTCCAGTAACTGGCCCTTTCATTTTTTCAGTACATGTACTGCAAACTCAACATCAACAGAGGTTCTGGCAAGTCGAATGTCTGCACATTCCGTCCTTCGCAGGGGGCGTAAAGCAGTCGGTTCCGTGTACCAAGCGATGTTGGGCTCGTTAAAGATGCCTAATCTGCTTCCAGAAAGGCAGGGATTCGGCGAAATTACCAGGATAGGGACGTGAAACTGCTCTCTGGCGTCGGTAATTCGACATAGTCGCGGAAATAGACCGACGTTAAAGAAACAAAAAACAAAATACACCAGGTGTCAGGTTAATCGTGATTCATATACATATCTGTAAAACAATTTTACTAGTATGTACACCGTTTCAAATGAAATTTGGCCAATGTGTTGTTTTGGTAAATTTCTGGGATGGGCTCCTTGCGCAGAAAGTATACCTTTAGAACTTTTTCAGTTGAGCTAAATGATAATAGTTAAAAGGGACCAGATCTGGCGAATAAGGGAGGTGTTCATATAATATATACCTGATATGTGTGCAAACGCAATGCCATCTGGAGGTTAGGCAGATTATCTGTCAAACAAATAGAAAAAACGGAATGTTGTTTCTGATGTTGTTTTGAGACATATTTGTAGGCTTAAAACCTGATAGAGATAGGATTAAAGCTATTTTACCTATGGAGTCACCAACATCTAAGAAAGAGTTGCAAACTTTTTGGGAATTGTTACATACATTAGTAAATTTTTGCCTAATGTATCACACGTAACTTGTAACTTAAGAATGTTGTTGAAAAAGAATGTAGAATTTGACTGGCAAAATGAACAGGAAGTAGATTTTCAAAAAATTAAGACATTGTTGTCAAGTGCTCCAATACTCAAATATTTTGATAAAAGAAAACCCATAGCTTTTAAGTGTAGACAGTAGTAGTATATGCTTAGGAGCTGTAATGGTTCAAGATGGTTTACCTATTGCTTATGAATCAAAAGCCGTAACCGATAGTCAAAAATCTTGGGCTTAAATAGAAAAGGAGATGCTAGCTATAGGTTTTGGATACGAAAGGTTTCATCAGTTTATTTTTGGAAAGACCATAACTGTAGAAAGTGATCACAAACCATTTGAGCAAATTTTTTAAAACTGTTTAAATGAAACTCCGTTACGATTACAACGACTAAGGTTGAGATTACAGAATTATGATATTAATGTGAAATATAAGTCGGGTAAATAATTATTACTTGCAGATGCTCTGTCTCGAAGGGGTATAAAAGAGGTTAATACTTGTGAAATTAAAAAAGATGTAGAAGCTGATGTTTGTTTTATAATAAATAATTTGGCCTTTTCTAGTAGTAAGTTTGATCAGTTTAAAAAAGAGACAGCGAAAGATGAGGAATTGAAAACTGTCATGAATTGTGTTCAGCATTGGTGGCCTGATAGAAATGCATTACCAGATGAAATACAATATTACTATGCTATTAAAAATTATATTTTGTGGCTGACAGTTTACTTTTTCAAAATTCACGTGTTGTTCCGAAGAATTTACGTAAAGAAATGCTAAACTTTATACATTATAATCACCTTGTCATAGAGAAATGTAAGAGTAGGGCACGAGGGGTATTATATTGGTCCTTTATGGTAAAACATATAGAAGAGGTTGTAAGAAATTGTAATACCTGTTTGAAATTTCAAAAATCGCATTCTTACGAACCGCTGATGTTGAGAAATGTACCAGATGGCCCATGGCAAGCTGTAGGTTGCGACTTGTTTTATTTCAAGAGCAAAACCTTCTTATTGCTAGTAGGTTACTTTGCTAAGTTTGTAGAAAGAAAAGAGCTATCAAATGAAACCGCTGATTGTGTAATCACAGCAATAAAGTCCAACTTTTCAAGATATGTAATTCCAAATATTTTATATACTGATAACGGGCCTCAATTATCATGTTTTAAATGCACTGAATTTAGTAAGGTATGGAAATTCAAGCATATTACATCAAGTCCTTACTATGCTCGTTCAAATGGAATGGTTGAACGTTATGTTCAGACTCTTTTGAAATAGGCTGAAACTAGTAATAGAGACTCATATATCGCTCTGTTAGGATACCGCAATGCCACATTAGATTCTTCACCGAGTCCGTTGATGTTTGGCCGAAACCTAAATGCATAAACCCACCATAGAATCTTTCACAAAGACTAAGAAAAACGATTAAATTAAAAACAAACTGGAACAAAAACAATCAACTTACAAATATTATCATGATAAGAGTCATAAAAGATATTCACCTGAGGTTAGTAAAGGAGAAGTAGTTTTTATTGAAGATGAAATGCATAAAATGATTCCAGCTAGAGTAGAAAATGAAGTAACAAATCAAGATCATATGAACTACCTTTTCCTAGTGGTCGGGTGGTTACAAGAAATAAATTTAATTTGTATAAAGCTTCACCAAGCCAACATTTTAATTGTCCTGATTTGGACAATGAGCAACTTAGTCATAGTAGTGTAATTGATAGTTAACTGATTCAACTTCTAATACTGATAGTTTTAATGTTAGTGCTGATCCAGCTTTAGTAACCAAAGATCCAGCTGAAAACTATCCCGTCATAGTAATGTACTTGATAAGACTAATGTAACTAGCTAGTTAACTGATTCAACTTCTGATACCTACTGATAGTTTTAATGTTCCAGCTTTAGTAACCAAATAGCCAGATGAAAAACTATCCCGATACGGCCCAGTATCCAAAAGGCTTTGGTTACTTGTCAGATTATGTTTAAGTTTTCATTAAAAAAAAGGAGTCCTGAATTGAGAATTCATAATTATGTTCGCACTAGGTTGGAAACACTGAAGACAAAACAATAAAAGTCTATGTCAATGTCAGGGGAGTGAGGAAAGGATGTTCGCATTGTATAATGGATTATTGTATGTGAATAAATAATAAAGTTAATATAAAAGTAAAACTATTTTGCTGTTCATAACATATCATAGGCAGTGGCCCGTAATTCAAACGGTTTTTGCAGGAAACATGAGCACTGTCCAGTGTAGCCCTAGCCCCGTGTCCACACCAGCCTTGGTCTCCTCTAAAGATATTTTGTTGCTGTGTGTTCATAGAACAGAAAACTATCCAAAAGGGCATTTCTAATCGTGAAAATATATTTAATATTAAGTTCATATTACAATAGTTATACAAAAATTCGCTAGCATAAATCCAAATAATATCGTTTATAATTAAGTAGGTCGCATATAAATTATAATTATTGACCTGGAATTGCTCATATTACATAAATAATAAACAAGTTGGAATTGCAGAGTACAGTATAAGGAATGCTGACTGATTAGTTTGCATTTTGTGATTTATGTAGACCAAGCAAAGGTTATAAGTAATGGTGTTGGTAAACATTAGCAAGACTTTCGACTTTTTTAACTTTTGTGAAAATGTAGACTAATATCGCAGAGATTTTTGATTAGATTCTTAAAATGTAAAGACGCGAGACTTTTTAATTTAATTATGTACAGATTTGGTTTTAAATTTATTCGGTTAAGTTACTTTATAAAAGTTGTTAATTCGTTTTATTATTGATTAAATTTTTATTACAAATTACATCGATACCATGTCCATATTATCCTAGTTCTAAAACCATTATCCCTTATTATCCTCCGCTCCTTAAACACTGTGGAATGGGTTATATATTGAAAAACATATTTTTAGGCCCTGATTCTTACAGATAGATAACGTGATAATGTTTTGTATTTTTCTCTCATAATATATTTTTTTATTTCGACAAAATATACTTATTCATGTTATCGCCAAGCAAAACGGGGACAAACGCCTAAGTAAATAAAGGGGTGCGTGGGTGTATACACAATTATAATTTACAGAACACACATGTTTCCACATATTCGTCTCCTTGTGGTCCCTAAGTTCAGAACACGAAGAGAGATAACAATGGTTCTTCTGATAGCGATAGCAGCTCCCAACGAATAGAGATCAGCATCAACAGTTGCAGCACTGTATTGTTACAATGCATGTGTGTGTGTGTGTGTTATACGATTACACAGGTATAAACAAATCTAACCTTGAGATTCCATGAGGAGGTGGTGGGCGGTGTGGGGAAGTGGGGTGAGGTGACCTAGACCCAGACAGGAGGCCGGGCCGGCCGAGCGAGGCCGCCACAGTCGAGACGCGAATTAAAGGGGAAGTGTCTCTGCTGATACACTCTGTTCGCTCTGCGTTGCCACAACACAAGAAATATCCCGTAATCTAGGTATATTTGAATACGTATGTATAGTCAATGATTATCAGGTAAATATAAAACAATACAACTTTACGGCTTCAGAAACTTTCTATTAAGAGTGATGTATTGCTACCTTTTTAGGTGTGGTGCAAGGAAAACAAAAAATGTCACTATTTTAATGCAGGTATGACAAAAAAATTAGAAACCACATCCTTTTATGAGAAAAAGTACTTTTGTATTTTAAAATAGGGTAAGGTAACTATCCTCCTACTGATTAGTCTACGGAGAATCTGAGAAAAATATTCAAAACCTAAAGGCTAAAATGCATTTT
The DNA here is from genome assembly GCA_964006375.1 of Tillus elongatus. Lineage (NCBI taxonomy): Eukaryota > Metazoa > Arthropoda > Insecta > Coleoptera > Cleridae > Tillus > Tillus elongatus. Next base: position 69,228,479 of record OZ023264.1, read on the forward strand.
TATTTTTACTTTATTTACCAGCAAAGAGCAGTTTTGTTTTGAAATTAAATATTTTTCTTGATTCGAGTTACCTTTCATCTAACAACCGATGCATTCTCAGGACTACTGTCCATCGCGGACCTTTGGGGGTAGTTTAACACCACACACCTGCAACACGGTATGCAGGGCTAGATGTATTCTCACCATAATTAGCAGACCGGTTTCGCTCTAATTACAGCTCGTCAGTACGGTATTCTAATTACAACGAGAACACACATAAAGTAATAGGACTATGGTAGACATCCTCATAGAACATTGTAAGATGTACGACGAGGTCCCCATCTCGGTGCGGAACCAGGTGTATGTTGGCACAACAGCCCCAATTAACAAAAAATGTTACGAAATAGAGACTGTGTACAACCGACAAACTATTTTGTAAATTATCAGCCCTGGCCCATTTCTTACCTAATATAGAGACGATGTATGTAGACGATGTATGTAAGGCTAGATGTATTCTCACCATAATTAGAACCGCAGACCGGTTTCGCTCTAATTAGAGCGAGAACACACATATAAAGTAATACGGCTATGGTAGCTAGCCTGTGGTATGCAAGCTGCTATGGTGAACGCCACGCAGACACTGTCTTTTGTTCAACTTCGGGTGTCAAATGCGGTTAATTCCAAGAAAGTGACGCCGCGCAACAGATATCGTACGGACTATCACAATTTGACTGAATGTCAATCCGATAAAATTGTGTGATATAATAATCTGGAAAATAATCTTTACATCAATGTGGCAACCTTGGCTCTTGCTCGCATTAGGACAGGCTGCTTTGCCCGCCGTATGCCGCACGCTAGCCGAGCCGATCTTTCTCTTGCTTCCAGTTTCGCCACTACAGTCATAGGCGGCGTTTAAATAATTTATAGTACAATGAAAAAATAATCATTCCAATTTTTTTTCCACATAGCCAAATATTTCTCACACATATATTTCTTCTAGTTAACATATTCCCATTGGTGACAATTTCCATCGTTATCTGTTGGGTGTGTGTCTATTGTCTTTTCTATGTAACCTCCCGCCACACAAGCTGCTGAGGGCTTCTTGATGGGAGGGTGTCATTATATATATATATATATATATATATATATATATATATATATATATATATATATATATATATATATATATATATATATATATATATATATATATATATATATATATATGGGCATAGCATATTTTGAGATGTTCTCATTACTTCATGAATAAGAATTCACCAGTCATGTTTTGGTTTGACAGTGAAGAGTAAAACCTAAAAAAGGTTTGAAATAGGTTTTCAAAGACATTCAACTTATTTTTCAATTTTTTTACCATGACTATATTTCGAAATGGCTAACTGTAAAAAAAAACAGCACACCGTAGTGATTAAGTCCTTGTTCTCTGTGTATTCTAATACTCAAGCCACAACATAACTTCGGTAAGGGCGAAATCTAATATAAATAGAAATATATAAATAAATAGCTGAGCGCTATCTCTGGTGTTGTGGAGGTTCGAGGCTTTCACAGCAGCTTCCAAGTACACACAGTACATCAAGAAGGAAGCTGTGGGAAGAAAACTAGCAGCGAAAACAACTACTCCCCTGGCTAACACCACGACGAGCATTGAATTACTTCACTCACTAGTGCTTTGTGCTATTCTCCATTGCATATTATGGCAATGCCTGCCTTGAGGCCTACTTGTTGAAGCGCAGACATAACATATTAAGCAGCCCAACGACGAAACCGATCTGTGTCTCGTGTGTCCTGCTTTGCAAATATATATATATATATATATATATATATATATATATATATATATATATATATATATATATATATATATATATGAAGTCTGAAACCGACCTCGGATATGGGTTCTAGAGGCTCTAAATTGCGCTCAATTGACAAATTTTTTCGAAAGGAAGTCGTTCTCTCTTTATATGTGAGATGTTCTTATGAAAATTTGCTAAACAAAGAGTAATTTTAACTTTCGTATATTCGCACGAATATTATAAAACATCGGCATAAACTAAATTATATCGATCTAGTGTGCTGCTGAGTTTGAAATATGATTGGAGTATAATTATGGAGAGTTGTACAAATATGATAAATGAAGGCAATGTGTGAAATGTTAGATGGAAAAAGAATGGCGAAACAGAAATCAAATTTAATAGATACAAATTTAAAGTTTCCCGATTTTGGAAACGTTAATGTGAAGTAATTTTTTTAATTGAACTTTTTTAAATTGTCTCAATATATAGCAAAGTATTATACTTATTGTATAACAGAAGCAATGTAGTAATTAAGCCAATAAAGTATTAATAATTATTTTTAGCATCGTAGGGCATGGTGCTACCAAAAAGCAACTATTTAAAATGGGGTTGGCAGACAATCCACTGTGTAGTTGTGATGGAACAAGTGTGTGTGATATTAATCATATCTTTTTTAATTGTAAGAAACACATCCATGCATGTAACAATCTAATTAAAAAATGTCTTGATCAAGGAATTCCACTACCATTAAATATATCATATTTGTTGCATGTAGCGTTCTATGTTGAAAGAGAGATGATGCATATACTTTTGAACTTCATTAAATGTAATAAATTACATGAGGTAATTTAGCTCAACGTAAAAAGATATAAAATTTTGTTCTGTTTTTTATAGTAATTTTGTGGAAGAAATTGACATTATAGTTAATAGGCATATAATTATAGATTCCTTTTGTCTGTCCCTGTGTCTAACCCATCTTTACCGTGGTCCAGTCTAGTTTGTCTCAAATAAAGTCGCCTTGGTGGACCCCTAGGCGTGAAGTTTGTGATCCCATGTCTTTTTTCCTTATTTTTAATCCTAGTTTATAAGACTTAAATACATACACCTTACCCACAAAAACAAAATGTAAAGTATGATGGGCATAGTCTATCTTCGTAAATTATTATTGGTTTACATGAAGTAAGGGAAATTTAGGTGTTTGTTTGCTGAGCTTGGTAGACGATAGCATAGAGAATCCTTTTTGTTTTTTATTATAATGTAAAACATCATATTATAATAGGGCGCTGTAGCACTAGTTGTTGACCTGGAGTGACCGTGGCTAAAAGAGCTTTGCTCGAGGCCAAAACAAGTATAAAAAAAAAAAAAAAAAATTATTTTTAGAAAGTTTACTTTTGGGTTGTATAAACACTTATGCTTGAATCTACTTCTTTATTTTAGTTAACAATTGCAATTGCAACCTAGCCAGGTTGGCAGATTTAATGCTAATTTTACGGGCAATCTCTGTCATTTTCTGAGTAAGAACAAGTACAAATCTAAAAAAAAAACCGACTTCATTAAGGATAACTAAAAAACTACTGGTCAGATCTTGATAAAATTGACATGGGAGAAGCACCAGCTTTCAAACAAAAAAGAATCATCAAAATCGGTTCACCTAGAAAAAAGTTCTAAGGTAACACATAAAAAAATACAATCGAATTGAGAACCACGTCCTTTTTAGAAGTCGGTTAAAAAAGCCTTATTGTCACATTTGTCGCCATTTATTTTAAGTGACCGTACCCCTAATGTTTAACCTAGTCGCCGCCAATGACCTAATCGCGCCGGACCTGGCTATTTATAACGGTCCGGAAGTGCCAAGTGCCGTCGTGATATTGTTCAAGTGACTGGGTGGATGACCTCACACGCACGTTAGGATATACGCCTGGTGTGAGTGTGTGTGTGTGTGTGTGTGTATGCGTGCGCGTGTGGGCATACATGTGCATGTGTGAATGGTTTGTGTGCATATTACACACGTACATGTTACGTGCGTATGTGTGTATATAGAACTAAGTATAAAGGTGTACATAATACGTGTGAAATCACATACATAATGTAATGCATGTACATCAGTCGCTACAACTATGATGTAATACACAATGCATTCGAAATGCGTACCCAGGTCACGTCATCTCAGTCATTCCGTGACCCAAGAATATCGATAGTAAGAACATCCCAAAATTAATTACCCCTCATCCTCATCTTTTCTATCATGCTAGCAGTGAAGTAAGTCATGGTATTAGGATTTTCAGTTCAGTATCTAAGACCGAGATCGGAACTCCAGGTACAATAAAACATGGGCGAATGGTGTATATTGCCGCAGTCAAACCTTCTTTTGATGTAAAAGAAAAGACCGAAATAGAGGAAGTGCTATACAAGGATTGGAGAATATTTGTTATTTCTACGGTACGTACTACAGTGAATTGATCTTATGGTGCAGAATAAAGTGAACTATTTTCATAATAATAATAATAAAATATATAATAATAATAATAATAATAATAATAATAATAATAATAATAATAATAATAATAATAATAATAATAATAATAATAATAATAACTCATCTGTTAGAAGACTTTACACACCTCGGAAAGAAGGAGGCAGAGGATTAATCCATATAAAGAACCTCTGCTTTAAGCAGGAAAGAAACATGTGACAACGTTTTCTTATATCAAATGATGACCTGATGATAAGCTGATGAAGTTGGTGGTGTGGGAGGATAAGGATTATACTCCACTTAGGCTGGGTCAACGCAACTATGAGTTGAACGTCCCAGTTGACCAGGACAATATAGTCCAGTGGAGTGACCAGGCTATGCATGGAAGGTACCCCAAACACCTGCAGGCAAATAATGTTGATAAAACCTCTTCGCTTATGTGGTTGGTTGGGGAAAAACTCTATCCGGAGACGGGGGGTTTTGTGATGGCCATTCAGGATAGGGTTATAAAAACTAAGAACTACGAGAAGCAATGCCTAAAATTAGAAGTGGTGGATAAATGTCGAAAATGCGCAGCTGTTGGAGATACCATTGAACACGTCATGGCAGCATGTCCTGCCCTCTCGGACTCAGCTTACTTAGGTAGGCATAACCAGCTCGCCAAGATCATCTACCAACAAATTGCTTTAAAATACAGCCTCCTGAACCCGTCAACAACACCAGCCTACTACAAGTATTCTCCGGAGGCGGTGCTGGTGTCGGCGGACTTTCTCCTATACTGGGACCGACCCATGATAACGGACCGCACTGTGGACTTCAATAGGCCAGACATTGTCCTGATAAACAAACAGATGAGGCTTGCTGTGATCATAGATATTGCTGTACCGCTGTCCCATAACATTCAGAAAAATGAAATTGAAAAGATCACCAAGTATGAAAACTTGGCATATGAAATAAAAAACGTATGAAAACTCCAGAAAGTGGCTATATGTCCCTTCGTAATGTCGGCGGAAGGAATAGTCACCAAAAATTTCATGGGAAATCTAAAGGAACTCGGACTACCAAATAACATCCTCAACGTGGAGCAGAGGGTGGTTCTGCTGCAAACATGTCACACAGTCCGAATATTCCTCAGTTAAGTGGCGACCTCAGACACGTCTGCTGTGTTGGAGCGCCGGAAGTCAAACTCTACTGATAATATCGGCATAATGGGATATGATTAATTTCATCCCCATGCACCGAGCCGAGCCCCAACGTAGCGGGCGGGGGGTCGGTCAAAAGGTTTCCAGTAGTAATACTGAGAAAGTGTAACGCTTATATCAAATAATAATAAATAATATGTTGTAGTAATAATAACAACAAGCGAGTAACCCCACCTAGACACCAAGGTGGAAGAGGAGTGTTGGGTATTGGTAAACAGTTAGACCAGCAGATACTGAACCTGCGTACCTATTTCCACCAGCGGCAAGTTACTTCTGAACTACACCGTGCCATATGCGAGGCCGATGATTCAACACCGCTACAAAAGAAAATTAAATACAAAGTCACCATCGTACTGATCAGGACAAGCTGCAATCTTAGATGCAGAACCCCTCCATGGGCAACATCTGACCGAGACCTCTCAGGCACATGGTGACAAATTGGCGTCCAACTACAGGTTGGTGTCTGGACAGATGTTTCCAGGGACAAAGGGGTTTTTGCTGACCATAAAAGATCAGATCACTCCAACAAGAAACTACCTAAAGTATATAGTTGGGAGATAATTCGGCCCAAGATGACAAATGTAGATTTGGGTGTCAGTCATCAGAGACTATCCAGCAGGTCACCGGATGATGTCAAGCCTTTGCTGCAGAGTACAAAGAGAGGCAGGACGCAGTTGGGAAAATACTTGATCAAAAACTGGCTCTGAAACTTGGACTTTTAAATCTTAGTAAGGTGCCTTACTATATATACATTCCTGAGCCTGTTCTAGAGAACTCAGGATACAGGTTGTGCTGTGATCGGACACTGCTCACAGACAACGAGTTGCCCACAACAGGCCAGATATAGTAATGGTGGATAAGTCCTGCAAGCAAGTGACGCTACTTGATGTAGCCATTCCGAGTACTAATAATCTAGATATAAAGTACCACGAGAAGATCATTAAGTAGAGAGACCTCGAGATGCAAGTAAAGAGACAGTGGAGGGCAGATAGTGTCAGAGTGATCCTGATAGTCATGTCGTCAACTGGTGTGGTTCCTAGGAGTCTTCGAAAGAACATTAAGAGATTTGGCCTCGGCGAGCCTTTTATATTATAAGGTTATGCAGAAAGCGGTAATACTTGCAACTGCCCATACCATGCGGAGATTTCTGGGGAATGAGGATGTATCGCGTTGTCCTTGAGGGCCCGATAACTTGGAAATGGCTCCATCTGAGCTCAGTCCCTTTGGTATCTAATATACCTGGGATGAGTGAGTGTTCCCCTTTGAGGGAGTGTGAAAGCCCTTCAGGCTAAAGTCGATAATAATAATAATAATACCAACAATTAGTTGTATTTGGATAAAATTCATTACAAAAGAAAATAAACTACAATTATGCAATACAAATGCTTAGACAAATAAATAAGGTTGTAAATCACACCATCAAAACTTTTGAAAACTTGTGCCTGGGTTAGACATAATATTTACACAAAAAGCATATAAAACATAAATATTTAGTAACAATACAAAATAACAAGACATACAATACAAGGCATCTCATCAAGTCAAGAGACCAGTATCAGTCAACATTACTCCACTCTAACATAAAGCAAGGATTAACGCCCCCAGTTGAAGACAAAGCAAGAAACAAATTCTAACTTATGTAATAAGTGTTCTTTATGTGAATTAGCTTATGCACTTTATACCCATCAGATGATATAATCCATTTTTGAACTTTTGCCTTAAATGATTTAATTAAATTGACTCTTTTATTATCTCATGGAAACATATTAAACACACGAGGTCTAAGATATAAGAAGCTCCTTTGAAGAACTGTTTTATTTGCCCAAGGTATATTATGCAAGTCTGATCCGTATCTGGTATCGTGTTCATGACTTATACCGCTGACTGTAATTTTGTCTGATTTATTAGTATTATTAGGCAATGAAACTGTCTTACATTTAATACCTGAGCATCCCCAAACAGTATTAAATGTAAGACAGTTTCATTGCCTAATAATACTAATAAATCAGACAAAATTACAGTCAGCGGTATAAGTCATGAACACGATACCAGATACTGTCTTACATTTAATACCTGAGCATCCCCAAATAGTGCAGCTCCTCGGTAGGTTAGTTCCCGATTCAGTATCACTTTTAGGACCCACCGCTGCATCACTTCCAACTAGAATCCTTCTCCCCATGCAATAATCCCATATCTGATATGTGACTCCACAAGATGATTATATATTTGCTTTAGATAAGTTACATCCAAAATATTCCTGTACAGTCGAGAGCTTGACAGTAGTCCCCGGATTTTCTGCACGACAATATTGACATGAGCATATCACTTTAGACAACTATCGATGGTGATTCCCAAATACTTTATCCTATTTTTTGGTAGTATTGCAAGTTCCTCGTTACCGAGTTGAATAATCAATGGCGGAAAACTAGGTTACATGGCCTTGTTTATGGCGAACGGTATATAATTTGTTTTCTCCGCATGTATTGCAAGGAGATGAAAATCCAACCACTCCTTTATCAAGGGGATGTCATCAACGAAGTCAGTTAGAGTGGTCCATGTTTTAGAGCTATATAAGATAGCTGTATCGTGGGCAAGACTGATAATTCTTGCTCGAGATGGCAAGGAGAACAGGCTATTCATGTAAACAATAAACAATACAAGTTCAAGCACAGTTCCTTGTGGCACACCATACTCTACAGCCATCGTAATAACAGCCACATTGTTTACCCTTACACACTGAAGTCTCTCTGAAAGAAATCTCTTTAACAACTTTTGTCCCACCCCCGCACGCCAACTGTAAAAGTATTCAGCATTTTGGCATGACTCACTGTCTCAAATGCCCCCGCAAGGTCCAAAAAACGGACAATGAGGGATTTTCATCATCAATATATTTATATATGTAAGATGTGAGCCAGAATATTGCGTCCTCTGTGGACCTGCCCTCTTTAAAGCCGTATTGGTGATCTGATCTATGTCTATAAAATATTTATTGCGGTAATCTATAAAAGCATCTATTTTAAAAGTATCACATGCATATCAAATTAACTTCTCGTAAATCAACTTAAAACAAGTTTCAAGGTTATTCTATGTCACCTACCCCAACTGTCCTATCCCCCATAATTCCACAAGAATTTGCAGAATTGTGGAATTTCATGCCACGACCACAGACCGCATTAGAAATCATACAAAGAAAAAATTTTTCCTTAAAAACATTTTTAAATAGTTAACAAAAGTTAATAAAAAGTTGGGGCGAATGTTCATAAAAATCTTTCATCGTACGAAAAACACATCAGGGGTATTTATTAAAGCAACACATCTGCCAAATTTATTTCTGTGACTCAATGTACAAGTTATCGCGCGATGGACAATCAAGAGTCTCAATTGCAACATTACAATTATGATGGGTTAAAGTTTCTACATATCTCTGGGGCCACACTTTTAATGTGACCACAATTTTTCCTCTTCATTACAAAAAACCTTGTGGGTGCCTTTCATTAACGCGGTTTTGTCTTTTAACTATGTAATTCTTTTAATATATTCCCATAATGATAATAAAAGTTAAGAACAGACCCTGCATAAAACCACTGCCTGTAATCATAGTCGGCCGCGTCTGAATGCTGTGTGCATTGAATCGCAGTGTGCCATGCCGCGTCATGGGAACAAAGCAAACGCAAGTTTCTGTGGAACCGTAGTGTCTGAAGCACACACAGCTCAATATAATCGTTTGACTGTAGAATACAGAATACCTATAGGAAAAACAAGAATTATATCCACAAAGTACATGCTGGATTATTTCGTCCGGACGCAGAAAAACAATGCGTTTAAAATTCCTCATGAGAACAACCCACTGCCTTTGTGCCCATTCCGTTACAGAGGAATAAACTTCAAGCTTATATAAAAGAGGAAATAAATCGATGTTGTAACGGAAGCAGAATGATTTTTGAAGTGAAAAATCTGCTACGAACGCAACTAAAAGTTAACTGATAGGTTAAGCAAAATTTAAGAGATACAAGGTAAGGTACTATTTTCTGTACAGCCATAATAAAACTGGAACACAGTGGATATGTTTAACTAAAAATCCAATCTGGTGGGTAATACAGAATCAGAATTAACTGCAAAGGGATAAAGACTGGTGGGAAACATTACCGTACGGTAACATTTTGGTTAGGAAAATACAGGCTTATTCTAAACAAAATTAAACGCCGTTTCAATAAAGTACCAACACGTCATTCATACTCTAAATCCTTTATGAAAGTGTGGACAAAAATACTTTCATTGTAGGATATGTTATCCTAATAATCAGCGGTTTTACAAGGCAGATAATGGAATTATAATGAAAGAGGTTTTCGACTACAGTAGGGGGTTTGTCTCTATACCTCCGAAGAGGACGCTGTTCACAATTGCTTGTCAACTAACATATAAATAGGAATAGGAGTTCTAGTTTTTACACAGTATAAGATGATTATGCTGTGGTTTTTATTCGCTTAGTTTATTCATCCCTCTGATGACGCCAAGCTTGCTAGTGAATCGATCGTCACGTCTGAAAATTGTATTGTGATAAATTGGGTTATCTAAATTATACCAATAATAAGCGGTTTTACAAAGCAGGTAATGGAATTTTAATTAAAGGGGTTTTCGACTACACAGTGTGGGGTTTGTCTGTATATCTTCGGAGAGGATGCTGTTCGCAATTGCTTCTCAACTGACATATAAATAGTAATCGGAGTTCTAGTTTTTATTCGATTAGTTTATTCATCCCTTTGATGACGCCAAGTTTGTTAGAGAATCGATTGTCACCTCTGAAAACTGTATTGCGTGGAATTAGGTTATCCAAATTGTACTTATCAGTGCTCATCATAGGTTCCCATCTTCACCCAGCAAAAAAATGTTGTAAGGTAAAAATCAAAAAAGCATTTGAAGACTTATCTTAATGGGACTCAGCTTGGCAGCCCTATCAAAGATATCACAAAACATAAAGGTCGCTGCTACTGCAATTTAAGTTACCAAATACTGATTACTTTTTCTTCATCGACCAGATCAAGTCCATTTTAAAGCACCTTTTTCTCATCTGTTTCTGTTCACTAGCAAACAGGAGAAATGTTTTGTGCTTTGTTTTAAAATCATTAAAAATAAGGTACATCTTATATTTTGAAAATAAAAATAACAAAACAGATTTTAAAGTAAATCCTCCACTGCTCGACGACTTTATTTAATAGTGTCCAAAATTAGTTATTAGCTTAGCGGTTTTACGGGTTTTGCATACACACAATGGCTGCCATTATAAAATGCTGGAGTTTAGTGAAGAACAACTAGAAACTATAAATTTGCCATGTCGGCCAACCAATAACATCAGGAAAAACTTTTGTAACGAGAATTTTCCGCTACTTTTAAATGGACTCGTTTAGCAACCAATTTGTTAAGCCCATCACAACAAAATTATAGAATGATCTGCAAAACCATTAACGAAAATACGTTTCTTTATTTCAACAAAAACATCTTAAAGCAAACTGATCGGGTTGATTTTTTAAAAACTGGATTTCACAGACACAAGTACCAGTAATGAAGTTATTGGTAAAATTCATTTTTAAGTTATGTTTACAAAATTTACATACACACTGACCTCTTTTTCGAAATTTGTGAAATGGCAATAGACTATAAATTTAACATATATCAAGTCCACTTCAAAACACTTTTCATTTTGAGATTCGATCATAATACTGACAGTAATTTTTTTTGGTAATTATTGAACTAGAAAAAAATAAAAGTCTGGACGCAGCAAGTGCATTATGGTAGTGAATTTTCATAGAAATGATCCGGCACCAAATATTTTTTATCTTTTTTTCCTGTAACATGGAACTTTAAATTTTGGTATATAGTTTCCCTATAATGTCATAAACCTGTGTACCAAACTTGCATTACCATAGCTTTTTTATTTTTGGAGATACAAATTTTTTCCGAAAGAAATACCAAAGTTTTCCCGGAAAACCTGGTTCGACTTTCCTGGCTAACGAACTTATCCAAGCCACTTTTATTTTGTTAATTATTATGTTAAATCTTGCAAAAACTTAGATTCAGGTTTGCACTATTTGAAATAAGCAACCGTTTCCGTGGCAACCAAAGTTACTTTTTTTTGATAAAAAAAGAAAACCACTGTAAATTTTTATTTCTTAGAATAATAATATCGTGTTTCATATAAATGTAGAATGGAAAAAAAGACCTTTTTAATGCAGCTACAGCCAACTATGGTTTCTGTTTAAAAAAAACACAAGTTTATGTCATAACTCAAAAGTTACAGATCTTTTAAAATTTGCATATTTGTGCTTTATTTAGAACCTATTTATCTACATCTTGTTCCATTACACCTTTTCAGTAAACCCAATACTAACGCAGCTAAATGCATTTTAAGAAATTGGCAAATATCAGTTTTTTCAAAATATCTAGTAATCTGTGACATTTTTTTATGGAAACAAAAACAGTTCAGAATTACACTCACAAAACTGCACTACTTTCCCCATTTAACCGTCTCTCTAACTGTCTAACTGCAGTAGTTTACGAGATCCCTGTACTAAACATCGAAAAAAACTCACCCTGTATATATGTATATGTATATATATATATATATATATATATATATATATATATATATATATATATATATATATATATATATGTATATATATATATATATATATATATATATATATATATATATATATATATATATATATATATATATATATATATATATATATATATATATATATATATATATATATATATATATATATATATATATATATAAACCTATAAAAAATTGAATTGACCCCGGATATGGGTTCTAGGGGACCTAGTTTGCGCTCATTTGAATTTTTTATAAATTGAAAAGTCGGGATCTCCCCATTAGTGAACTTTTTCCAAGAAAATTCACTAAAAATCACAAGGCCTTATATTATGAATCCCACCATAAATACCTCTCGAATAGCGGATTTTCTTAATGAAAATGTGTGTTTTCGCCAGTTATCGGTTTGACCATTTAAATATAGTTTAAACACTTTGTAATATAGAATATTGAACCTTGTTTCTTTAACTAAATACAGATGTAGACATTTCTTCTCTAATTCAGAAGTGTTTGTTTTCTTCTCTATAACGGGTTTCACCTAAGCGAAACCGCGTTACAAGGAAGAAAACAACAATTGTGACGCCAGAGAAGAAGTCTCTACATTTGTGTTTAGTATGGAACGCCTTTACCAAGTAATGGCAACAACACTTAATGTTCCTTTAACGTCGCTTTACTTCCGCGACTATGGCCAGTCACAGACGCCAAGAAGCAGTTTTACCTCACCATCCTGGAAATTTTGCCGTACCCCTTCCATTTTACAAGGCGGGTTTGGATCTTTAACGTGATCAACATCGCACAGTACACGGAACTGAAGGATTTACGTCCCTCCGAGAGGCAGAACGTCCAAACATTCAACTAGTTCAAACACAATGCCACAACCCCAGTAGATGTTAATTTTACAGTGTGCATTGAAATGAAAATGAAAATGACGCATTTACTGGGATCTTTGGTTTTAGAGGCACACGTTGTTAACACTGGGCCACCGAGGCTGCTAATTTGTACAGTAAAAACAAATATGAGAAAGGCGCTGTCATTACAATGAAATAATTTGTTTTAAAGTTATGAGTACTTACATTATTCTGACAGAGCTAGAACAAATGTCAGTCGTAGCGATACATGACGTCACAATACTGTTGTCCTACGAAAAGTTTGAAGTTTTGAAGTATACACCTTCGTCATTTATGAACCAATTTTTTTTACATTCAGTTTGCGCTTGTATTTTTTTTTCTTCCTCAGGGCTCGTCCGCGGCCTCGCCGCCCCGATAGCACTACAACCTGTGGGCTTGTATTATGATATGATAATGAGACTACCTATTTTTTAGAACTGTCACGCGCATGGTGTCATGAAGTGAGTCCAATGTAACAATAATATGCTGTCGTACAGTGGCTTGACGTTTCATCACAACCTCTTAACAGATTACCTATTTTACTAATATTTAAGTGCATACAGTTGGAAGTAATTTTTTTAAGATCAGAATACTATCCTGTGATTATGTGACATGATGATCAAATCAAGTTTATGAACATTAACTAAATGTCTGCGAACGTCTTCTCTACTATTTAAGTTTGTGTATCCCCAATGCTAATTCGGGGCTCCACTTAATTATTATACTTGTCTTATCCGCATATATATATATATATATATATATATATATATATATATATATATATATATATATATATATATGTATATATGTATATATGTATGTATATATATATATATATATATATATATATATATATATATATATATATATATATATATATATATATATAGATAGATAGATAATTTATTTTCGCCTTCTTGCCATAATACATGGATAAGCTCGTCACAATAGTTATAAAAAATATAACAAGAACACAAATATATAATACAGTACAGTATAAAAACAATTATGCTGTTTAGTTACAAAAAAAAAAAACAAAGATAAAAGCGCACAATGTGAAAAACACAGCGCTTGAAACAATGTTGTTGTTGTAATTTGGTTTGGCCTCGGACCGTTAGGTCCATTAGCCACAGACTTTTTTTAAATTTATGTCTAGTGGTGTTTATGAGATCTATAAACAATAAATTTGCATCAAGTTACATCGCCAGCCAATTTTATTATCTTACACTATTTTTATACCTAATTAACTAATTTGTAATAATAAATTTACTTTGTATACTTTTTTTTTTTTTTTTATATAATAATAAATTCAGTTTCTATACTTTTTTTTGTTTTGTTTTTTTTTTCTTTTTTTTTCTTTTTTTTCTTTTCTTTTTTTTGTAATAAATTGTTTGTATACCTTTTTTATTATTTTTTTTTAATACATATATCTTTTTTTTTTTTCAAGTATTGTGAAGGATGACTGGGATACTGTGCGTCCAGAGACCCGCCAGGACGGCTTTGAACAAACTGTACTGGGCCTTGGTTTCATGCAGGTAGGTAAATTCACAAAGAAGTGGATTACAAAGGAGCCATACTTATTCTAACAAACAATAGTTATTAAAAATGTGGAACGCTTCACGATTTTGCGTGTCATCCTTGCGCAGGGGCCATGCTTGAAACAATGTGATAAATATATATATATATATATATATATATATATATATATATATATATATATATATATATATATATATATATATATATATATATATATATATATATATATGAATGAACATATAAAAACTCAAAACTGACCCTGGATATGAGTTCTAGAAGACCTAGTTCGCACTCATTTGCAAAAATTTTTTCCAAATTCAAAAGTCGGGATCTACCCATTAGTGAATTTTTTCTACGAAAATTCACTCAAATGAAGCCAAGATATCTCAACGTATATTTCTCTAAAAATATCTGAATTTGTTAACATTATTCACTGCAGCTGAAAAAAAAAGAAACCCTAGCTAGATGGTTGATGCCGTCTTGGTGAATCGAGCCTTGGCGCAGAAAATGGCTGAAATATGTCTCCGACACCAGCTATTATTGTTCAATTTGTCTCTTCAGACTAGGGCGAACATCCAGACATATGTCTTATTGTTGCTGCCAGAATCAATGTTTTCAGACTACCGACTTGGAGAAGAGCAGCTATGTTTCCTTTAGGGTGCCTAGATGGCGATTTATCTTATTACTGCAGTAATAAAACATTTGTCTATTCAGACAAATGTTTTATTACTGCAGTAATAATAGCTTCATTATTCAATGAAGCTATTTGAAACTTACGCACACGAATCTTATCACATAACGGAAAAAAGCAACACACACCAAATTATACGCTCTTGTAAATCGAGTTGCATGTACGAAAAAAAAATATAGAAAAACAGGCACCTCGTTAAGTGCATCTTGAGTAATTTTGGTGAAACGGTCATTACGTTTGAAGGTTTAAATTATGTTGTGAACAGATTTTCTCTAAGGAATGTGTTCAAAAAAGGCTCTAAACTTACCCCCCTGGCTAACGATCATCCTCTCGGCGAAGTTTTTTTATGACTTTTTTGTACACGTCTGGCCTCAACATCACGAATAACAGCTCGAATGTTATCTTGCAATTGCTTCGTCGTCTTGCGATTATTAGCATAGACGTATCCTTAAAGAAATAAATCCAACGGCGTCAAATCACACGATCTAGGCGGCCATTGATGTCCTCATATCGTGAAATAAAGCGACCTGGAAAATTTTCATGCAATAGCCCAATCGTTTCACCAGATGTGGTGACATGTAGTCCCGTCTCGTTGGAAATAAAGATCCTTCAAGTCCATGGCTTCTAATTCAGTGCATAAAAGGTCGACTAACAGCGCACGATAACGCAGCACCTTGACCAAACCGGTTTCTGTGTGTGTCCATGTTCGTAGAAATACGCCCCAATGATACCAGCAGCCCAGAAAGAGCACGAAACTGTCACGCGTTGGGATGCATTGGTCGCTCCGATATCACTCTTGGGTTTTCTGAGCCCCAAATACGATAGTTAACATATGCTTTTGGATCAAAATGGTATTTGTCACTCACGATAACTTTGTTGCAAAAATGATCGTCGGCTGCTTGCATTGCCAGGACCCAATTAGATCATGCGCGACGTTGTGCGTGGTCTGCTGGTTTCAATTCTTGCGTCATTTGAATTTTGTACGCGTGGAGATGAAGATCAAAATGTAAAATTCAATGCAGACTGCTTCTTGAAATGTTCAATTGTGAGATGGCGTTGGGATCGACATGCTTGGACCATTGGCGACATTTTCTTTAACTGTGTGCAAATTCTCAGTTGATATTGCAGAACGAGGGCAAGTTGACTTCTTTAGGGTTTTTAAGAGAGACGGATTGCTTGTATTACTTGATTATTTTTACAGTCGCACTGCGGTCTGGTGCTTCATAATGGACAAATTGAGTACATACGATCTTTCTGAAGCGTTTCAGTCAAACTTTCACCATTTTATAGTGAATTTTAACAATTTCAATGCGTTGCTCGACTGTATCGTTTCATTTTTACAAACTACCCAACTTCTAGCTGTCATCTTTTAACTACATATGTTTAAACTTTGAAACAGAAACGCCTTGATATTTAAAATGACACCTGCTTTTAGGGAATCTGTTATTCTGTTTTAAATTATAATAACTTTTCGTTGGTTGATTCTAGTTTAAAAGTATGTTAAGAGGGGTGGAGGATAAAAGATGATTGCTGAAAAAAACTGGGAGAAGGTTAAATTTGTTGGATACATTCTGGACATAATAACTTTACAATTAATTTATAACAATAAAGGACACATACGTTGGAAAAAAATCAAGAAGGGGTAGACCAGGAAAAGGAAAACCGGGCGCAATTGATAAATGACAATGAAATGAAGATCTGCTGGAGATAATCATGGTTACAACAAGGCGACATCGTCTTTGGAATGTGATGATGATGATGAAGTTTAAACAAAAATGAACATAAGCGTGTTGATGTACTCTTAATTAGTAACTAGCTAACGCATTTTCTTGGGTCAACAGAAATATGTCAACAAAACAAGTTTCGTGACTTAATTTAAGAAACATGGCACATGCGTGTCTACGGGGCAAATGAATTGATCCAAATTTCAATAAACCCTAAACAGTGATGACTTAGGCACTCTACTTTTCTCGGTTTCTCCTCTGGCGGTGTTTCTGTCCTTTCCAGAACGTATGTTGCTATAAGTTATATGCGATGTTCAAACTTCGCAAGGATTGTGAACTTCAGATTAGGTATTTTATCATGGCGGAGACGAAATTACTCGTGTGTGATGTATGCCGTCCACTGCGAGCCTTGACGCCCGCTGCCATCCCTCTGCCCGTCTAAACTTTTTAAATTTATAGTGAACAGTTTCTGTGTGATTGGTGGCAGTCGAGGGTATTGGTCGATACCGTACCTATCAGGTTTTGTCATTGGGATTTCAGAATTTATTACACACAGTTTAGATACGAAAATTACAAAATGTGTTATAGCTTTGTCTTTCCATTGAGAGCTGACTACTGACGAATCTATAATGATTCTTACCATCCTTTCACAAATAAAGGGATCCGGCAAAACTTCGAGGACAGTGAGGTAAAACTGCTCCCTCGCGTCGGCGATTGACCATAGTCGCGGAAATAGACCGACGTTAAAATTAAAAAAAAATGAAAAAGCTATTGTGTAGAGAATCAGTTATGTAGTTTAGTAAATATTGGTGCACCCTTTGTTTGTTTTCTTTAAAGACACATAACCTAAAATTTATCTTACACTAACACATGTGTCATATTTGAATTTCTCACAAGTGGTTAACGTAAGGCTAGATGTATTCTCGCTACAATTAGAACCGTAGACCGGTTTCGCTCTAATTAGAGCTCTTCAGTACGGCATACTAATTGTAGCGAAATAGTATACCGTAACTGAAGAGCTGTAATTAGAGCGAAACCGGTCTACGGTTCTAATTGTGGCGAGAATACATCTAGCCTTACATACTTTGTCCCTATATTAGGGTAGAAATGGACCAGGGCTGACAATTTACTAAATTGTTAGTTGGTTGTATACAGTCTCTATTTTGTAACACTTTGTGTTATTTGGAGCTGGCGTGACAACATACTACTTGGTTCCGCAACTAGGTGGCGGCACGTTGCTTCGTATCTACCACTCACTTGGTGGTTAACGTAAATTTTTGAACCATAACAACATAGTAAATCTGGACATTATTTTATCAACAAAACTAACAAAATACTCAGTGACATGAATCACACGTAATGACATCTCTCTGTATGTACTAGGAGCTAGGGCCTGACCAGCTGACCACAACTGCGATGCACAAAAAGTGCTAACCACCAGGCTGTGTAGAACAAACCAATGGCTCTTAAATCGTTGGCATGAGTACTACTTGTCTCTTATCAAGGGTAGGATATGTAAAAGTTTGTTTAGATGCATTTTGACCATCATAAGAGACACATACCGGCTTTGCTCTGTCATCATCAACAACTGGTTCCCATCAGATTGTTTAGAAGATAACATGAGCAAAGTCGTTCTAATTCCATTCATAAGGAGGGGATGAAAACTGAATCTAAAAGCATCGACATGGAGGAAGAAATGTTATAAACTATTTCAGAGAAGTGAAGTACATGGGGTAACTCTCAATGATCGATCTATTTGCAATACTCACAATAAGAATACCATTTCTAAAGTCGTAAACGTAAATTTTTGAACCATAACAACATAGTAGATCTGGAAATTATTTTACCAACAAAAGCAACAAAATACTCAGTGACATGAATCACACGTAATGACATCTCTCTGTATGTACTAGGAGCTAGAGTCTGACCATAACTGCGATGCACAAAAAGTGCTAACCACACAGGCTGTGTAGAACAAACCAACGGCTCTTAAATCGTTGGCATGAGTACTACTTGTCTCTTATCAAGGGTAGGGCATGTAAAAGTTTGTTTAGATGCATTTTGATCATCATAAGAGACACATACTGGCTTTGGTCTGTCATCATCAACAACTGGTTCCCATCAGATGGTTTAGAAGACAACATGAGCAAAGCCGTTCTAATTCCCTTCACAAGGAGATGATGAAAACTGAATCTAAAAACATCGACATGGAGGACGAAATGTTATAAACTATTTCAGAGAAGTGAAGTATCTTGGGTAACTCTCAATGATCGATCTATTTGCAATACTCACAATAAGAATACAATTTCTAAAGTCGCTGGGACTTTTTCCACATATTGCTTATTTTCTACAAATAATTGGCATTAAATCCTTATTTGGTAATTTGTTGGCATTTAAAAAGAAAGATTTAATTGACGTAGCAACGAAGTTGTTTACGCTACGGAAAATTGAATATCGCCAGTTTTTAGCACAAAATATGTCGAAAAAATTTGTTAAAACGTTTTTTTGGTTAACGAATATCTCCGGAAATACATTTTTTACTAACCCTGTTTATGCACAAGGCAACATGATTAAAATTTTATAGAGCCGTATCAAGAAAGAGACGTTCTTTCCGAAAATGCAACAGAAATCATATCGTTGTCATTTAAAAAGAAAGATTTAGTTGCCACAGCAACGAAGTTGTTTACGCTAGAAAAAATTGATGATGGCCCCAATTTCTAGCAAAAATAATGTCGAAAAACTTTTGTTAAAACATTTTTTTTGGAATAACGAATATCTTGGGAAATACAAGTTACTTTCCATATGTTTTACCAACCTGTTTATCCGAAAGGCAACAGTATTTTATGTTGTAGTAAAATAATCTGCAAACAGTACTTGTGAAAATAATTTTTCCACATTTTTTTATTAGACTGCTTTCGTATCCAAAGTATTCCTGAAAGCATATCCAGAAATGTGCTAATTAAAAAAAGCGCTCAAGTTCGTAACGAAATTATGCATGAAGTATGGAATTAACATTTTGGGAATAGCACAACACATTCTACAACAAATTTTGTAGCGATGCCGCACACACTAATCGCGAAATGAGAGCGTTTAAAATCAGATTGTCAGCAAAAGCCACACAACGTACGAGAATTTGTGGAATTTAATTTTGCTAAAGTTGCGCCATACGCGCGGATTATTATATTAAAATGTGGAAACATATAGAAAGCTTTATCGCAAACCAGCAGTTTTATATAATTACATAGCTGCCCTTAGCCAAATATCCGCCTGCAATCATAACTTCTATTAAAACTAATTGGTTTATACATTTATCTATTTGGCCACTAAAATTGTTGTTGAACTTGGTATATTCATTTTGTACTTAAATATGAGGATTATACTTGTAAATTGTAAGCTCTACAATTTCCCGGTCTGATTATGTTCGACCAATAATAGGTAATATAATAGGAAACCAGACAGCGGTAGTGTCAGATAACGCCATCTTTGATTCACGTTCGTAAATATTTTAGCAGCAAATACATTTCAGTTGCAAGAGTCACCTGAGTTGGTACTGCCGCGATATTTTACACTATCTTGAAAATCAAGTAACTAGCCATGTAAGTACACTTGGAGAAACCCAAATCACCACAACACTTATTTCAGAGACCTTACGATCGTTTGACCATGTCAATATCTTCAGGGGAAGAAAAATTCTAAAATTAAACTACTAGCTACCCTGTATTTATATCGCATCTAGGTAAACGAACTAGTCCGAAGTAAAATTGTCGTCGAAGACCCATCGTTTGTTTATTGTGTAGTGAAACTACGAGGTCGAAGACCTGCTTTAATCTTCTGGTCGACAAATTTATGAGCCCTTATCTAATATACGGATAATAGGTTTAAAGGAACCGAGTTATTTAAGGAATCTGCACGTTCCCTTTCGATCTAGAAATTTACTATATGGATATTGGATCAAGCCGACAAACATCTGGCGAGATAAACAACATCAACTCCGCTCATCTTTTTTAAATAGAACAACCGTGTGTTTGGCTCACCATGTTAACTCTAACAAAGAAATAATTCAACTAAAATACTACATAAAAACTATATTTATATTGTTTTTAATTCTTCGTGACAGTATTTATATTGACTTCATAGATACAAACAAAACGAACGGATCTTTAAGTGGAGACAAACGTAGAGATTAATATATGTATAAACCGGCCGAGTTATTGACAGTTATGTATTATTCTACCAGACAAATTAGGAGTGTTTAAGAGGTAAAATGCAAAGTGAAAATAAAGGGCTTGAAATTAAAGGTGCCGCACGATTCAATGAAGTTTTGTTCTTAATAGACCTTAATATAAAAATACTTTCTAATGAATCAAGCATAGTTTGATGTCTAACATTTTTGACAAGTTTTCTTTGTCAATGTGGTGATTATTATCCCATATATGTTGTGCCACACATGATTTGTCCACCGTACCATATCGTAACCGTGCGAGATGTTCACGAAATCTGGTGGCTATGTTTCTCAAAGTTTTATCCACTAAAAAGGTCTTCGGCCGAGTAGGTACCACAGCATAACAACTTTATGCTGTGTAGGTAAACGACGTTTAAAAGGTGTGTACGATAAATCTTGGCCTTTATATTCAACTACGAAGTAAAGGCCAAAACGAACCACTGCAGGTCGAACAGTTGAAGTGCTTTCGGCAAAGACGTAGGACTCAAAGATAGACGTTTAAAGATAAGACACTTCTAGGCAAGATTGGGGCTTGCCGATACGAAGTGCGCCGGATTATCTATAACCATCTTCACATAAGTAAGGTTAGAATCAAATGGGTAGCTTGACTTTTTGTTAGCGGTTCAAAAACCGTGACGTATGATATGTTATGCGAACTTCTTTAATAAATTGTTAGGTGGGATAACACTGTAATTCCCTAGCAAAACGAGAATTAATGGAATGGCGCATACCACATGGAAAACGACCAAGGAAGGTAAATGTGGCTCAAACATCAAAAAAAATAATCATGGCAACAATATTTTGGGTAACATGAGCTGTAGGGAAAGGATCGCCATCTTGGTGCGTAACCAGGTAGATGTTGTTGCGGCAGCTCTAATAAACACAAAATGTTATAAATAGTGACTGTGTACAACCAACCAACAATTTTGTAAATCGCTAGCCCTGTTACTTTTTTCCCTAATACAGGGACAATGTATGTAAGGCTAGATGCATTCTGACCATAATTGGAAATGCATACCGGTTAGCGCACTGATGAGCTCTAATTAGAGCGAAACCGGTATGCGTTACGAATTCCGGTCAGAATGTATTTAGCCTTACAATATTTTGGAATTTAATCAGAATCCTGCCAATGAATATAAAGGAAATGAGGCGTGTTGAGGGGAGCTGTTTACTGTACAATAATTATCCAATCTGTAGGATGCAATTATGCAGGTTGCTGCGAATGACTATGGCTTTTGACAGGTTCTCCACCCACCTTATAGCCCAGTCTTAGACTCCAGTGACTACTATTGATTCTGCGTGGCACATTTTATAAGGATGATGAGTGGTAGGAGGCTGTTTTAAAGAATATAATCGCACCGGCAACTTTCGGCGCTTATGTCGTTCTAATAGACAAAAAAAGATTGGACGAGGTACAGGTACACGTAATAACAATATTTTGGAAATGATTTCTGGTTAAGTTTAATTTGTCATCTGACAAAAATTATGTTGAAATATATTTCACTCTAATCTCTAATTTAAAAAAGAAACTAAAATGTTAAATCAATGCATTAACTTACTGTGACACCAACATGTTTGGTTTTTAAAGCTCTACTGTGGCTATTTTTGACAGTGGATGCGTAACTTTCTAAATTCATATTTATACATTTTTCTTTTACTTGGTGTTGCGGTAGTATACAGAATTCGACACTAAACTCACCTACCTTCAAAGCACATAAGTCAGTAAGGTGTGGTTTGAATTTGTGACGATTTTATCAAAGTTCAAAGGATTTTGAAATAAAGTCGTGGATTATGTTTTAGTTCAATCCTTGAAGGTAAATTTTTAAGGGCTGCAGGCTGTCAAAAATCTGTGTCTTACATTTGATCTACTACTGTGCCCTATACATGTACTCAAAGGAGCAACTCTCAAAATGATCTTCTCGGCAAACCATCAAATCATTTAAATAAATGAAAATATGTATAATTGATTATTCCTCAGACGTATGCCGAAAATCTCCTGGACTGGTCACGTTACGAACCATCATTTGCTGGATAGAATGGACTAAGAGTTTGAAATACTATTTACAATTAAACAAAATAAAATGTTTGTTAGATGTATTTTGGCTATCATACGATAAGTAAATAAAAAGTTGTAATTCGTTGGTTACATCACTCGCAAGCGAAAGCCGAGGTTTTGCAGTTCAACATGCAGGGAAAAATAATGAAGATAAAACAAAAAGAAGCGTCGGACGACGCTAAATTTCCTGGTTACGTCATCTGCGTGATTGGATTGGCCTTTCATCCGTCCAATTATTGCACAGCCATCTCATAAATCAGAATCGCCACGTTGATCAACAACATCCAAAGGAGGATTCGTTCAGATGTACTGTATGTAAATTACTGTCAATAACTCGGCCGGTCTATACATATACTGATCTCTACGCTTGTCTCGACTTAAAGACCCTTTCGTTTTCTGTGTATCTATGAAGTCAATATAAATACTGTTTACGAAGAATTAAAATCAATATAAATATATTTTTATGTAGTATTTTAGTTGAATTATTTATCCTTTGTTAGAGTTAACAATGTGAGCCAAACAGTCAAGTTTAGTTTTCTATATAAAAAAGATGAGCGGAGGTTATTGTGTTTGTCTCGCCAGATGTGGTTGTCGTCTAGCTCCAATATCCACATAGTAAATTTCTAGATCGAAAGGGAACGTGCAGACTCCTAAAATAACTCGGTACCGTTCCTTTTAAACCTATGATCTTTATATTAGATAAGGGCTCATAAAGTTGTCGACCAGAAGATTAAATCAGGTCTGCGACCTCGTAGTTTCACTACACAATAAACAAACGATGGGTCTTCGACGACAATTTTACTTCGGACTAGTTCGTTTACCTAGACGCGATATAAATACACGGTAGCTAGTAGTTTAATTTTATAATTTTTCTTCCTCTGAAGATATTGACATGGTCAACGAAACGATCGTAAGGTCTCTGAAATATGTGTTTTGGGTTGTCCAGATGTACTTAAGACTAGATAAGAAAAAAATTCACGAGCGCACTTTTTATTGTTTCTGAAAACACATTTTGCAGATTTTCTTAGAAACGGTGCCTTGTACAGAAGTTCTTGAAATTGAATGGAAAAAAGGGTATAATTTTTACCAAAAAATCAGTAAAAGTTATGTTTTACGATTAGGCTGTAAAAAACTAGTTTGTGATGTTTCAAAATAGTTACAATATATTCCATTATAAACATTCTTTATTAGAAACACCTGTTGAGTTTCGTTTTATGCTAATAAAATATTCTGGCCATACTGTAAAGACCTTTTTCTAAATACATACTTTAATATTCTGACTCCCACAAACCAAGTAGTTTGCAACCAATGTTTATATAACTAGTCTCTTTTAACGAGTGAATCTGGAAGTCACTTTCAGAAATATTTAGGTACATGAACTTAAGTTCCATCCTGTAGATAGAAGGTGAGGAAAGTTCTACGAGGACTGTGAAGTTTTAGGTTACAAGACGACGCAACCGCATAAAGAGGCGTTGTTACCTAGACCAACTTAACAGCTTTCCCATAAAGGTTTAGGGGCAGTTTTCCTTACGGAGTCCATGTTTAAAACTTAGGTTAAAATATAAGTAAGTATCCTGTCCTGCTTATTTAAAAGATTTGCAAAAATGAACGCAAATATATTCCGGCTTCTAATTATATCGTAACTGATTTCACAGTCTGAAGAATTGGCTGCCTTTATTTGTGCCAATCAGTTTGGACTGTGGTTTTCATTTTCATTTTCGGACAGGTGTTGATAAATCAATGTGGAGTTTGGCTAACAAAATGTGCCCATTGGTGATCTAACTGCAGACAGATCATACCTTTACTTTTTAAGCAGTTGTAGCACATGAAAACTAACAAAAAGAATCTCGCCACCCATTTTATAGTAAATGACCGTTCCCTTCTGTACATATCAGTGTCTGTTATCTGATAATGGACCTTTAATTATGCATGTTCTTCCTGGCGTTGTTAACATTAACGGCACAGAATGTTGGAAGGCCTGATAACATTTAACACCCGACCAAACATGTTCCAGTTAAGATAGGTTCGCGCGCACATTATTGAATACATTACATTTTCCCCGTTACAACTATGTCATGTATGATATTGTGTGTTATCAACGAAGAGTGTTCGGTTGTGATAGGCAGGCAAGGGCTCCTATAACAAGCGACGACAATACACACGGCTTTTATATAAAGTTACACGGATGGGGCCGTATTGGCTGCAACCACCAGATAGTCATGTTCATTAGGTACGGTTAATCAGATGACACCGGCTCCTGTTCGGGATGGAAATCAATTAATTAAGTCGGGGGAAAACACGGTGCAGTAGCTGTATAACTTTACAACAACCTGTCCTTCATATAGCTCTATAGCAGTCGAGTTCCTCGGTTGAACAAGGAACATGTAGACAGTTTTCTTTAGCATCTAGTAACTATTTGATTGCAGTTACCACCATTTCTTGAAACCGCATTCTTCAAGTTTCGTATTTTAGCAAATTTTCGCAGAAAAAGTTGCTAATGATATCGTAACTTTTAAATTTTGAAAAAAAAATGGACAGGAACTATGCCGCCTAGTGCCTATATCCGAAGTCAATCTGAATTGAAACTTTATATGCCTATAATAATAATTTATTATTACTAAAATTATATAGTGTATCATACAAATAAGCATATGCACCGAGTGAAGATTGGAACCTGTGATGAGCACTGATAAGTACACTTGGAGGACCCAAATCACCACAACGCACCACACACCATGTTTGTAGTCATTAACGCAAAGTTAATTAGAAAATTTAATATACAGAATAAAAAATTAAAGCAACTTGTAAGGCGTCGAATTAAAAACGAAAAAGCAGCTCCTCGGAAAATTGACGTAGAAAATCTTTCTTCGCAGTCGTTTAACAAAAATGAGATTGACTCTTAAAAGTGGCTGCAATTCGGTTTGCAGTCACAAAAAGGCGAACTAGTAGATGTCATTGCTAGTACTGAAAGAGGAATTCACTCGAATATTCAAAAAACTTTATTGGCGGGAAGCATGCAAAGATAAAACATCGAAAAATTTGAAAAAAAAGTTTACTAAAAACAAAATTTCTAATGAAAATAGTTAAACGACTGCCAGAGAAGGATTGTTTTAATGCTAAAGGAGAAAAAGGTAATAAGGTTGTGATTTTGGACAACAAAGATTATAAAGATAAAGTGAATAATGCAATAAACAGGACCGTATAAAAAACTAAATAAAACCCGCTACCAAAAATGATTACTGCGGTTAAAAATAGTTTAAAGAGTTGTCACAACCTTATAACAAAAGACTTAGGAAGCAGGTTATAAGTTACAAATCCAAATATTTTCCAAAAAATATTGCCTCCCAAAAATTCATAAACCGAGAAAATCATAGAGATAATTGGATAATGAATGAAAGGCTTTTCCTCCAGACACCAAATTTATTTTAAACTTCACTCCCGATGCGTTTCGACCTGCAAGAGGTCATCCTCAGGGGATAAATCTATAATCATAACAAGAAGGGTCTGTCAGAAAAACATTAGTTTTCCCGGTAGGCTATTGTGCATGTCAGAGCACAATGATGACAAGGTAATCTCTACAGAAAACGTCACAGGCTAAAAATCACAAGTCACACAGTAAAATTCCAACTAACAACCAAGTTAAAGTCTAAGAGCTACAGATACAGTTTGGTTCGGGTAGTATGTTTTATGCCTGTTATTTATTTAGTTTGGTTACCGTTGATGTATAGTTTAAACCTGTTGTATGAATCAATCTACGCGTGGCAGTTAACTACTTTGTCTGTCAGACATTGGACTTTAACCACTAAGTCGTCTCAACGCATATCTTTCAGACTTTATTTTTAATTTGGAAAAAATTCTAAATATTGTGTACCAAATTACACCAAATTCACAACATAGGTTTATTTACACCATTTCCACGTGTAAAGTCTCATTCCAGTTACTCTGATACATACAAAAACATAGCGTTTTCTAAAATATTTTTGTATATTTTTGGGGGAAAAATGTCCGTTATAGCTGATATACGAACTCGTCCACGGTCTTAATACAATTAAGATATGTGCCAAGTTTCGTTCAAATAAACTGAGTATTTTTTGAGTTATCGCTCGGATACACACACACCCACATATATATATATATATATATATATATATATATATATATATATATATATATATATATATATATATGTATATATATGTATATATATGTATATATATGTATATATATGTATATATATGTATATATATGTATATATATGTATATATATGTATATATATATATATATATATATATATATATATATATATATATATATATATATATATATATATATATATATATACATACATACATATAAAAATTTTAACGGACCTTGATTTTGAGGTCTATGGGCCCAAATTCGCGCTCATCTGAAAAAGTTTTTCAAAAGCTTTTCATCGTGGCTGCTCTATTAGCGAACTTTTCCTAATGAAAATTCGCTAAAAACTCAAAATCTTGTAAAATATCTTATAGAACTTAAGAAAATGAGTTATTTAGTCGATACGGTTTGGTAGGATAGAAACAGGTGGTCTTTGGAGAGGGAGCAAGTGGTAAAGTGTAAAAGGAGAACTAGAGAGCCGAGAACAACTGCACCATTGGATAATCTCGCTATCTGCAGCCGGTATAAAATAAAAATCTGCTGGTGTTGCTAAATCTCTCTGATCTCTCCCTAGTCCCTCGCCAGACTGTGTCCGAACCAAGAAGGCAGGGGCGTCCCAACAGTTTCGACCGCTCCCTCCTTTTCCTCAAATGGTTTCTAATGTTAAAACTATTATGTCAAAAAGAAAATACAAAATGAAGTTATCATCACTACTTACGATTATAAGTTAGCAAGTCAAAAAACAATTAAAAGTTCGATAAAACATAAAAATATTTTGGTAAATGCATTTTGGCCAACACAAAAGGCATACCTACCGGTTTTCGTTTTAATTAGAGCTCATCTTCTATCAGAGAGAAGCTGGTATATCGTTAAAATGCACCCTTCAACTGACAGAGAGAAGTAGTACCAGGGTCAACGATTTAACAAGTGTTGGTTTCGTCTACATATTATGGTTATCACTTTGTCTCCATTGCAACTGCGACTGTGGCAAGAACTTAGTACCTGGAGCATACATAGATGTCGCTGCTTTCGATTCAACTCGATATGTAAAATCTAAAGTATGTTATTAGTAAGCAAGAATAACAATGAAAACTAGATACAGAAGTAGATGCTTTTTCTCTGGGTTGGCAATAGCATATTATAGCAATCGTTTGCATTTTACGGTATTGTTAGGAAAAAGAAAAAACTCCTGCCTGACAACACCGTAAAGAGAAAACCTGTTCCAGATAAGCTACTATAGGGTCAAAGAGAAAGCATCCACGCCTGTACTTAGTACGAAACGATTTTATCATGTTAGGGCAACTACAATCAATGACAGCTAACTAGATTTAGAGATTGCTCAACTTTAATGAATTAATGAAACAATACAGATTCTAATGAAAGTCTAAATACAGGATGCTCATTGTAAAAGGCTGCACCAGGATTTTCCCGAGAGGTGCTGAGAATTTCGAAAAACTCTAAAACACACTGATTTTTCTTGTGAGGGGGACACTTTTTTGGACCGTAACAGAATCTGTAGCATTGAATTCCTAGGTAACCTTCACCGCCTAGATTTAAATAGCGAAAGTAAGTCGAGTGGCACCTTTTTGAAAAGCTCTTTTTGATTTCCTATTTAAACCTGCAATTTTAATATCTATTGATCCGTTTTTCAGGTATTTGCCTTCAAAACTTCAAAATAAAACGTCTAAACTAAACACTTATAAAGGAATATTCACACACTAGGACAAATATCAGTAACTTCCTGAATGGACCGCACAATATAGGAATGTAGAAAATTATTAGAATCCTACCTCGACGAGCGAAGCCAGGTGATTGAATTGATCAGCAGTGGTTGATAGAAAGATGTGACATGTTTATTCCCAGCCATTTACAACAAATGTTGGTCTGCCACAGGGATCAGTACTGGGTCCTCTGTTGTTTATTTTTTATGTCAATATGTCAATGGCATAAACTGCATTGCTGCCATGCAGGACTTTTACCAGTATGCTGATGACATCATTATTTCAATTACTGTAAACAACATGCTCAGCCTTCCAAGATACAGTAGTCAAGTTGTATGTAATATGGCGGAGTGGTGCTACAACAAGCTGAGACCGCTGACAAAATGAGTTAAATAATAATTTGTCGCCGCAAGTAAAACAACTTAAATTTGTAGCGGTCCATATCGATTAAAACTTGATTGGCCATATCATGTTAATTCCCTGGTTAAAATAATTAATTCATTTACATTTTTAATATACATGCCATAAAAATCACTTGCCCACTACGTCTATGCCCACTCGACTCTTAAGTATGGAATTATGTTTTGGTTTGGTGGTTCTAACTGGAAACGAATATTTGTTGTCTAGAAGCGGATAAGTGAGGTTATGCTAGGATGACGCTAGTAAACGCAATAAGAAGAACAGTTTATAAACAGCCGCTATTGACTCTACCACCGCTCTGCATATATATATATATATATATATATATATATATATATATATATATATATATATATATATATATATATATATATATATATATATATATATATATGTATATATATATATATATATATATATATATATATATATATATATATCTTTGCAATGTATCTAAAAAATAACAGTGAAAAATTTAAAACAATTCAACTATTTCAAAGCGCACATCTACTCGTCGTCTGTTGCGTTAAGGAGTACAACACAAAATTTTAATTTCAAACATAACTTGAAAGGTTTCTAAATTAATAAAGGGTTCTTAACTGATCCATCTGATACTTAAATCTATTTTATCGTTTGCCCTATTTTTAGTGAATTTTCTTTAAAAAATTCACTAATTAGGAGATCCCGACTTTTGAATTTGAAAAAAATCTCTTCAAATATGCGCTATTTAGCCCCCTAGAACACATATCCGGGGTCAGTTTTATTTTATATATATATATATATATATATATATATATATATATATATATATATATATATATATATATATATATATATATATATATATATATATATATATATATCACACCGATAACTCAAAAATAATGGTGGGCCGATTTTGGCTTGGATAAGTTCGTTAGCCAGGAAAATCGGCCGATGTTTTCCCGGAAAATTTTGTGTTTTATTTCGAAAAAAAAAATATATCTCCGGAAATAACAAAGTAATAACCAAATTTGGTACACGGGTATATATCGCGATAGGTAAATTACCTACCAAAATTTAACTATGTAGGTCAAAAGGCGTTTAAAGAAAAATAAATTGGGGTTTTCCTCAAACCGTCAAAATTGGCAACATTTAGGCAAAGAATTTGAATCTAATACGGGCTATGGAAAGAAAATGTCTCAAGAAGAATGTTTTACAAACCCTGAAGTCTTAGTTTCAACCGTGATTGTCCTTCATTTCACTAAAATGTTTCCAGAAAATTCATTTCAAATAGACCCTTTCTCTGATGCTTGACAGTAGTCTTAGCTATAGAGTTTATCGTTTAATGGTATATCATTTTTGTCAAATTTTCGTAAAAAATCAAAATAAAGCTCAATATGACGTTATTATACAAGATATGGAAAAAAATTGTATACATTAATTATAGGGTGTCTTGAGCTACATCTTAAAAATAATTTCGACAATCACAGGCTGGCCCATAAGTCGTTGGTGATACAATTTTTCTTTTTTTTAGTCGAACACGCCTGATGTTATTGCATGTGTGCATTTTCCATCGAAATATAATGCATGTTTGTAAGAAAAGAAATTCTGGGCGCAGCAAGTGCGTTATGGTAGCGAATTTTGATTAAATGCTTCATATTTGAAAAAGTCAATTTGCTATTCACCTATAAGGTTGACCAAGAAACGGGTTTTTCAGGAACACTTTAGGTTTACTTTCGGAAATTTTTGTACATTTTCAAACAATAAAGTTATAGCTAAGGCTACTGCCATACATCAGAGAAAGGGTCTATTTGAAAGGAATTTTCTGGAAATATTTTAGTAAAATGAAGGACAATGACGGATGTAACTAAGACTTCAGGGTTTGTAAAACATTCTCCTTGAGGCATTTTCTTTCCATAGCCCGTACTAGATTCAAGTTCTTTGCCTAAATGTTGCCAACTTTGACGTTTTGAGGAAAACCCCCATTTATTTTTATTTAAATGCCTATAACTTTTTTGTCTTTTGACCTACAGAGCTAAATTTTGGTAGGTAACTTACCTATAATGACATAAATCCGGGTTGCCCTTACTTTGTTAATTCGCGATATAATTTTTTTCTAAAGAAAACACAAAATTTTCCGGGAAAACCTGGGCCGATTTTTCTGGCTAACGAACTTACCCAATCCATTTGCAAAAGGAAGGTATTCACTAAATTTAATCATAATCGGCCCAGTATTTTTTGAGTTATCGGTGTGATACATACATACATACATACATACATATATATATATATATATATATATATATATATATATATATATATATATATATATATATATATATATATATATATATATATAAATTGAAACTGACCCCGAATATGTGCTCTGCGAGGCCTAATTAGCGCTCACTTGAAAAAATTTCTTCAAAATTCAAAAGCAGGGATCTCACTAGTGAATTTTTTTAAAGAAAATACACTAATAGTGTAAACCAATTTGTTTATTTGTCAAAGTTAAATAATTTCTAGTGCGCACAAAGAAAATGAAGATTTTAAGTTTTATATACACACTTGGTAGTCTTTATCCACTAGTAACATTATTTAAAATATACATATAAAAAGCGGGGAGGTAAATGAAGTATGAAGTAGAGAATATCTGAAACCCTTGCCCAATTGCGAAGACAAGCTTTAATCGCTTTTAGATTTTGTATATTAGCCTTTTAAAAGTGACTGTAGCACCGGTGACTCCTAAAACCATTACCTGAAACACTACCGCCTTATCATAAACTATCTCTTTTACTACGACTTAATAATATGGGTACCTCGTGGTGAGTTAACTTACTTGGCAATATCGCCAGAAATAATTAAATGTGCTTAAGATGTAAGATTAATGGTTGATCCACAATTTTACCTATGAGTATATATGTGCTTTTTAAGCCAATCTAATACGTTGATATGGGGATTTTAGGTTAAAGAATAAAGATGCTGAATATATATTAAGATAAAAGAGTGATAACATCTCTGAAAAATAACTGGAGCAGCAGTTGACCCAAGAAAAGCTTCCATAGGGAAGTGTAACGATTTTAGGTTAAAGAATAAAGATGCTGAAGATATATTAAGATAAAAGAGTGATTACATTACAGTTGACCCAAGAAAGCTTCCGTGGGGAACTGGAGCGCTTCTGCCCATTTACCGCACACATTCACACAGTCCATTGGCGATTACTAGGATTTGGTGATATGGCGGCTTAATGTACTGGTAAGCTAAGGTGATGATAACTCTGAAACGTTGCAATATGCTGGAAATGAAAACTAAACAGGGATTAAGGTATCTTTTGTCCTCTAAAAGATAATGTGGGTGCCATTGAGACAAGACACTTCTGGTTAAAATAGCGCAGTTCCCTGCCCTTACCGAAAACCTGGTTAGTTTTTTTTGACAATTCCCTTCACTCGAATAGGTTGCTACATAAAACTTACAGATTATTGTTTTTTCCCTTTAAATTCATTGATTCTCTTCTAAATTTAAGATTTAAACGACAAATAAAAAAAAGTACGACAAAACGAATTATGTCCAAATTTTATTTACAATATATGTTAAATTTTCAGTATTCGCCTCGTTTGCACATCCCGTTGGGACAGCACTTTGAACAGGTCTGGCGGCTGTAGGTTGGAGCAGTCTCAGAGCTAGGTCCTGTCCCTGTCCGCCGTCCTCGACCGGAAGGAAGGAAGTACGAAAGAGGTAACACAGTTGCAGGAATCCAGGGAAACGCAGTGCGAACGCTAAACGTTACAAAGTGACAAAAACCACAGCAGCTATTAAGAGATTAAAGCAGATGTGTCGTAATTAAAGGATGATAGTATGGATAGCACGCGATATCACAACTCTCGAATGGTAGTTCGGCTTTAAATGGATAGCGAGGACGCCACACGCCCAGAAACCAGGACCGGATTCAGTGCTTTATGCGCCACTTTAAATGAAATCGATAGCTACCGTGATATAAAGTTTTTACGTACTTCCTTAGTAGATCGTATGACTAATGAAAAGCTACGAGACGGTGTAAAAAGGAGCGGTCGGTCCAGGTTCCACCATTGTGATTTTTTACCATAAAACCAGTTTTTTATCTAATACTTCCTAGACTCAAAGATTTGATAGAATTACACAAATTATTACAAACTTATTTAATAAAACCAGCTGCAATGAAGGGTAATGTTTTATATAATTTCGTTTTATTTGTGCAGTTTCTTTTAGTTTTTATCTCTCTAAATAAGCTGCCTTTTAACTATCAAATAAATTTTGCAACAATGTTTTGTGAATATCTTTTCACAAGGTAAAGCACGCTGGCCGTCAGCAAAAATGTGAAACTACTAGCGGATGACAACAGACAGCACCGATGATCCCTACCCACGGAGAGTACGTGTTGACGGTACATTTCATTTTAAATCACATTAAAAATTACAAACTGGTCACACGTTCAATTTCCAGTCAGAAATAAACAAGATAATAAATGACTTACCAACTGCTACGATAACAAAAGTTAAAGTTTCATTATTGACGATTAACTCACCTGTAAAACAAAAATAAAAAATTAGATTTCACGTCTCACAGAAATATATAACTATAAACTTTTAAAAATAAATTATACGCAAGCATACATTATTTTATTACAATCACTTTTCTTGGTATACTTTTTTTTGGCGAATATTCCTTAAAAAATTGCTTATAGAAAGGTAACGACTTTCCAAATTTTAATTCAAATGACGGCGATTAGAGTCTCTAGAACCCATAGTCACGGTCACTTTCATACTTCATATGTTATATACGAGGGGGTACCCAAAAGAAACCAAACTCATGTTGTGGTGGAATGAGTTTTTGTAGCACCGGGTTCTGCCACTAGGAGCGTATAGAGCTACCATTCCAGAGTCAGTAAGCCAAGCGTCGAAGGAAGGTTCCGTTTGACACGAATTTGGCAGCCCCCTTTTATCCCAAAATCTTCCGCTACATTTCCATAAACCGAACTCCAAGTCACTCCAGACAGCTCCACAACTTCGTCAATGGTCCACGGTCGATTTTCCGGGATGCTTTAGCAATTTTTTCCCACATTTTCATCGGTTAGAGCCGTGGAAGGACGACCAACCGAGGTTTGTCACCAATTGACAATTCACCTCTTCCTTTCACCTCAATATCAGTTCAGTTTATTTTGAGTGGCCCCTTGTATGTATGTATATATATATATATATATATATATATATATATATATATATATATATATATATATATATATATATATATATATATATATATGTATATATATATGTATGTATATATATATATATATATATATATATATATATATATATATATATATATATATATATATATATATATATACATACTTATATATATATATATATATATATATATATATATATATATATATATATATATATATATGAGACATGCTTGGTTCTCGGGTTGAACCGTGTCCAGAATTTATTAAAACTCGACGTTTCGGCTCCTGTTTTGGAGCCATTTTCAAGAGGTAAAGGAAATATGTAAGGACATGAACTATAAGGCCTCAATATGCCTACTCCTTAGAGCGGTGGACGAAGGTGGGTTGGGTTGTTGTTGGTCCATTACGGGGCCTTATCTGCCTACTCCCCAAATCTCGCCGGAGATCGTCTCTGAGGTCTCAGTGTGTTCAGCCCTAGGTCTAAGAGATATCTGGGCCTCTGGTTGAAAACACTGAGACATTAGAGACGATCTCCTGCGAGATTTGGGGAGTAGGTAGATTGAGGCCCCGTTTTTTTCTCCCTCAGGGCTCGTCCGCGGCCTTGCCGCCCCGATAGCGCTGAAACCTTTGGTTTATTGTGCATGTTGAGGCCCCGTACTCGAGCTACAACAACCCAACCTACCTTTGTCTACCGCCTTAGAGTTCATGTCCTTACATATTTTCTTTGCCTCTTGAAAATGGCTCCAAATCAGGAGCCGAAACCTCGAGATTTAATAAATTCTGGACGCGGTTCAACCCGAGAACCAAGTATCTCTCACATTAAAGCGGAAATATTTCCAAATATATATATATATATATATATATATATATATATATATATATATATATATATATATATATATATATATATATAATCTGGTTTCAAAAAGTAACGGTGGAACTTGGATGAGATTAGACAAGTTCGTTAGCCAGCTCAATTGGATCAGTTATTCTGACGAAAGACTATCGTACGCGCCAAAAGTTTCTAGCTTTAGGAAACGTTGAGGCATTTTAAAAAAACTGCATATTCTGAAGGTCAAAAAATGACACAAGAGTAAAGAGTCTTTGTATGATAAACACGATTTCTGTAATTTTATAAATAAAAGAAAAACTATTTCATGTGAAAGGGTCGAAAAACATTCAAACCATAAAATTAAGGTGTGTACTAAAAAAGTCGAGGTTCTAAGGCTTTATATTACGCATACTCATGGTAACACTACTTGTCATAATATATATTTCACCAACTACGTTGACAAATGCCACATCTAACTTTTAAGTGACCGTTTTATTAAGATCTAATATAATTCATAAATTCACATAATGACACATTGCGCTGATTTGGTTTAGTGTTAACAGTGAGTATTGAAACTGATTTTTTTAAACAGAAAGTAGTTTCTAAAATGATAATTCTCGGCATAACTGGACTGGAAAGTTTAGTTCCTAAAAATTATATCTGAGCTTTTATACGTCTCTCGATGAACCTAGGAATATTGTCTAACTTTGGTAAAAGTTTAATTGGTAACGTGTTCGATTTTTCTGAAATTTTGTATATAGACGGGTTTTAGGGTGTATATGACGAAAATCACAATAAAAATAAGGGCAGAAGCGAACTTTTGGAGTTATTTGGACGTTTTTGTAGGAAAAACGTAAGTTGTACTTACTTTTGCGGCATGTTTTTGTCATATTTTACACATTTTCGATGGTCGTTCGTCTTATCGCAAGCTAAAGAAGGGTGTATTCCACTATTCTAATTCATTTTCACATAGTTAGTGCACGCCCTTAACTGTTTGTCTCTGAAAATTACGCTTCTTTTCATCGTATATAAGGTGAAACTGACGTTTGACATTAAGTTGGCTTTATATGTCAATTTCAACTTAGGATCGGTTATACGATGAAAAGAAGGGTAATTTTCAGAAACACAAACAGTTAAGGGGGTGCACTAACTAGGTGACAATGAATTAGAATAGTGGAATACATCCTTCTTTAGCTTGATATAAAGCAAACGATCCCCGAAAATGTGTAAAACATGCCGCAAAAGTGAGTACAACTTACGTTTTGCTACAAAAATGTGCAAATAACTCCAAAAGTTGGCTTCTGCCCCCATTTTAATTGTGATTTTCGTCATCTGCACCCTAAACACGTCTATATGCAAAATTTCATAAGAATCGAATACGCGCCCAGAAAGTAAACCTTTACCGTTTACTTTCCGCACGTGGGTTTGATTCC
Source organism: Tillus elongatus (assembly GCA_964006375.1). Lineage (NCBI taxonomy): Eukaryota > Metazoa > Arthropoda > Insecta > Coleoptera > Cleridae > Tillus > Tillus elongatus. The sequence continues at coordinate 69,265,435 of OZ023264.1, forward strand.
CAAGACACGTCTGTGTACTAAATTTTGTATTCAGACGTGTTTTAGGGCGTAGATGACGAAAATCATGCATGAGAAATACTCACTTTTGCGACATGTTTTGGAACATATCTCGTTTCACCTGACCGATATAAATATACTCATGTAATGCTTTAGTACCTTATTTCACTGAACAGGTTCGCTTTCCAAGCTTTTCACGTTTCGTTTTTGAAAAATTGTATTACTAAATAACTTGCTTCTTGTAATTTCAAAGTGTATGACATGAAGTTGTTTTTTATGTCAAATGTCAACGTTAACTTAGGATCGATTATCAATGAAAAGAAGGGAAATCTACAGACACGTAAACAGTATAGATGGTGCACTAACTATGTGAAAATGAATTATAATAAAGGAAGACACTCTTCTTTAGCTTGATATAAAAAGAAGAATCCACGAAAATGTCTAAAATATGACAAAAACATGTCGCAAGTGAGTACAACTTTCGTTTCTCCTACAAAAAAAATCGAAATAACTCCAGAAGTTTAGTTATGTCCTCATTTTCGTCATCTACACCCTAAAACACGCCTGGATACAAAATTTCATAAGAATCGAATACATGCGCGGAGAGTCAACTTTTACCCTAACTTTTAGTTTAAGTTTTAAACAAATTTTCAACTAGTAAACTATAAGCATGTAGAATTATTTTTCTACGATTGTGATCATTTTGATAAGGTATAAGCATGTAAGACTCGATGCATTTTCGCAACAATTAGAACCGTAGACCGGTTTCGCTCTCATTAGAACTCTTCAGTACGGCATACCAATTGCAGCAAAAATGCACCAAAAATAATACGGCTATCGTATAGCCAGTCTTAAAATACTCAGTAAGTGGTGGACATGCCGCCACCTAGTTGCGGAACCAAGTAGTATGCTGTCACGCCAGCTCCAAATAACACAAAGTGTTAAAAAAATAAAGACTGGATACAGCTAACTAACAATTTAGAAAATTGTCAGCCCTGGCCCATTTCTACCCCAATATAGGGACAAAGTATGTAAGACTCGATGCATTTTCGCAACAATTAGAACCGTAGACCGGTTTCGCTCTCATTAGAGCTCTTCAGTACGGCATACTAATTGCAGCAAAAATGCACCCAAAATAATACGGCTATCGTATAGCTCTCATATACGGCTATCGTAGAGCTCTAATGAGAGCGAAACCGGTCTACGGTTCTAATTGTTGCGAAAATGCATCGAGTCTTACATACTTTGTCCCTATATTGGGGTAGAAATGGGCCAGGGCTGACAATTTTCTAAATTGTTAGCTGTATCCAGTCTCTATTTTTTAACACTTTGTGTTATTTGGAGCTGGCGTGACAGCATACTACTTGGTTCCGCAACTAGGTGGCGGCACGTCCACCACTTACTGAGTAAGGTATAAGCATCATAATGCTTCTTAGATTTATTGCACTGAACAGTTACATGTTATATGACCGCGCTGAACTAAAATTATTCAGAACATAGAACAAATTAGTAGAATATATTAATATAAGTAAACATGAACTCCTACAAAATATTTGGATCTATTTAACAACAGTTTTTAAATATATGACTTGTATTAACCCATATTTTCATTTAAGTGTTTACAAAATCGACAGTAACCTTTAAAATAATAGATAATACATTAGCACTTTTTAATTCGCACATTGAATTAAAATTCGCTACCATAACTCGCCTGCTGCGTTAGTACGTTTTTGGTAAATTGATTTTATTAACACATAAGTTAATAACATCAAGGGATTAAAGTTGCCTTCAACTGTTAACATAACTGAAACTATCAATCTTCTTAACGCTTTCAACTAAACTCCGATCGATTCTTGGGTGTCTGCTTCTCACAAACTTTTTAGCTCATTTTGTTGTGGTGTTGTTAAAATTGAACGAAGGCGAAAGTAGTTACATAAAGAGTCAATCGCAGTAACAAAGCAACAGAGTTAGCTGACATTTAAATATAAACCAACTGATGTTAAGAACCTATGGCGAAACCTAACGCAAGACCTCTGCAACCTATTTAGTAAGGAATGATTTTACCAGTTTAGGATAAATTAACTCAAGTTGGTACCTTACTACAAAACAAGGCATTAACCAAGTAGATAATACATTATTTATCCATTAAAAGCAACAAGATCTTAAGAAATCTAGGAACTCAAAAAGGAGCTAAGATTAAATTCCATAAGATAAGCCTAAAATAGACTGGGCAACGTAAAAATAAAGAGTACGGCTCTGCCGTCAATAAAGCAGTGAAACACAAGCACAGAGACCAGTGTTGGGAGTCTGGGTTCCCTCTTCTCACCTGATGACCTGACGTATTATCACAGCTGCCCGAACCCGAACTGGCACTGGCTCGCTAGTTGGTCGGTGTTCTGTTTTCATTCAGGTGTTTTCTGTCATCGCAATGCACATAGCTATACACCCGTTTTACCTTGCATTCCATACCGTGTAATATTACTATAACTACCACTACTCTCACTATTTATTTCTGAGTCCAAGTTATCCAGGGTCACAGCTGAAACGTAGTCCTAGATATCTCATACATGATTAATATTAGCAAAAAGTATAAGTGACGAAAGTTATACCAGTAGTTGAAGTCAGTGGCAGAGTTCAACAGGCGCCAACAGTTGAATAGTTGTGTCAACGTATGCGTTCACCTTGTCCCACTGTGTTTCAGCTGAAACTTAACTGTTGTCGATTTGTCAAAGCGGAATGACATACAAACGGCACAGAATAGTGCTTGAAAGACAACAGTGCGTTCATCAGTCTTCATCCGCTGAAATTTATCGGTAGTAAGCAGATAAGCGCTTAAACTCAGCTATTGGCGCCTAGTGAAATCGGCCACAGATAGATCGCCTAAACATTTTTTATATGGGGACCTCAGCTTTCTTTACAGGAATTAATACAATTTTTTTACTTTAATAGAACACATATGCCCAGCTTCACAAAGCTCGATTAAACATTTAACGGAAGATTAATTAATCAAGGCTTCAGACGACCAATCACATACTATGATTTTGGTTTTTGCCATGGCAATCAGATATTTTGAAGCTGTGATTGGTTGTATTAAGCCTTGACTAACTAACCGGCAGTTAAATATTTAATCAAGCTCTGTGAAACTGGGTAATAGTATACCTATTCTTGCATTTTTTGATAGGCTATAAAATTTTAAGCTAATTTATATAATGCACTTTATTATTAGTCCTAGTTTCAGACGCACTAGATGTTCTGCCATGTTAAAAAACACAATAACCATTCGAAACCAATGAAGATTTAAAATTTTGGGATAAAAATTGTAGGGTAAAGCAGTTTGGTTTACAAAAGAAGAAAACTACAGAAGCAGTAAATAATATAGAATAAGCCAAATTGAAAATTATCTAGATCAAGATCAGTTCGGAATTAAAACCGGCCAAGGAACCAGAAAAGCGATGCTGGGCATTTAAAACGATAGAAAAAAGCAAGATTCAGAAAAGAAAGATATATTTGTTGCTGCTGTAGAACAAATATTCGATAACGGGAATTGGAAAATATTGTTTTATATAATAAAGAGGAGCTAGACTTAATTGGAGAGATAGGAAAATTATTCTTATCCTATACAAAAATCAAAGCACCATAATAGATATAAAACTGAAACTAAAATAAAGAAAGGTTTACGGCAACGATGCCGATTATTGCCATATTTGTTCAATTTATTCATATAACATACGATAAACAGGCTGAAGAAGACAGCAGAAATCAAAATAAATGGACATCGGTTCCATTGCATGAAGTATGTGATAACATACCCCCGATAGGTGCACCGTTCAGCCTCAAAAGACCCACAGCAAAATTATCACCTCTTGATAACAGGTTATTACTTTATTTAATTAATTTATTTAATTAATTTCTATTATAAATATAGGAAATAATGTGTAAATATAGCAGTAGTGTAACAGAAATTTGTAATGATTAGTTTTTAGGCGATCTTCTGTTTCTGCACCTTTGTAAACCTTTTGTTGTTATCCGTGGTCCAGTCAGTTTGGCTGAAGTCGTCCTGAAGGGCCCCTGGACGCAAAAGTGTTCCTGTCTATCCCATATACATAATAATTTTTTTAAACACATAAAAATTAAAAAAAAAGAAAAGAAAAAAGAAAAAAAAATAAGGAAAAAAGATTCAATAAAGAAAAAGTAAAAAATAAATAAAAAGATAAGAAGAAACAAAATAATAAAGAAAAAATAAAGCAAAAATAATAATATTTATAAATAAGTTTAAATATTGTATATTTGTATATAGGTAACATAATTCTGTTTTCTAGATAATTAATACAAAATAATCTGTAGGTATTTGTATACATTTGTATATCATATAAAATAGCAAGTCTGTGGCTGATGGAATTACTGATCCAAGGTCATAAATACCACCACCACCAATTAATTTATATTTTGCAACAATTTAAGTTCGAATAGTAAGGTTACATAAATTTGGAACATCGAAAGACATTTAGTATTTTGCTTGATCCCAGCACTGTAACATCTAAAAAACAAAACTTTGGCCACACCCAGTAACACACTTTTTCCAAGATTTAATCTTATCTACAAGATTTAGTATTGAACCCGGAATACATTGATTTAAATTTAAAAAAAAATAAAGAGATAGAAGTCAATAATAACTCTCAACATATAGATAATTAAGTACTGTTCCTTTAAATATGACCGAGCTATATTTTTGAGATTAGGTAGAAGTATTTTAAAACAATTTATAAGAGCAATTTCACATAATTACTCAGGGAAATATATAATTAGTAGATATGTACTTAATATCGTATATGCCACTGGCCACAGTCATCTTTATGTAAACTAGATATTACTTTTTATTCTGGCACTTCATTATTCTTGAAGTCTAGCTGTCAAGAATGCCAAGTACACAGTGGCGACCCAGCTAGAAACAGAGGAAACTAGAAACCCAGGGGACAATGCTTCTTGTTTATCAAGTAAATAAGACAGAATTATAAAGGATCGTTGTATGTAGTTTCCTTTTAATGTCACTTCTGTACCAAATTTGATTATCCTAGCTTTTTTATTTTTGGAGATAATTTTTTTCCGAAAGGAAACGCAAAATTTTCCCGGAAAACCTGGTTCGATTTTCCTGGCTAACGAACTTATCCAAGCCACTTACAAAAGGAAGGTACATGCCCAATTTTATCAAAATCGGCCCATTATTTTTTGAGTTATAGACATACATACATACATACATATATATATATATATATATATATATATATATATATATATATATATATATATATATATATATATATATATATATATATATATATATATATATATATATATATATATATATATGTATATGTATATATATATATATATATATATATATATATATATATATATATATATATATATATATATATATATACATACATGTAAAAATTGAATCTGACCCCGGATATGGGGTCTAGGGGTCCTAGTTCGCGCTCATTTGAAAAAAAAATTCACCCCATTAGTGAATTTTTCTAAGAAAATTCACTACTCATATAATGGCCTACATCAGTCTTGAAGAAACGTTTTATACAATACACTGAAGCTACATCATACAAAGAAAACTCAAGAAACATTAATGTCAACCATGTCGGGACTAAATTCGCTCTGGGGATCGTCAGCTCTGGCTACAAGACAGAGAAGATAATTCAAATAAGGACAACTAATGCCATATGTTGCCACGATATTCAGAAAGTTACTGGAAGGTAATGGACATAGCTTTGGTTTCGCTTAACGGCAAATTAACTATGGCTATCGAGCCATAGAGGTCCCTGTAATGCACATCCAGAAATTTATTTTCTTTTAAAACTTCTACGTTTGAAATACAGTAGTTAGGAGAAACGAAAAGATGATTACAAAGGACGCTCGGTGTGCGGAATAGCGTGTTGGAAAGAATCGAATAAAAATGAATATGACGAAAATAAAAATGTAATGAAGATAAGGAAGGATGGGACTGCAAAAATGGACATCAAACTAAACGGCTAACAACTTTATCAAGTAGCAATATTCATGTACCTTGGCCGTATTATTACAGATGATAGTAACTGGAATATGAGGCAGAGGTTCAAGTCGTACGAAGAGTTGTAATATAATAAAGGACAGTGAATTTTCATTTCATATATACCGACAGAAAGACAAATCAAAGTGTGGCAGAAAAGCTAAAACAAGAAAGTTGCTTACTAAAGAACAAAGAGAGGAAGAAGGCTAAATTTGGAGGACATATTATAAGACATATAAACTTTTTGTTAACACAAGGAAACTACGTGGAAAAAAGAAAAAGCTACGCCAAGAGGAAAACCAGGTCCAAAAAGACTGTATTTTCTTCAAGAAATTTGTTTTTATCCCAACAGCCATTGAAAATATAGATTTTTCCACATCCACTCATAAGAGTACTGCCATGTTTGGAATGCTTCCTTTTTGTTTTCAATTATTGAAGAGAAGCTGAAAATTCTGTCTCTTGTCGATATTGCTCTTTAATGTCCGGTCGCAAAAAGGCTTGGTAAACATTTAATAGGATGTTAGATAATAATTGGTTCAGAGAACCAATCGCAGACTGTGATTCGATTTTGTTGCCATGACAATCAAATATACTGAAGCCGTGGTTCCTTGCTTTGATCATTGATCAACTAACACCATGTTAAATATTTGATGAGGCTTTGTCCAAATAGCCATGAGTTACTTTTCTGGTTTCTTCACTCTGATAGCAAAATACCCTTTCGCCCAAATCCGATTTAAGTACCAAAATTGTCTTTCCTCTAGTATAAAAAATCTTGAATGTCTATCAGATATTTAATATACTTAAAAAATAATACTACACCTTCTGTCGGCAGCAGATTTTACTTACAGTTTAGCCAATACCTAGATTAGATTAGATTAGAATCAATGTGAGTGGGTTATTCCAGTCGCTCCACCGCGACCTTAGGTCTACTGTGGCTCAGGTCTAACTGCTGCTTAAATTTCACCAATAAAATCCAGCTCCCTGCGGGAGTCGATGTTTTTTGAGGGTGATAGTTGGTTTGACAGGTGAACTGGCACCTGAGTGAACTCGCTTGCCCGTTTAGAAGCTCAAAGTGAGACAACTTATCTCTGAGCTTGTCTGGACTCAACATCGGTCAGGGTTGGACTCGAGGCGGTATCATGAAGTCACGGTCTCGAGCAGCATCCAAACGGTGTGGTTAGCCCGTTTGGAAGCTCACAGAAGAGGCCTAAATCTCCAAGTGTAATCTACCCGCAGAGATTTCAGCTCTCCTCCGGGTTCCAGACCCGATACTCGCCAGTGTTTGCTTAACATTCACTCAACAAATCGAGCTCTCCGCAGGAGGCGCTATTTTTGAAGGTGAAAGTTCGTTCGACATGTGTACTGCCATCTGAGTGAAGTCGCTTCCCCGTTTGGAAGCTCAAAGGTAGAAAACCTCTCTTAGAGTTTGTCTGGACCCAACATCCGCCAGTGTTTGACTCGAGGCCCGCACCCAAGCAGCATCCGAGTGAGGTCGTTTGCCAGTTTCGAAGCTCACAGAGGAGTACTTAATCTCCAGTTGTAATTTACCCCTAGAGATCTCAGCTCTCCCCCGAGTCCGACTAGACATGACAGTCACCAGTGCTAGCCTAAGGCGACATTCGGCCGAGTCCCCCTCCGAGTATAACCCAAGCGATGTCGTTTGTCCGTTTCGAAGCATACAGTGGGGGCCTCAAATTCCAGGTGTATACCACTCTGCCATTGATATCAACCCGAGTCCGGGTCGTTTGGACACCCGCCAGCGCTTAACCCAAGGCGGTAACATCTGGTACCCGGCTCCCGACTAACAACCAACCGAGGTCAATTGTCCATTTCGAAGCCCACAGTGGAGGCCTCAAAATCCGGGTGTATATCACTCCCCTAGAGATATCCGCCTCCCACCAGTCTCGTCTAGACCAGACCTCTGCCAGTGTTTAACTCCAATTAGTCGCCTCTTACAACAGATAGAAGGTGCCTTGATGCTGTATTTACATAGATCACGTGTGGTAATTTTCTATTACTCTACTAAACCTTGTGTAAATCCTGCGACACATCAAATAGACACATAGATATAGTGACCATAATCTGATACTAGCAAAGTGCATGCACCTTAGCAAATAATTGAAGAAATACAACTTTCTGACAGTATTTGAAGGAGTCATACTTGGAAAAAGGAAGCGATCTCACCAAGAAGAAGCCTTCTCTAACACTCACCTCATTTGATAAAGTGCGATAGCTACAATAAACTGAAAAAAGAAATTGGAGACAGTAGTCACGGTGGCGACGATAGGCGACATCGCCTTTAGAACGCGATGATGACACTGAACCTCGTTACTATGGTCTCAGTAACTGAAATATTTGTTTTCTGATCCTTTTAATAGAATAATGCTTTATTTTATATTTATATAATTTCGACCACACTGTATGGTTTCAGCAAACAGGCGAAACAAAGATACAAAGGCAAACCTTAAATAACTGATCGTTAAAAGTCATTACCAATGTAATCAAAAACCAGATTAGCAACTATAAAATTTATAATTATGACGTTGAACGATGTTTGTGCTACCCTAACACGGTGTCGGGTCCGCTACGAAATGACAGCGACAGTAAAACACATCACAATATCATCAAAATGGACGTCAATCGTCAATATTCACACCATTGTTTACTGTGCTGTCCATTGTTTGTAAAATGCTTATAATACTTCAAACCTTTCGACCATGTTACTACCAGTCTGATCGGATTAATTGCTATTTCATTCCGAATACACTTCCGATAGAATTAATGTGTAACGGACAATGTGACACAAAATGTAACAAATGTCAATAATGATATCCATAACATTGGCGGTGGTACAGATGAAAAAGTTAATTCATTATACAGGCTAGCGAATTATTGTGGCATAGCCCGATTTGCCCGTTACCATACAGAATATAAAAGTTATTTTCAAACACTATAATAAAGTCTCTTTTTTTAACTTATTTTGGCCTCGAGCAAAGCTGTTTTAGCCACGGTCACTCCAGGTCAACAACTAGTACTTCAGCTCCTTACTAAACCACGATGTTTTACACCAAAAAAAAGAAACAAATTGTCTATGCTGTCATTTACCAAGCTCAGCAAGCAAACCCTCAAATTTTCTTTATTCCATATTAATAGCAACAATAAAAAAAAACATCATACTTTAATTTTTTTGGGTAAGGTGTATATGTTACGTCTTCCTAACTAGGCTTATAAGAGATAAAAAACATCGGATCACACACTTCACGCCTAGGTATTATTTGAGACATACTAGACTGAACCACGATAGATAGGTTAGACAGAGGTGCAGACAAGGGGAAACTATAACTCTATGATTATTAAAAATAGTACTGCAAATTGATTGATAACTTTCACATGCTGTGATAATTTATTCTCTTCAGAAGGGCATTCTCATGGAATAAATTTAAGGCCCATGACTTGACCACAAAGAAAATATTTGTATTCCTGTACCCATAAACTTTTGAAACGTTATACTACTAGAGTTTTATAGAAAAAATGTCCATTTTCACCAAATCACCCCTTATTTATCCCCTACTCCCTGAAGCGATCTTAACCAAAAACAATTCGAAGCGTTCCTTTGTCGGGTGCTGACAGGATACCAAATTTGAAGATGATATCTCAATTCGTTCGAAAGTTATCGTGCCTAAACAGACAGAGTACATGCTGACAGACAAAAAAAAAATCGTTCCAGAATCAATTTTTCTATATGTTTTAAAACTTTACACTGTTTTAGCAAAAAAAAATTCGAAATTTTTGTCAACAATATTCACCCCCACACATCAACCACTCACTTAATTTCAGCACAGAATACCAGATGTTTGATGAAATTAAAACTTTTCTAATAAATAAACACTTGTGGTGCTATCGGGGCGGCAAGGCCGCGGACGAGCCCTGAGGGAACAAAAAAAAAATAAAAAATAAATAAACCCTAAAACGTTATATTACTCCGAAAAATTGTCACCAAATCTCTAAAGCGATTTTACCCAAAAACAATCCGAACCGTTCGTTTGTCGAGTGCTAACTGTATACCAAATTTGAAGGCTATATCTCAGTTCGTTCTAAAGTTATCGTGGCTACACACAGACAGACACATAGACCGCCAGAAAAAAAATTCGCTCCCAAATCATGTTTTCTATATGTTTTGATACTTTTTACGACATTCAAGAGGCGAAAAATGTAAAAAATATATATATTTGCCATTGAAAAATGCAAACTTTTTTTTCGGATTTTTGTGAAAAAATTGTTTTTAAATCCTTATGAACATTTTTTCTGTAAGTTTTGTCAAAAAACTTTTATAAATAATATCTTGGTAGGTGGGTAAATAGCTTGAAGAAGTTCGTTCGCCAGGATAATCGGCTCAGTTTTTCCGTGATGAGATAGAAATTGCAGCTGAACAATTAAGGGATGCAATTACCTCAGCGTATCACGAAAACTGCCCATTAAAAACAAAAAGACAGTCGGGGTCTACTTGGTGGAACAAAAACCTCAAGAAGCTACGAAGAGAAGTGCGACGTCTTTTCAATCGTACTAAGACTACAGGCAACTGGAAACAAAGAGGGAGTCCTGGAGAAGGTTCTGCGGGGCTATTACCAATCTATCCAGCAGCGCCAGGATCCAAAGGATTCTCTCACGGGACCGGGTCTAGGACTGGGATCGAAAAAACGAACAGACGGTTTCTTTACAGAATCACGGAAAGAAACGTTAGAGATCTTAGCACATACAAATTTCCCAGATTGTCTGATCCTGAGTAGTGGAGAAATCCCGCCGGCCTGGGGTCGATATAAACGCCCTCAAAGTGAAAACTAGCGGGTTGCTCGCAAAATAATTACAGCCTCGGCGGTGGAGTGTGCTGTTAAGCATTTCCAGCCATTCAAGACGCCAGAGGAGGGTGGGGTGATTTCGGTTCTGTTACAAAATGGACTGAAGGCACTCCTCCCATTCCATTCCTCATCAGGCTGTATAGGGCCAGCCTGGCCTGGAACTATATTCCATCCAGCTGGAGGGTGACTAGGGGTGTATATATTCCCAAATTGGGGCGTAATGACCTCTAGCCCAAATAGCTGAGACCTCTCAGTGTTCCTTCAATCCTCCTAAAGGGGTTGGAAAAAATACTGGACGGACACATTATGGGGAATATCTTAAACAATAACCCCCTCAATACTCACCAGTATGCCTACCAAACTGGCAACTCTACTAAGGTAGCACTCAATAACCTTGTTGAGAAAATCACACACTCCCTGGATTAACAGGGAAGTGGCGGTGGCTGCGTTTCTCATTGAAGGTGCATTTAACAATGCACTACCCAACCCCCTCCACAAAGCTGCTATCGCTAGAGGGGTGGAACATACCATTTGTGACTGGATCAGCAGCTGTACAATCGGACCATTATCACCTCGTTTCAGGGCGAGGTGGTCAGCTTCAGGTGTGCAAGGGGTGCCCGCAGGGAGGAGTATTATCAACTCTACTTTGGTCCCTCTTTGTTGACAATTTGCTGGATATCCTGGAACTGTGGGAAGTTGAGGTCCAGGCATATGCAGCTGATCTTGTCATAATGGTTAGAGGTGAATCTGAAGAGGAATTTTCAAATAATCTTCAAGAGACCCTAAATGTAGCGGCGAACTAAATGGAACAGGCGAAATATCTGGGGGTTACTCTAGATAAGAAGCTCAACTGGTACGTACAGTTAGATAATGTATTCCGCAAGGCCAAACTGTCCCTGTGGACATGCCGAAGAATCTATGGAAATAACTGGGGCACAAGCCCACAACAGATGTAGTGGCTATATGTAGTGGCTATCAGGCCGATGATAACATATGGAGCTATAGTTTGGTGGCTTAAGGCACTTCGTGGTATCGCGAGGGCCAAACTGGCTTAGCTACAGAGACAAGCTTGTTTGATGATAACGGAGTTGAGAGTCACGAGGTTCTGGGAATGGTCTCAGCCCGGATGCATATAAAGATCAGTATAGGTCTGTCTCTCAAGACCGTCCTTCCGGAAAGGGAGAACTGGGAACGAAATCAAACGACCCTATTGAGGGCAGACCTCCGCTGGTACACTGACGGATCCAAAACCGACCGGAGGGCAGGCGCCAGCACATATGAGAGCAATACCGATGCAAGAATATCATCTAGCCTCGGAAAGTATGCAACTATACACCAGGCAGAAGTGTATGCCATCGAGATATGTGCAAGGGAAATTATACAAAACCATTGCACATAGAAATCGATAAAAATATATTCAGATAGCCAAGCTGAAATAAAGGCACTTGGTTCATACCGTTTTAATTCAAACACGGTATGGAGCTGTAAATCTGCTCTCAACGAACTAGGCAGCTGTAATGAGGTGTCGCTGGTCTGGAAACCGGGTCACTACATTGATGGCAATGTAGCGTCGAACGCGCTGGCCAAGGGTGGTGCCCAGGAGGACTTTATCGGACCAGAACATGTGCTGTGGATATAAGCATGCACAGCAAAACGCACCTTAAAGACCTGGACATATAGAAGGACAATCCAGCAATGGCAAAATATGCCAGGATTAGCACACTCTAAGGCCTTCATAAATAGCCTTTCAGAGTCACGGGCTAAAAAACTTCTAGGGCTAAACAGACAACAACTGAGAACTCTGGTCGGCCTGTATACAGGACATGGCCACTTGCGTCACCACATGCACTGAATTGGTATCAGTCAAGAGACCGAGTGCCAGCTGTGTGTGGAGAGTAACGAAACAGCAGAACGCGTGCTATGTTCCTGTCCGTCTGCGGATAGGACAAGACACCTGCTCTTTGGCAAGACACAGCTGGCACCAGAAGACCTGGGTCAACCTTCGCCCACAAAAATTGTCGACCTCTGTAGGAGGCTGGATTTGTTGGGCGAAATATAAGACAATTAGACGTGACCCACAATAGACTTTAAGGTCGCAGTGGAGCGACCGTTACGGCCCACTCACAATTCAACTTAACCTAACCTAACTACTGAATATGTAATCCATAAAGCAGATTGTATCAGACAACAAACTTTTCATTAATTGAGATAAATGACAAATAAAAACTGAGAATCGCTTTTACAACACTCCATAGTTAAATAACCGTGTAATAGAGTTGTATTGGGATCACTATTAGTTATAACAGAGGTTTTGTTATTTGTTTGTAAAGCTTTTATACAGCTGCCGTCCTCCAAAGCCAAATAATGGAATGGAAATTTCAAATAAAATTATGTCTAAAACACCCAGCATCAACGATAAATCTAAACGGCATAGCATTAACGTTTTATTGTTGAAATTTTCTAAAAAATATCATCGGCAAGTTTGAACATGACATGAAATTAAGATCCTCATTTAATCGATGTACCTGCAGGCGATTTTCACAGTTCATTGTAGTTTAAAATTACATAGCGGTTTTAACACCACAAGTTGAAATATGCAAATCAAATTGGAATTTAAATTCGCAAATATCACGTTGTAGAACAAAGAGAGGTCAATTAACTTTTGTTAAGATAATCAAGTTAATTTATTTAGCTAAATAAATAAATCGCATGGTAATCAACCAGGTCTAGAAAAAGTAATACAATGAAGAAAAAAGTTTATTGATTTTATATTCTAGATCCACAAAAGACGTTAAAAAACATTAATTAGCAAATTTTTGTTAATAAAACAAGACTGCAAAGGCGAAAAATTAATACGTAATCCTTTTAATTTTAATCTTCAAATCATACGGATGCCAGAAAGTATATATTCCGACCGTAAAGCCAAATGTAACAAAAATGTAGAAGACGCAGAGGCTGGGAATGAATACCTAATCCTTTTAATTTTGATCTTCGAACCATACAGATGCCAGGAAGGATACATTCACACCATAAAGACAAATGCAAAGAAAAATGTAGGCCAAGACGCAGAGGTTGGGAATGAATACCTAATTCCTTTAATTTTAATCTTCAAACCATATGGATGCCAGGAAGGATACATTCCGACAGCGAAGCCAAATGTAGAAAAAGTAGGCGTTATTTCGTGCTTGGCAAGGTAACCTAGCAGACCACACTTGACAGATAAGCTGGCATTCTGAATTTTCGAAGTAGATAGAGAATTTATTAAAGTATGTAGAGCCCTATCTAAAAATCCTGGAATGGCCGTTGTTCAAGGAAATTTTTGATTTAGTTATCTTTTAAGTAATCAAAAATATACACAATATGAATGTTATCTATCAACGACAAAACTGTGAACTGGACTTCTAGTAAATGTTAAAATTAAATGCATAAAACGGAGTGGTACTACAACAGAACCCTGAGAAACCCATACTTCAAGTGCCAATTTCTCCGATGACATACACTCCACAACCAAGAAACGATCCTTTAAAAAAACATAGTCGGTCTTTAAAATAATAGAGAATCGCATTTTGGAACGTTGTGGTGTGTGAAGAGTGTAGGGAGGAAATTCCATAAGTGGCTCGTAAGACATAAATAAATAAAATAATTATGTCAGTATATATGAATGTTTGTCTAAAAATATTCAATCTTTCGGCGAATCTGAAATATCGGTATAATCGTTATATATCATGATACCGATATGTCGAAAGATCGATAAGACAAAACTGCTGTGAATCAAGGCCACTGGCTGTGTGCTTCTTAACAAGTGCAACTCAAAGTTTGCTTGAGACTAGTGATGGGAAAAACTGTTATATTGCTTTAACAGGTCGCAACAGTTACTGTTATTTAGACATAACAGGTAAATATAACAGGATCAAAATAACAGTATGAACTATGAATTATTAAGAATTCCACGTAGACGTAGTAACAGTAGCTGAACCCGTCCGGTGGTGTAGTTGGGTAAAGGAGATACGCTGCTACACGGGTTCAATCTCCGGGCGATGTAACTATCAGTTGATCCGGCCTGAGGTGTGAAAGTGATTAATTTGAATAAAAAGACAAAAATAATTATGAAACAATATGTGGATAGGGCAAAAACTTTAGATATCTCTAATTCTCTGAAACATAATTTAAATTGTTTACTATACTATGCAATACTATATAATGTTTAAAATAAAAAAGTATTTTTGTTTTATGTTTAAAACAATTAATAAATTTTTTATTAAAAAAATGATGAAGAGGTTTTTTGGGTATTTATCACTAATAATAATTAGGTAAAAAATCAACAATGAAAAATTTATTTCGAATTTTCTTTACTAATTAAGTATTAGTTCAGCATTGAGCTTGAAAACCTCTATAGCCATCTTTCTGTGTCCGTATGCCGTATCCCCATCAACAACCTGTTAAAATTTAAAAGTTTCATTGTAGCGACGATCCTACGTTCCCAAAGCTGTGAGCACACTAGTATAAAGTGTTAAGTATTAAGTTATGAAGTAAAGTCCGCTCTATATCCAATTCCCAGTCTCATGTCCATTCATCCTGTTATTACAGTGGTGGATGAAAACAGTAATATGTTATGAAGTAAAGTCCGCTCTATACTCTATACCCAATTCCCAGTCTCATGTCCATTCATCCTGTTATAACAGTGGTGGATGAAAACAGTAATATGTTATGAAGTAAAGTCCCCTCTATACTCTATACCCAATTCCCAGTCTCATGTCCATTCATCCTGTTATAACAGTTGCGGAAGAAAACCGATGTTGAATCATCGTAGCCAGTTGCAGTGCAACCAAAACAGCTACGAGTCCGAGTTCTGGTGTAAAGTTTCTGGTTCTCCTGTAACCTGTTATTTTCATATATCCATAACAGGTTGTTACTGTTGCCGCTCGGCAACAGTTAAAAAATAACAGCCTGTTAAATAACAACCCATCACTACGTGAGACTATTATGCTATAAGGAGTGATTTACTTCAGTCGGTGGCGCTACCTTACCGGCGTTCGGCGCTGTTCGCACTCGTCGACACGGTTGATCCGCATATGTTGAGCTCAGGTTGATTTATGACCTAATGCGATCCCTTATTTCAGCAGCCGCAACAGTAAGATTGGTTAATTTACATAAAAATGCATTGATATTTGTTTATCAGCTTCTTGGCGATAGTATACTTACACTATTATCTATTATTTTGAATACAGACTATATATATATATATATATATATATATATATATATATATATATATATATATATATCCATATGCAATTCATAAGGAATTTGTACAATGTAGTTTACTGAAAGGTGTAGTTAAAATGCTGAATACCATGCACGATTATGGGCTCTTAAATATTGTGGAAAATTAGGTAGAACTTTCGTTTAAATTTATATGACAATACCAGATGTAACAAAAACTACACAAGAAATCGAACATCTCTAGCATAGGTTGCGAAAAAGCTTATTTGTACGATACATTGTACCATTTATAGACAAAATGTACTATACGTAACTTTTAGTGTAATAGTCCCATGCTATCTTTGAATTGATCTCCATTGAATGAAGAGTATATGGCGATTGGCTGTTTCGTCGTTCCCTACTCAGTATCCTTTCTTGCGCAACGTTGTATTGAGGCCAATTCGGCCTGAAATATTGCTTCATATTTCTCTACTAATTTTGACTGTCGGCTTTATTCTGTAAATCCCCAATTTAACACGTATGTCTGTTTTTGATCAGACAGTGTACCAGGCTATTTGTGCTCCTACAGGCTAACAGTTTTCCCATTCTACATTGAAAAACTAGAATTTGTAAAATTGTAAATATTGTTTTTAAATGTTATATACCCTTGTTTCTTTGTTATATAAAAATTGCTTGAACCAACAATACCGCAGTAGTTTAACTTAAGTCCGCATTTTTGGTCCCGACCCCCGGAAGTACTTTAGCACAACCAAATTGAACACGGTATTTCATGATATTATTGTATTTCTTTAATCTATGATTCTTTCTTAATTTGTTCGATAAAACTTGATTTTTTTTCAATGCACCATTGTAATTAGATTTTATACTTACTCCATGTTTACCATTTTCCCATGGGAGGGCTATTTCGTATTTAACTGTATTTATACTTAACACTATTCAATTTAATAGTAGCCAACCAATCAATAGATTTTCAACATCCATTGTCTCAGCTGGCCTTTTACAACTGCGCTAGCAAAGGGCATGTAATGGTTCTGAAGTAAAGAAGTGTGTACCGTGTCTGGTACTCTGCTGATATTCTAGCTCCGTCGTTGCCTACATCGGATTGATCTTTCATTGTTGCATTTTTTAAGACGAGATCAGTGAAAACCCTTTTAGGCTATACGTAGCATTGAAGAAAAGTAAAAGTGTCAGTAGTGGACTACACATTTGCAATGATATCGTTACTACCGTGAAAGCTGACAGTACAGATGTGCCGGTGACTCATACCCTCCACTTATCCATCACCAAAGCTAGGACTGAAGCATCGGACAGCCGTGGTCTAAGCACAGCATAAGAAACAATGCTGTGGTCTAAGGTTATGTAGACTAGGACCGAAAGTCGAAAGGTTGGTGTTCCATATATAAGCGAACACACAGTCAAGTTACGACAGAAGGGCTAGTGAATGGACAGTTATGCAGATGGTCGTGTATTAAAATATAATGCCCGCAGCAGCCAAGGAGTCAATTAAATATTTAAGGAAACAGCTAGGCCATGTGTAACAAATTATAAATATGTATACACAAGAATATGGCAACTGATAAAATAGTTACATGAGACGGCTTCTGGTTTCTTGCTATGCATCAATAAATAGTAACAGTGAGAATTTTTTTAAAGAAAACACGCAAATGGTGCGCTAGCGATGTGTGAACAAGTAAAATGATAAATAATTATTGCCGGATTTATAAACGGGTAGATAGCTATGAGGAAAACAAAACAGATAAAGTGGTGGTAACTTACAAACATCCGAGAGTCAATGAAAATGGTGAATGTCTGATTAAGTTTTCGAAAAAGCCCCTTTGTATTGAATATATCCACAAGTACGCATGACAAGGTGCTAAAAAGCGTATAATAAAATATACTGTATATGATGAGAAGCTGTATGCATTTATAAATTATGCTATAGTTATGGGGGTTCCGAATGTGGGTTAATCATTTTTTATGGTGCCTCAGATACAATTGGGTCACGAGTGGATAAAGAGACTGATGAAAAAAGAAAAATGTGAGAATCAGAGTACTATTATCGCTCAAAAAAGTAAACTGATGTATGAAACGAACTAATCAAAGACTGTGAAATGCGCGAGGACTGTTCTGAAAGAATTAATAATTATATGTAAGAAAGTAATAGTTGTATGTATGAAATGCGATGCATGACAGATTTAAAAAGTAAAGATAAACGTGGATCGACAGAACGAAACTTATAGAAACGCATACATGTGAGAAGAAAACAGAAACGTTTGGAACAATACAAAAAATTTACAAATGAATGCAAAAGAGTGGCTGGTGACAGATGAAAACTGTTATTCAAAGAGTCTGAGAAAATGCAAAAGAATTCGGAAGGTAACAGGAAAATGTTTTTAAAATGGATTAAAAGGGCAATAAAATATAATGATGGAGGGGATATTTTGAAAAGTTATAAGGGATATAATGCAAGTGAGTGTGACACTGTAAAACTTTGCGAGGTTGAAATATTAATACAGAAATTAAGCACTGGGAAAGCAATGAGTGCCAATACTTCTGGAAAAACGTTTAAATATGGATGCTAAGCATATTATATGGACAATTCGTTAAACTAGATTAAGGCATAAAGATCACGATTCCGCAAACAAGCATTGCGCAGGGAAAAGTTTAAATAATATATTTTGAAAATTACTTTTTCTGTATTTTAATCAATACCACAATCTTTTTAAAAAACTGCAATCATGTTAGTTATGAATTCCTAATAAAAGCCGTTTAATCTAAGAGATATGCGATCTAAAACAATATAATATTGTACAAAGCAAAACCATTATAACTAACCACCAGGTTAGGTTTAGATTGAAACGAACAATTTTCGTCTACGTAGCCAAGCTTTTATTTCAAGAAGAGCATACAACGTTTTATGTTTCTTTTAACAAGATAACGGCTGGCAATCCTGAAGATTTGCGATGAGCAGCCACAACAGAAGAGTGAAAGTGGTGCAAATACACCTCGCAATAAAGCCCTAAGTTCTGATGCGAGCCTGGCGCAGGAATACTCGGCAATTACGTCAGCACGCACTCAGGAAGCTCTGTTTATATTTCATTCTTGTCGCAGGAACTTCTCATTCTACTAGAGCTCAACAACACCGGTCGTTCTTGTCAACTGCTTGCTAGGTTAATGTAATGTATTCCCTGTTCCGCCATCTCCTATACTAACTGCTAACTTGAGTATGAAACGACATTTATAAACGTTCTAGAATACGAGCTTACACTGTTTTCTAAAGGTTGCCAAGTTTAAAAGAAAAACTTTAAAAAGTAACTTCTCAGCTCTTTAATAACCATTCTTATACTCACTACTGAGGTAACGCAGAACATACATGCTCATCAGAGACAACAATGATGATAACGATAATGATAAATAATAATAGTATATCAAACTATATGATAAATATTAAAATACGCTCTATGTGTACTTCTTGTGTGTTTCTTTATCATTTGTATTATTTGAATCGTATTATCAAATGTAAGAAAGAATAACACTTACTCCAATATCGCTTACAATCGTTAGTTATTTAAAATTTTCAAAAATTGTATTACAGTTTTTGGGATTTTTTTTTCTTTAAGAATTTGCCCGAAATTATTTCGCTTAATTCCTTTTATTGTGTCCGGATACTTGAGCAGTGCTTCTTGTTAGAATCGCTAATTAACGGAATCTGAATAAGGTACGATCGTGGGTTTTTGGGAGACTGGGGTGACCTCTTGGGAAATTGGGAGGATAGTTGGACGGAAGGGAGAGTGCTGCATTGTTAGATTGCCCTGGTCTACAGATACACGTCGTGTGAGACTGGAACTGTAAGAAAAACCAAAGTTTGAAAGGAACATCTTCTAAGAGCTAATGTCCTCATTAGAAACCGTTTTAGCACAACCAGGGCAATCGAACAGAAGTAGTTAGCATATGGTTCGGCAATTAACCATGAGCTCGTTATGCCGTAGAACTAGGAACTAGGGGCTATAGTTTTACCGACTTTGGCTATGTTGCGGTTGACCAATAGGCGTAGACTGCTACGCCTGGATATGGCGTCAAGAAAGCACTTAATGAAACCGGGAGTGCATTTGTGTCGTTTCCAGCGACAAGTTAAGTTTCTGTTGGTGGGTTAGGGAAACGGTGATTGAAAGGCGTAAATTTCATTTTGCAAGAAGCGCAAGACTGCACTTACCAGGGCATTATATTATCTGGTGCGTTGTAACTGGAATTAAACCACCTTTAGTTCTTTCGATATAAACATAGCCAGCCATATATTAATGAGTTGTGCAGCCTGTTGTGTTGCCTTAGGTACAACAACAATACAAACCAACGTTCAGTAGAATAGCCAGAAAACTGTACCTACAATTGGAAACTTTGCTTAAGTAACTTATTAACTACTTAAAACATACGTTTGAAGGGTGCCCTGGTTAAGAAATCTAAGAAAGTGGTATGTAGCTCAGCAGAATTCTTTAAGAATGGCAGTGAATAGATGCAAAAATGGCTCACATTCCATTCGATTTGTTAGAAGAAACCAGTTTAAAAAGAAAAAAAAAGGGAATGTTTAAGAAAACCAACTTTATAAATACCTGCTTATTTATGCTCTCTGACACCAACAACTTTATAGCTCTATCTGTGACGAGTTTCGCTTATCGCGAGGACTTGCTAAGACTCAGCAAAACTAAACAATCGCAAAACCTGTAGAGGAAAAATAAAGATAGGGCAGCTACAACCAATACAAGGTCTGGACGTAGCTAGTGTGTAATGGTAGTAAATATTCATAAGAATGTTTTTAATAGCAAATATGTATTTTTTTATGAAAGCAGGCTTCAAATTTGGTTACGAGTATAACCTATACAGGTGTCCCAATTAAAATTTTCACCCCCATAAAATCTCCGATTTCGTCAAAGTGTGGAAAAAATGCTAAAACAGGTCAATTTTAACTTAAAGGGGGTCCAAATTTTTTCTTGGTTTCGAAGTAATTTCTGCAACCCTCTAGCGCCCAGAGCAACCCCTTCAAAATATTTAAATGGCAAGAGGGGTCGAGTGACAAATCATTTTTAAACTGCTTTCATTCTCTATGCAATCATGTTTTTTTTTCAGTTTTGAGCGATTGATTTATGAGAATCACGAATTTTAACCAGAAAATTTGCACCCTCTAAAATGTTCGATTGCGTCAAAGTGAGGGAAAAGAGTTAAAACAGGACAATTTTAACGTGAAGGGGGGCCAAATATTTTCTTGGTTTTGAAGTTATTTCTGCGTCCATCTATCGCTCAAAGCCACCGCTTCAAAAACTTTAAATGGCAGGAGGGGTCGCTGAAAATTAAAAAAAGTATGATTGCACAGAGAAGGAAAAGAGCTTCAAAATGATGTGTCACTCGACCCCTCTTGCCATTTAATTTTTTCGAAGGGGTGGCTCTGGGCGCTATTGGTATGCAGAAGTATCTTCAAAACTAAGGGTGAATTTGGTCCCCCTTCAAGTTAAAATTGACCTGTTTTAGTATTTTTCCCAAACTTGGATGAAATCGGACATTTTATGAGGTGCAAATTTTAGATGGAGCACCTGTATTGTAGAAACAATGTATTATGTTTCATCAAAATAAGTTTTTTGATGGAAAAAGTAAACAATTTTTCCGAAAATTAACTTCAAATGTTGAGGGAAAACTGGTCAGAGTTTCCTAGTCAATAAACCCCGTCAAGCTATTTACCTACCTGCCAAGATATAGTTATTCATAAACAGCTTTTCGGCAAAACTTCCAGAAAAAAAAAACGTTTGCGTGCCAATTTACCAACTTAAAAACATTTATTGTTATTAATTACGAAAATTATACAAACATCTCACAAAAAAATTTCTGCAAAAACTGACTAAATATTTTTAACACAAACATTTGCTAAAATAATACATCAAATTCAAATTACATACCTAATCTGTATTATGAAAATGTAAACGTAGCTAATCACATCAATTATTTCTTACTTTTTTTGTAGCAAACATAATTTAAATATTGTAATATTTTTCTTCGAACATTAGCTAAATAATCACATAATCTTATAGGTTATTGAAATTGAACAAAAAAACCTAAAAAAAGTAAAACTGATCCTTACATGAATCATGGCACGCGATCATAAATTTAAATATTTTCCAAACTAGAGTCTGTAAGTATAGGGATTGTTATACAAAACTTAAAGCAGAGAGCATGCCATTCACTTCTAAAAGACACAATTCAGGCTTTTCCATTTGAAAAAAAATGAGTTTCGGCAGTTTGAATTTTTAGTGAATTTTCGTAGAAAAAAATTCACTAATACGGAGATCCCGACTTTTGAATTTTGAAAAATTTTTTGCAAATGATAGCGAACTAGGACCCCTAGAACCTATATCCGGGGTCAGTTTTAATTTATATATATATATATATATATATATATATATATATATATATATATATATATATATATATATATATATATATATATATATATATCACAGCGATAACTAAAAAACTAATGAGCCGATTGGGATAAAATTTGGTACGTACTTTCCCTTTGTAAATGGCTTTGATAAGTTCGTTAATCGAAAAAATCGGACGAGGTTTTCCGGAAACATTTTGAGTTTTCATTTGAAAAAAAAAATTATCTTAAAAAATAAAAAATCTATGATAACCAAATTTGGTAGGTAGGTTTACGATATAAAAAGTAAACTATACACCAAAATTTAGATTTCTATATTACAAGAAAAAAAAGTTATAATAAAATATTTTGTGCCAGATCATTTCTATGAAAATTCACTACCATAACGCACTTGTTTCAAATTCAGTCACTGTTTAAGACCACCTGTATACGGCATCTCGATTTTTTCAACGAATAATATAAACGAAAACCTCTCTAAATATGTCATTTACATGGGATTCTGTTATGTATTGCTAAAAACGTCGTGTCAAATATTTTGACATGTGCCAAAATTGTGACAAGTTAGAAAATAATTGAAGTAATTCGAAAAGGATGAACGCTCTCAAATTGTTTCTACGAAAATTCACTAAAAAGAAAACAATACATACATGGGATTCTGTTATGTATTGCTAAAAACGTCGTGTCAAATATTTTGATATGTGCCAAAATTGTGAAAAGTTACAAAATAATTGAAGTAATTCGAAAAGGATGAACGCTATCAAATTTTTTCTACGAAAATTCACTAAAAGGAAAACAATACATACATGGGATTCTGTTATGTATTGCTAAAAACGTCGTGTCAAATATTTTGATATGTGCCAAAATTGTGAAAAGTTACAAAATAATTGAAGTAATGCGAAAAGGATGAACGCTATCAAATTTTTTCTACGAAAATTCACTAAAAGGAAAACAATACATACATGGGATTCTGTTATGTATTGCTAAAAACGTCGTGTCAAATATTTTGATATGTGCCAAAAATGTGAAAAGTTACAAAATAATTGAAGTAATTCGAAAAGGATGAACACTATCAAATTTTTTCTACGAAAATTCACTAAAAAGAAAACAATACATACATGGGACTCTGTTATGTATTGCTAAAAACGTCATGTCAAATATTTTGGTATGTGCCAAAAATGTGAAAAGTTACAAAATAATTGAAGTAACTCGAAAAGGATGAACGCTATCAAATTTTTTCTACGAAAATTCACTAAATAGAAAACAATACATACATGGGACTCTGTTATGTATTGCTGAAAACTTCGTGTCAAATATTTTGGTATGTGCCAAAAATGTGAAAAGTTACAAAATAATTGAAGTAACTCGAAAAGGATGAACGCTATCAAATTTTTTCTACGAAAATTCACTAAATAGAAAACAATACATACATGGGACTCTGTTATGTATTGCTGAAAACTTCGTGTCAAATATTTTGATATGTGCCAAAAATGTGAAAAGTTACAAAAAAGATGAACACTATCAAATTGTTTCTACGAAAATTCGCTAAAAAGAAAACAATGCATACATTTAAGTTAAAAAATGTTATTACTCTACTATAAGGTATTGAAATTCAACTAAATGATTCAGATCTATTTCAGGATCTAGAATTTGGAACCTCTGTGGTTCAGTAGCGTGAACGTGTGCCTCTGAAACAAAGGCTTCTGGGTTCAAAAACCCAGTCGAGGAATATGGTCTCACTATTTCAGTACATGCTGTAAAATTAACATAAATCAAGGTTATGGTATTGTGCTTGAGCAAGTTTAATGTCTGCACGTCGGTTTCGTGTACTATGTGATATTGTCTACGTTAAACATGCCTACCCTTTACAGAAAGGAAGCGATGCGGCAAAATTTCTAGGATAGTAAGGTGAAACCACTCACTGACGTCGATAATTGGCCATAGTCGCGGAAATAGCCTGACGTTAAAGAAACAAAGTACATAGGTACATACAAGTCTAAAATTAAATATCCTGAATCAGTTATCATTTTAGATATTGGAAAATCATGTATTACACTTATTTAAATTGAATATAAATGATACAATGTTAAGCAAATTACTTTTTTAAATATAGAACATTATAATATATTACTAGAGAAACAGGTGGGAATCTCAAAGTATAACTGTGGCCCTTTAGCAAATGCTGTAACGTTTATTTGCTGCGACTTATCACAAATCACAATTACCAGTGCAATTTCAGAGAACACTCACTTCCATTATGAGAATTATCGTAGCTGTTGGTGAGCGAAGCACTGTTCCGGTAAGAATATGGATAAAAGGAAAACCTGCTAACAACACAAGCATACGAGGATTGATCAATGTGTATTTAGTACCCGTACTGGCAAGACAATACGCAGTGTGACAACTGAAACTGATTCTTCAGTTTTGATGTTCATTTGAAACTGATTCTTCAGTTATGATGTTCATTTAAACTTCAAATTTAAAAACTGCATTTATGGCCATTTATTCTTTACAAAGCAATTATATATTCGAAAGCAATTTGATTAGTATTTTATTTCAATTGTCAGCCGTTGCGTGTAATAAAAATAAATGTTCTTTGGCGGCAAATTGTAAGGCGAAAAGACATGTTAAAAAAAATATTACCGGCAGCAAAATAAAACTGTACGCAGTAAATGCGTTAATTGTCATAAGTTTTGTAAAACACGTCTTTTACTTTCACGTAAGCATTCCATTCGACCTGTTTCAACTTATTTATGTTAAATTTACTGTGTTTTCTTTGCACCAACACACATTAAATTTAAACAGCTGATGCTTACTCCAAACCATGTTAATTTTTTCTGTCACTTAACTGATGTGACAAGTTGGTCACAATAACTACTGAAACAAAAAGCAGAATCACCCCAAAAACCACAAAACCAGTTATAGCGACAGCTACTGATGAAGACAACTTCGTTGTCAAAATGCGTATCTAGCGCATAATTCTGTGTTATTATTTTGTGGTTTTTGGGGTGATTCTGCTTTTTGTTTCAGTTTCCAGCCACAGTGTCAAACCCCAGTCGTTTTTACAATAACCACTGGCAACTGAAATATTTAATATATTTATCTGTGTTCATTCTATTGAACTTTATAATAAACAGTAATTTTTTTTTTCTAACAAGAGGGAATATATTTTGTATTTTTTTAATTCAGTAAAATTTGAATCAGGAAAAACTTGCATGTATTCAACTGAAATGAATTTTGGAACTTGGTTTTTGTATATATTTTTGTGTGGAGCAGTGGGCATCTTTGAAATCTTAAATAGAAACCTTAACTATTGATTGCAGATTCGTAATCTACGCCAAAAACTACATAAATTGTATCTGAAACATTTTTTTCGATTCGCGGTAGATGGAGCCGCAATCGAGGAAATTCAATTTTTTTATTACTTCACAGATTCCAGGTGGATACCCTTGCCTCTCACCATCTGGTTGCTTGATTTAAGTGAGAGTCTCGCCTCTCACTATCGGGGTGCTTGTTTCGCGTATTCAAGTCATTCAAATGATTTATTTATTAATTTGAAATTTGTACTCTGAGTTGAAGCTGAAGCTGCTGAAAGACTAAACCTCCAAATACTGCTCTTTACGTGGGATTGTTCTGAAAAAAAAACAATGTTTCGATTGGTAGTACAAGCAAAAGCACCATTTTAGATTACTCGAGCCGGAAAATTTTATTGTCCGGCTTAGTCCAGAAAATACATTACATTACCTTGGAAACGCACTCCCAAACTGTTGTTGTTATTGATGACAGGTCATTGTCATCAATATCTGACTGCGTATAATCACTGTGTTAGTTGGCATAATGTCTTTGTCAGAAAAAAAAAAAGAATAGGGTTTTTCATACTGCAAGGGTATGGCGATAAAAAGGTCATACGAATAAGTTGCTCACATATTCAATGATGATCGTCCACCGATCCGAAAATCAACTGTATCTAAAACAGTAATTCGGTATCAACAAAGGGGCTCTGTAGAAGATCAACTGAGGTCTGGGAGGCCAAAAAGTGCCAGGAACGAAGAGTTTGGAACTTTGTGCAAGTGCTATTGAAAATGTTCATACATCTGTTTGAAAGATCGCCCAACAAACTGGCATAGGCAATTCATCTGTGCACAAAACGTTAAATGTAAATAATTTCCATTTATACAAGATGAAACTGAAACAAGAGCTTCTGTGGGGGACTTTGATTGAAGATTAAAATTGTGTGAGGAAATGAGACGGTGTGACGAAAATGGACAATTTACTTTTGGACGTGTTTCTCTGACGGAGCTACATTCCAATTGAGTGGAGAGGTTAATAGGCACAACACGCAATATTGGTTCGATAATAATCCCCATTGGACTAGATATTCCCATACGCAATATTAACAAAAACATAATGTTTGGGCCAGAATATTGTACAATCGAATCGTCGGAACATTTTTCATCGATGGTAATTTGACCGATGAGAAGTACGTCGATTTGGTAAACAATCAGGTAATTCCAGAAATTCATTTTTGGAATACCGTTCGACAACGTCTGCTTTAAAGAGGATGAGGCTCAATGTCATTTCGCATTGATTGTACGCAATGTATTAAACAACAATTTCCCTGCGCGCTGGATTGGTAAGAGCGGTGCGGTTGAGTAGCCGCCAAGGACACCTGATCTAACACCACTAGATTATTTCCACTGGAGCTACTTGAAAAACAAAGTGTACGAAACAAAACCTGCAAAGAATGATGAATTAATGAAAATAATGTTCGAATACGATAACACCAGAAACTTTGAAGAAAGTAAACGATGTATGCACGATTCGGACACTCCCAGTAGCTGGAGGTGAGCAATTTGAACATTTAGTTAATTAGTCAAGAGACAAAGGGACACACTTAAATCCAGCACCTCGAAGGGAACAGAAATTTACTACATCCACGACGTTGTTTCTGGGTTACGTTAGAAGTAGTTAATTTACCAGATTGTTAACTGTCTAAAGACAAACCTTTTATTGTAGTAAATCTGCAAAGCTAAATTAAATTTTAACAAAAATATCAAGTGCTTAGAACAACAAAATGTAAATGTATGTCGCAATTGTATAGCAGAATCGAGTGAATCGCCTCTCGCAAAAAACCAACAAACTAAATTTCGTCGATTACAGCGCAATCTGCCACGAATCGAAAAAATGTTTTAAATAACAGTTACGTAGTTTTTAGCGTAAAATGCGAATCTGCAATCAAAGTGCGGGTTCGTATTTAAGATTTTATGGCCTCTGCGCCACCCACAGGGGTTGGGGTGGAAGGTATCAATTTTGGTATCATTTGATAGCTTTTTCAAAAATCAGATGCGTGTTTTTTCATTTACAGATCTAAAACTTATTTTTCGAGATGTTTAACCGTTTCCAGACTTTATGGACACCCGAACTCGTTGATTAAATAATATGCCACCTTCGCACATAACAATAAATAATAATAAATATAAAACTTATTACTATTATAAATATCAGATTAAATGAATATTTGGATAAACATAGCATGTTGTCCAAAAGGCAATTTGGTTTTAGACGAGGACTATCCACTCAAGATGCATTGTATGAATTGACAAGTACTGTTCTCGGAAGCTTTAATAGCAATATGAAAGCTCTAGCTGTGTTTTTGGACCTCAAAAAGGCTTTCGATACAGTTTGTCATAAAAAGTTGTTGGCTAAACTAGAGTTGATTGGGATAAGAGGACCTACGTTGTCACTTTTTGGTAGCTACCTTCATGAGAGAATCCAGCGTGTGAGAGTGGGTGACTGTGTGAGTGAGGGACGAGTGGTTACGTGTGGTGTACCACAGGGAAGTATATTGGGTCCAATATTGTTTTCTATTTATGTAAATGATATAATTGAAGACCTTACTTTGGACTGTATACCTATTGCTTATGCAGATGATACCGTTCTGGTGTTTGTGGGAAATCAATGGGAAAATTTGTTTTAAAGAGCGGAGACAACAGTCAATCATGTAAAAGAGGTACTAGACAGTAACCTACTAGCGTTGAACCTAACAAAAACATCATATGTGGCTTTCTCACCGACAGCAGCCGGAAGACCATCCTCCAGTCTATCAATTAGTATACATGATGATTGCTGTAAACTAACTGAGTCTCATAGTGTCAAATATCTTGGTCTGCTGGTAGACAATAATTTAAAATGGCAAGAACATGCAGCATATATGAATGCAAAGGTGAAAAAGATTGTATACAAATTCTATACCCTGCGAAATATTTTAACAACAGAAAACCTAATACTGGTTTACAAGTCTCGTGGAGTCTTTTGTGGGGTATGGTATTATTTTCTGGGGTGCGTGCTATGAAAATGCATTAGCTGCGCTTCAAGTTACTCAAAATAGTATATTGAGAGTCATTCTTCATGGGGATTCTAGGTCTAGTACGAACTTTCTTTATAGTAACGACTATATTAAACTACTCGATATAAGAGGAATGTTTATATTAAATGTACTAAAACATGTGCATCATCATTTTCGGGCAATAAATGTGGTGGGCCACACATATGGCACAAGTTGTAGAATAGGTGAAAACTTGACCATTCCACCGGTAAATAGGAGCGTTTATAAAAGATCGGTTTTATTTTGGGGTCCAAAGTTATATAATCAATTACCAGCAAATTTGAGGAGTTTATCTAAATCTAAATTTAAAAAAGAAATTTTTAGCTTTGTTATTTTGAAACAGGTAGAACTGAAAGCAATGTTAAAGTAGAGAGCAGTATGATAGTTGAGTGGTATGGAGAAAGTGGAGTGGATGTGTTGCCTGGACAAGGTGCAGGTAAAGTAAGTGTGTGCTGTGTGTGAGTGTGCTGTCGTGAGTGCGTGTCTGTGTGCATATGTGTGTGTAAATATAATATGCACGAGCGGAGAAATGTGCGGGTGAGTACTATGATGTGTATGAACATTTTGGTTGTGGGTGGTATAGAGGTGTCGGTTGTATGGATATCATATATGCAGAAGAAAGATATGAAAAAGGGAGATTAAGGGTTGACAAAATGAACTATATTGAGTGTAGGATATGCTGTTGATTCCCCTACTGAGGTTAACACTAAGACATTCTTTTGGTTTAAAGTCGCATCTCTCATCTTTTGAGGATCGGGGCACATCTGGTTAGATAGGGGCACAAAAAAAAAGAGGGAAGAAAAGTAAATATTATGGATATTAAGCGGTTTAAATTAATGTACTGGCGATTATGTGGAGGATACAAACAAGTCATGTTGACTTAGGTATCCAAGAAAATATATTTTAGTTGTATTAAGAAATTTCTGGTATTTGGAAGTGTTTAGAATCTTAAGTTCTGTGTATGATCACGTGTAATGGTGGATTGAATAAATGAATGAAAAATTATTTATTTATTAGCATAAATCGTACATGTCTATACAATAAGCCTGAGGCTTGAGCTGTATAATAAAAAATGAGCTAATAACATATTTTAATAATATGATCATTCCTTTCTGAACATCTCTTCTAATGTAAAAGGTGAATGATTGTCGAACTCATAGCCTTCTGTAATATTACGTTAGTCTATAATTTCATCAAGTGTGAAAATTCGCCTTTTCATAGCGGAAAAAATTCTTACGTTTCCACGACACCAGACAGAAGTTTCTCTTGTCAGAGCACGGATTTAGTGGCGTGAGTTCAGTGTTGTGATTAATGTTTTCATTTGAGGAAAGGTGAGATTAAGCGAGTTATACGGTTCGGAAAATGAAAGCTACACAATAAAATGGTGAAAGCTTGTAAAACCTAACCAGAAAGTGGCGATGTGGATGCCTTTCAAGCGGATTGTTAAACAGGAAACACGCAACAATCCGGTTGGTGGAAAGGCCATAAACTGACAGAGAACCCTCGGAAGGTTGAATGCTGCCGCTTGGCTCACTGATATATCCCAGAAACAAACGTGATCGTAAAATCATCCAGATACTCGAAGTCAAGGAAAAGTGAACGCCTTGAATTATTCCCACCAAAAAGTATGATGTACAAGGGTAGTTTAGGATGTTGTTACTGATGGAATCTTTAGTTGCGGGTTTTTAACAGTTAGTGCAGGATTATCTGATATCGCTCTAGTACTTACCAGGTATATCATATACAAAAGCGGATCTTTATGCTTCGCTGAAAAGCTGGGAACAAATAATTATATTCATTTTTCAACTTAATCCCCCATCACAGACTTTCTCTTTTGATGTTCTAACATTTTTACAGTTTCTAAATATAATGTTCCCCCGGCTTCTTTAAACCACTTTCACTTAATATCTATTAAAAAACTCTTCTCCAGAAAGTACTCTTTTAGTTTCGGAAACAGTTTGTAGTCAGTTTGTAGTCACTTGGTGCCAGATATGGCAAAAAGGGTAAATTATCTAATAGTTACAAACGAGCGCTGTTGATGGCAAACACTGCGATAACTGATTTGTGATTGGTGCATCGTCTTGATGAAAGGGAACCCCTTTTTTCAACTTTCCGCGACCTTTTTTTATGGCTTCACGCAACTTATAAGTACGATTTGGAGAACACAATAATTTATTCATCCATCTGATGACGGTAAATTTGTTAGCGAAACGATCGTCAGGTCTAAAAACTACATTATGATGAATTGAGTTCTCCAAATCGTACTTATCAGTACTCATCGCAGGTTCCAATCTTCACTCACTGACTTCACGCAACTTAATTTTTGAATTGGATTAGTAGTGGGCATATTATGCGGAGTTAAACAACCAGCGCAAATGACATTCCAGAAAGCAATGAGCATCTTTTTTATTGCAGAGCGAAGAATTCTTAAATTATTGAAGATACAGGGAGGTAATATGTCTCCATTCCATACTCTCGACATTAGTATCAGTATTATAGTGATGAACGCAAGATTCAGTAACAGTTGCAAAATAAATTACTTTCCTGTGGCCTGTAGCTGTCTAATAACCGCCGACAAATCAAAACAAGGTTCCTCTTTTGGTAATTCTGTTAATATTCGTGAAACCGAACTTACAGACAAATTTTTTATATTACTCTGTCTTGATATGTTGGTGTATACTGTATGGTAAGACCAGCCTGTTTCTTTTGATATACGCCTGATCCTAATTCGTCGATCATACAGCACAAAGTACTGAACTTTTGCAACATTTTCTCGAGTGTGACTGTTACGAGAGCGCTCCCAACATGTTCGTCTTCGCAAGAAGTCATATCCCGTCTGAATTCCCGATGTCAGCGTTTGACTACATCATAAGGTAATGCAGTTTCCCTGATATTTCCACGAATTTTTTGTCAATTCTAGCTGGACACATATATGTTTTGTGGGTACTCAGCGCTCTCTCCTCAACTATATCCATGATCGATCTGACTTAGGATAGTTTCATATCGTCTTGGACCTGACTGCAGTCCTGTGGGAAAGTTCGCGTATGGATAATTTTTTTCAGGAAAGTTTAGTAAAAGTCTTAGTAAGTATTTTAGACTTGGGCGGATATCCGCCACCTGGTATAATTTCCAGTTATGACGTCATCAATTTTTTGTATGAAATTTTTTTTCTTCTTCAGAAACCTATCAACTGGAGTATCAAATGAAAGGGCTCCATGAGCTGATTCCAAAAATATACCACATCCTTACATTTCACCCAGTTGTTTCGTAAAAAATAAAAATAAACATTTTCTTAGCACATCAAATTTGGGCTCTTCCTGACAGGAAACGGCTAAATGAATTTTTCTAGATTATACGCTGAATGACTCGTTATATCCTCATATCTAACGTAATGAAAGGAATTTGGAAAATATTAATGCCTACAATTTTTTTTTATAAAGAACAAAGTTTTTACGCCGATAAATTTGGCAACATGGCAATATCCACCATTTAATACTTATCGCGAAAAATGCAACTGTATGCGTATAGAGGCCTCTGATCACGATCTAATGACTCCCCCCATGGCAGCCCCGCACCAGCCAGTCGGCCAAATGGCACTAAAACAACCGCACGAGTCGCTTTTGTCAATTTTCAAGCCAGTATTTTTTATGTTTTGTGTTGAAATTTGCGATATGATGAATTTATGTCATTTTGTTTACAAGTATGTGTAATTTGTGTAGTCATATAGCTTTTTTGGTGTTAATTTTCGTATTTTAAGAGTAATTGTAATTTCGATATGAAACGTTGTGTGTAATTTTGAGGTTATTTGAGCGTGAGTATGTGTTTTTATTTTGTTCACGGGTCGTTGAACTGAAATGAAAATATGGATGTCATAAAATTGTCGAGAGTGTGAAAAGACAGTGTAACAGACTATAAAATTGATGAAAAAACATGCATCATATGGAACAAAATTGACGAGAGCGTGATAAGTACGTACATATGAGTAATGCGTGCTACAAACAATACTGTCATAAGAAGTTCCTTCTAAAGTTTTAAAGTGAGCAGGAAAGACAAATAAAGACTAGCACTTCCCAATCGGCTGTACCGGAAAACCGGAGGAAACCTGCAAGTTACCACAGTCCTCACGGAGAAGGTACTGGTAATCGAGGCCGTTCGTGTATTATTTGTAACCAAAAATTATATAATCGCATTTACGAGAAGTATAGAATAAGTGAGTATCCAAGAGCTAAGGAGTTTTGAAAAGCCACCATATACTTACAAGATGATGTTTTCACTCGTACTCGTGATTTGGAGGATGTGTCCAGGGTTTTTGGTGCAGATCTACTGTGTCACGTTAGATATATAAGATTATCACCCAAAAAGTCTGAGAGAGTGCCCAAAAAGTCTGAGAGAGTGCAGAGACAAGGTAGCGGCATTGGTGTGGATATTGCCCATATATCTGAACATGTTCCATTGCCTGTCCAACTCAGCAGTTTCTGGGGATCGTCAAAGAACAACCTGAATTTACAAGTGTTCATTGTCAATACAGTAATAGCTTCCTTGACTCAAAAACCATGTACTACCAACCGCACCTTTATTGCCTTTTATGGTGATGAAGATGAGGTATCATTCAACTGTACATCTGTACAGAGAGGAAGGCAACTAAACCACCCAGAACTGAATTATCTGGCAGTAGAGTAAGTAGACTTTAGAATGTTGATTCATTCGAAACATGCAGCAGCTGTGTGTGGGGTTACAAAAATCATTCTCGTTAGTGCTGACACAGATATACTGGTGTTAGCTTTGTTTCACTGGGCTACTCTTCATCGACTTGGTGTTTAGGAACTTTGGGTGCGCACTGGAGCTGGTGGCCACGCGACTTTTAGCTGTTCATGATATTCATTAAAAAAATGGGCCAAAATTTATGCTGTTTGCTTCTAGCCATCCACGCTCTATCTGGATCAGATTAAACAAGTAATTTGGCACCAAAAATCAGCTTTTCATATTGCATCTTCGGTATATTTGGGACAAATTGGCGTATCATCTGACTGGAATGACATAGAAAAAAGCCTTAAATCTGCAGAAGAATGCTTAGTGCTGGTATGACGAAAAGGGCAATCTTGTAAATATTTTGATGAACTTAGATTGTGGCTGTATCAGCATGCAAAGAATATAGACCATGAAGATTTGCCGCCTACAAGCAGAAATGATAGGGGCCATTTGTTGAGATCGTATTTCTACACATACCTTCAGCAAAGACTATTTATGATGTGCTTGTTAATATAAGACCCATGTGATTTTGGTTTTGCAGCGGTGGAAGGCGATTTGGTGCCAGAAAAGAACTTACAAACATGTCCCACTGATTTTATTGGGGTATGAAATTGTTTAAAATGTGCAAAATCCTCCTGCGTTTGTAGGGAAAATAAAGTTAGCTGTTAAGTGACACTTTAATTACATTTCTATTCACCTTAAAAATACTAATTACAACATAATGACTTAATTTTCATGCAAAAATATCAAGTATTAATATAGATATAAGCAGTTCAGAAATCAAGCGGCCGCCATCGTTGATGACGTCATAACTGGAAAATGTACCAAGTGGCGAATATCCAAGTCTAAAATACTTACTAAGCCTCCTACTAAAGTTTCCTGGAAAAAAATTTCTCCATACGCGAACTTTCCCACAGGACTGCAATCAGGCACTGGATTAATAGGAGTATCTAGCATTGAAATGTCAAGATATGACAAATATAGAGTACCTATAAATGAGACAGATGTGGAGCTTAAGGATGTTGTTGTATATTGACATCAGTAACGAAAACGTTTAATTTTTTTATTTATTTAGTCTTAGTAGTAGCCTGTAGCCTACTGACATGAAACAATACAAATAAATAAAAAATACAAATAAATTGTAACAAAGATAAATGTATCCCAAACCCCAAAACTTACTGTTACATCAAACTTCACGAGAAGACTATCCTACAACTTACACACTAACAAAATAAGCATAGAACAGATTTCTAAAATATGTCAACTTATCACAAGAATCTATGCCAATCTCATCGGAAACACGGTTAACAAGCTGACACATATAAATCAAGAGACTTTTTAGAGATATTCCGGAAAATTGCATCCCAAATATTCGACATTTTCGTGTGGGTCTACAAGGCCTATGGAACAGAAGTTGCGCCAATAGGACACTACCTTTTAGTATGTCATTAATAATCGTGTACATAAACAAACACATGTTCACCCTTCCCCGATGCTCCAGACTACCATCTCTTTTCGCAGACTCACAGTTGTCACTTTATTATCATTGTGTCATTGTCTATATTTCTTGAAATAAAGATATCTCAAGACCTTTTAAAAACATGGTTGAGGCAAATTTGAATTTTAGGCGCATCAACGCAACAAAAAGTGATTTAATCGGATGTATAATAAAATAAACGTTAGTTTATCTCATAATAAAACCATGTAGTTCATGAGCCTCTGCAGACGTTTACAAAATACCCTAAAAATAAAAATGTGATATCATAGATCATAGGTACAATGTAATTAACTCTCGTCACATTTATTCTACGTGTTATAGACATGACGCTGCATTTGTTAATATTTAAGCCAAGTCTCTTACGCTGACTCCACTTAGATAAGCTAGTGGTATCCTGTTTTAAAAAATTAGTTTAATCAATATTGTCAACAGTTCTATCAAATTTCAAATCATCTGCAAACATCAATACAGAGGAATGAGCAAACTCACTTGGAAGATTGTTTACAAACATTAAAAACAATAATGGCCCCAGATTATATCCCTGAGGCACACTTGATTTAACTGAGGATTGCTTTGACACACGACAGTTATATTTTACCAAAATGGATCTCTGTTACAAGTATGAGGCAAATAGGTGCAAATTGCCACCGCAAACTCCCCTTTTGTGTAATTTTTTCAACGAGATGTCATAGTGCACTTTATCAAGTTCCTTGCCGGCACATATTTTTCCCTCTCCCCCGAACCTCCAAACCTTCAAGTTCAGAATTAACAAGTTGCCTCTTTCCTACTTGTCGACACCCACGGTACGATAGTATTTAGGCTGTAAGCCCTCGTGGTGTGTTGTTGAAATTAAAAAAATATATATCAAGAGCCTTCTGGAACGCCATGTAAACAACACCCATCTGATCGTCATTACCAAGCACCTTCCCTACATTCTCAGCAAATGTGATAAAATTGTGTTTGTGATATTTCTGATTTTTCAAAAATTACGGGGTATGTTAAACAAAAAATCCGTAAAAAATATTGCTACAAAATTGGAGATTTAAGTGTTAAGGCACTTAAAAAAAGTTGCATGTTTAACACAAATTTAAAAATGACTTTGAAGCTTCACAAATGACTAGAAATTGGTTGAATCAGACTGCACTGTTGTTACGCGTCAAGATATGAAGTTGTACCAAACGACATCCAACTGAGAAAGCAGTTTAAATTTTACGTGGACTGCTTCCTTATCAACAACCATTATGTACACTTAATTTGCTCGTTGCGAAACAGATATGCAGCCCTCCCTCCGCCTTTTTGGTTGTCTCGGAGTCTGGAAGCATATGGTGTAGTATTGATCATTTTTTATGATTTGTCGTCCGTCATTCTCATGGTCTATCTACCTTCTTTCTTCTCTTTTTTATCAGTTTTACAGCATACGGGCTCTGAGTGATTTCGCCATCGATCGCCCTGTTATATAGATTAAATAATGTGATTGACCAAAGTATACTTATTTCGGTTGTTCTTAAAGTCATTTGATAATTGATGGTTGGCCTCTCCTGCATGTGTTATTGTTTGCATTATTTTATTATTATGACTTACTTTCTGTTAACGTGTACTTGTTTTTAAAAATTAAATGTTCAAAAACTTAAAGAAAATAACTTTACTGGTCTGGTCTTTCACTTCCTGTTTATTCCTGTTATTTGCGAAGATTTTAACTTCATAACCTTCTTTATAGTAGTTTATATTACGATACACTGTTAATTTGCAGAGTTTCGGCTGTATGTAGACGGTATGACATTCTGCAAAAATGTAGCCATATACCATTATTTAAATGTTTGAGAGCTATAAAAATACCTTACTATTATAAAAAGCTGCCAGACTGTC
Organism: Tillus elongatus; assembly: GCA_964006375.1. Taxonomy (NCBI): domain Eukaryota; kingdom Metazoa; phylum Arthropoda; class Insecta; order Coleoptera; family Cleridae; genus Tillus; species Tillus elongatus. The sequence continues at coordinate 69,302,491 of OZ023264.1, forward strand.
ACACAGAGGTAAATTGGCCATTCCGGTCAATTAAGAAGACGAGGTGGGCACTGAAACAATAATATAACTTTTCAAGAGAAGTCCTTTTTGAAGTTACCAACGGTCAGCATAAAGCATAATTATATATGTTGCAAAATATTTCCGCGGCCATAAAAGTGAGCAATACTTGTTTCTCGGGTTGAACTGCGTCCAAAATATGTTAGAAGTCGACGTTGCGGCTCCTGTTTTGGATCCATTTTCAAGAGGTTAAGGCAATATGAAAGAAATTCCAAGGTCTCACTCTGCCCACTCTTTAGAGTGGTTGATAAAGATAAGTTGGGTTGTTGTAGTTTGATTAGGGGCCTCGATCTGCCTACTCCCTAAACCTCACTGAAGATCGTCTCTGAGGTCTCAGTGTGTTCAACCTTAGAGCTCAAACACATCTGACGGTCGCTTGGTAGTTTTGTATTGTGTGGTGGGGTTTCTACCTGAGTCGTTACGGATGTCATTAGTGGGGTTAATTAACCTTACCAACCAGAGTACTTACCTTTGTTTATAATTTTTCTGTCGATATTTGTTTGTATTATTTGTGATTTAAATATCATTTAATAATTAATTAATTAATTAAAAATGCTTACTAAAAGACAATGAGAGGAAGCAGGCAATATTTTTTCGACATCTCCTGAGACATATAACTTTCCAGCAACAATATTTGAAAGACACATACCGATAAAAAAGACAGGACAAAGCAAAAGGTAAAATCCTTAAAAAATTGGCTGATTAAGTTCGGAAGCTACAACGAAATGAAAATAAGTGTTGGAGACAGACCCATAGATGCGACGGCAAGGAGACATCGTCGTCATGCTGTAAGGATAGTTAATTTTTATTAACTATTTAATAAAAATATGTAATAAAGCATAAAGTGTATTGCATCAGTATTGGCGTTTACAAGTTACTAATGACAAATAATTTACCAATATCGTTATTTACTTGATGAGACTGATTAGATCATGTAATTAGTTTAATAGCAGTTATGATTAAATAACGTGGATGTTATTTTGCAACTAGATTATGTAAATAAATTTAAGATGTGTCAATTTTTCAAAATGCCAGGTCAAAGTTATGACAGATGAATTTAAAAAAAAAAGGAAATATGTCTTGAAGCTCATGTGAAGTTAATAGTAAATGAAGGTAGCACAATTAGGGATTCTAGTTAAAATCCCGAGTGACTTCCGGGCTGTTATGTCGTGTTCAAACTCATTTTAGTGTTAGACGTTTCGCCAACCATAGTAGCCATTTGCATTTTTAGTAGCTGGACTGAAGCCGAAAAAAATTGTGGTGCGGTAACTCCAATTATGGAAGAAATGTTGCAGATGCCTGTCTCTTGGATCGACACTATAAAAATAATAATTATTTACTTGTCGCTCACCTATTTATCAAACAGTTTGTTAAAAATCCTTGTTCCCGCCTGGATCATCTAAACTGTAGAAAACATTTCTGTTGAGCATATATCTGGATATATAAGCTGTCCAGAAAGCAAGTTAACACCCAATATGTGGGTCATGATCTTCAATACATATAAAACCCGTTTTTCATGAGATATTTTTAATGGACAGATATAACATACTGCTAGACCAAAACATCATGTAGATACGAGGTCTGTAATAAATTAAATAACGCGACTGACAACGCAGCGTTGGATATGGCAACACTGGAGGCACGTGGCCCGTTTGAACTCGTTAGTCATTTGGTTGTCTGTTGTCGTTGTTCCCGTGAAACCAGTTTTCGTAGTGCATTTTAAAAATGAGTGACTTTAATTTCGAAGAACGATGTGCTTCAGACTTTGGCAAAGTGCAACAGAAACTTTTGCAAAACTTCACGAGGCCTATGGAGATGGTGCCTTCTCAAGGGACCAGGTTTTTCAGTGGTTTAAGGCTTTTTCAGAAGGAAAAGAGTCGATCGAAGATGAGCCACGCAGCGGAAGGCGTTCAACTGCCAGAACCGATGAAAATGTCGACACAATCCGCGATCTTGTGCATTCAGATCGTCGGTTCACCGTCAGAATGATCGGGGAACAGTTGAATTTGTGTCACACCACCGTTCATTAAGTTTTGACAAATGAATTAGGAATAAGATCTGCTCAAAGATGGTTCTAAAAACCTTTCGCAGGAACGAAAGGACATTAGGAGGGAAATATGCCTTGACTTTTTGGAATCGATCGGAAATAATACAAAATGTTTGGCACTTGCCATTACTGATGATGAAGGTTGGATGTTTAAGTATGACCCGGAAACTAAACGCCAGAGCATGTAATGGCACACCTCAGGCTCTCCAAAGCCCAAAAAAGCAAGAATAAGCAAATCAAAGATCAGGAGCATGCTGTTTTTTTTCTGATTGCCAGAGAATCGTCCACAAAGAGTTTGTGCCTCAAGGGTAGACAATAAATCAACATTTACCGAGAGGTTCTCGAAAGGGTCATGCGTGTGAGACCAAACATCAAAAACAATTGGATCCTGAGTCATAACAATGCGCCTTGTCAGACAGCAATGAGCGAGTTTTTGGCCAGTAAAACATTACTATGGCTCCTCAACCTCCTTACTCACCTGACTTAAGTCCTTCTGACTTTTTCCTCTTCACAAGATTGTAAATTCATCTCAAAGGACAAAGTTCAAATGTAATTATATTTAAAAAATCAATTTTGCCTGTTAATTTGCAGTCCGCGTATATTATTAATTCTTTGGGCAGTGTACGTATAAGATCATCTTTAAATTTTAAAGAAACCTGTAGTTTTTTAGGCCACTATCCTCATCGCATTATAGGTATAACGATCATCTCTAAATTTTAACTAAAACCGTGGTTTTTTAGGCCACTAACCCCATCGCAGTATATCTGAAGTTTTCTATGCCGGTCTGTTTTACTATTTGCAGTAACGATTACCAATAAACAGAAGTTATTGGTGGAAAGTGTTATCAATTATTTCAATATCTCATCCAGTTATCTGCATTCCCTGGAACCCCATAACTGCCTTGAGTCACGAGAAACACAGCCGCGCACACAGTTTCCAATTAAATTCTAATTTTCTTATAAATTTTCATGACCCAGACGGATGGAAAACATTTTTCATCGTCGACGATATAAATTATTGACATGGACAATGGGAAATGGCCGCATTTCAAAAGGACATATAATACCATAGGGATGACAGGCAAACATTCTACACGAAATTAATAATTTCATGAATCACGATGCGGAGTGCGGAGCCTGCTGTACATTCCACACGTGATAATTTAAATGACGTGCGCCTGCGCACTACTAAATAACAGGTCGTCTCCATTCGGTATTGATCAGGCCGTAGGAGTGACGTCACAACTACTTGTGAATGATCCACTACACAGAATGTCATTAATTCGAATAAACAGTTCGGTTTTTCGCAACTTGCGCCTTAGTGGCCTCTACCATAAGGGCGAATCGAGTCTCATCGCATTATAAATTATTGTAGAAATGATGGAAGCGCTAGGTTCTAATATATCTGCAGTTTCTTCTTTCCCTGCAGAATACTAAAATACTGTCTGTTTTTTGCTAAAGCCAAGGTAGATCACAGCAAAAAAAAAACTCTTAAACACCCATGAGTAACATTAACTGTAAGGAATAATTACATATTTTGAATAGACGTTTAAACAGTTTAAGAATTTTTCACAAGTCGAGGACACAAAAACAGTGATAAAAGGACACGTTAGCATAAATTCTAATTTTTTATCAAAGAATGTACAAGCTGGCCCAAATTACTCATTTTAAAGGAAAACTCCCATTTTTAAACGAGATAGGCGAAAACTGATTTCGGTGCCTGACGCTAAATTTTCATGACAAACTTAATGGTGAGAACCGCACATCGATATCTATCACAGTTTCTGATATATTTTCCTATTGAAAATTTTTAATTTTTATGAAAACATTTCTAAAGCACTTTTTTAGGTAGAACTCAATGGTGTAGATTACTTTTTTATAAACAGAGAAATCCAGTTTTAAATGGGACACCCAGTATATTTTGGCATATTTGAGTAAAAATATAAGAATAAAGCGGTTTGCAGAAGTAATTACATCTCAGGTTTATAATAAAAGCTGCAGAATGTCATAAACTAAATACCTATATTTCTTAAAGAATATTTAAAATAAAAATTAATTAACAATACTAATAACTAAAAACTAATAGAACTAAACATCAACAATAAACAGGAAACTAGAATTTTACGGAGGAAGCAATGTGGGTAATTCAAGAGGTTTTCAAAATGTCGACCGTTTTTGCTATGTCCAAACGACAAATTTTCCGAACATCTCTTGCTAAGTTAATCCAGTTCAATGGGGGTAAGAAGTGAAAATGCTTGCAACACCGAGAGTTCTAACTCTTATCTAGTGTTCGTCGACAATTCAAAAATTAGGTCCTTCAACCTTCCTCACAGATAAAAGCCCATAGGTATTAAGTCCGGTGACCTACCCGGTCAACGGTTGGAACCTTGGTTAGCTATCCAGTTATTGCCAAAATTGGTCGTCTAAAAATTTGTAACAATTTCAGCGTTGTGAGGCTGTACCCTGGCTTACACAAAAAATACGCTCCTGAGTTCAATTTGCGGCAGTTCGTCAACAAGAGGTTATATTTGTTGCCTCAAAATGTGCAAATACACTAGGTGAGCATGCTATTGTAAACAACTGGACCGATAATCCTTCCCCTGAAAATACCTGGCCACACACTAAATCCAAATATTCCTTGATTTCTCTGCCCCACAATTGAATGAAGATTTTCTTGTGTCCAAGTATAACAGTTGAGCGGTGAGCTTCGTCTGTCCGAATACAGTTCAACGGAAAATCGCGTACTTGGTTACAATTTTCTAGGAACCATTGGAAAAAATCATCCGGTGTCCAAAACCTCCTGGTTTAAGGTGATGAACTTTTCTAGTCTTGTACGGGTTAAATTTGTGTTTTTTTAAATATGCGCTTAGAATTAGTTCTCGGTCGTCCTGTTGATATCGGTAACTTTTGCGTTGCGGTTCTCTGATTATTTCCAACAGTTTCTAAAATTACTAATTCTTCAAACCCCCTATCCCTACTTGATGCATACGTTTTAGGTCTTTTCTTCTCAACTTGACCACTGTTAATAAGATTGTGTTGCAACCTTCAAAAATATATTTGAAGGGTTGGCTCCTCTCTGATTACCGCTCGTGGTACAAATTGCTTGCAGCCTCTGCATTCTTATTTTCTTGTATGAAACAGACAATCATGTCCCACATTTCATAATTTTTTAATTTCATGGCGAATTTAGTATGAAATTTTAGCAAAAACCTACACAAGGACTAAGAAACAAGCAGGGTGCTTCTCACCTGATTCAAAATGTGAGAGCAGGCAATAAACAGTAGCACTCTGCACTCTATATTGTCGCCGCATCGTCCCAGGGCTACTTGTCAAATGGCGCTTTTTACAAGTTATACGTAAAAAACTTTAACGCTATATTTTTTCAAAGAAGAGTTGTGCAAAACATAAAGTGTGCTATATGTTTGGAATGGTAAATTGAAGCTTTACTTAAATATGCCAAAATATAGAGATGTCCCATTTAGGAAAATGATTTTTCCGGTTATTTTTTTCTAATTCTACGACAAAAAAGTTTCAAGGAAATAAAAAATGTAATAGGAAAAAAATTATAGCCACTTTCCGAAAATGCATAGTTTCGAAAAATACCCGTATCTCAAAAAGGGTGATAGATCGATATGCGGTTTTCACCATTAAGTTTCTCGTTTCCCTTTAAAAGTAAGCAATTTTGCCCAGTCTGTACAAGTGCATTTTGTTTGTTTAACTTGGACCTCCTTCGGCGACTATGCTCAATAATCGACGCCAGGGTGCTGTTTCAGCTCGCCAACCTGAAAATGTTGGCGAACTCCTGTATTTTGTAAGGACGGTGTTAGGTGTTTTAGGTGCACAAAATCGCATGATACACGGACCAACGGTCTAACGTCACATCCAAAGGTCGGAATGTACAAGAGTTACACCTTGCTCAGACACAATACTACAGACTCAGAAGCTCTTATTTTTCAGTATGTAGCGAATTATGTAGTTAATTATCAATGTTTTTGGAAAGGTGATCGACGGGCTGTGGTAGGTTCGAATCCAGAACATCTGCACAACGAGCCCAAGCTCCACCCGCTGCGCTAACTGATACCGCATATACATGATTATCATGATGTACGAAATATACACACATAAACCTATTATATCTCTAAAATATTGGTAAAAGTAATTCCACAGAGTTCTGGGGTGAAAATAAGCAAGTGCGTTATGGTAGTGAATTTTCATAGAAATGTTCTGACACAAAATATTTTATTATAACTTTTTTTTCTTGTAACATAGAAACCTAAATTTTGGTGTGTAGTTGACTTTTAATATCGTATATCTAACTACCAAATTTGCTTATCATAGCTTTTTTATTTTTTGAGATAAAAATTTTTATCGAATGAAAACAAACATATAAAAATTGAAACTGACCCCGGATATGGGTTCTAGGGGTCCTAGTTCGCGCTCATTTGCAAACTTTTTCAAAATTCAAAAGTTCACTAAAAATGCATCCTTTTCGAGATATAACCTTTAAAAAGGGTAACTCTAAAACAGTGTTTTATAAGTGTTACAAGGGGATGTCGCAAAAACAGTTACTTTTTTTTGAAAAATTTTGGTGAAGTTATAGGGAGGCGGTGGGACATATTTTTTATATTTACCCCTCCCCTCTATCTTGAAAACATTTTCCTGGCTAACAAATTTATTCTAGCGATTTACTAAAGCAGGGTACCCAGCAGGAATAAAAAAATTAAATTCGGTGAAATTTCCAGGCCACTCGATGATTTTTTACAATATTCACAATTAAAGACACACATCTCTAAATACTTTCTGTTAGCAAAATAAATAAAAATCATCAAAAACAACAGTTATTAATAGCCAAATATAGAACCTAAATATATATGCTTAATTCTGTTATACTAATAAAGAAAAGTGATTACTTTCTATTTCTCAAATTACTGCGTTATTACATGTTATTTTCTGTTTCATCGTTTCTAGTTATATTTCTGTGTGTTTTTTGTTTTTTAACGTCAGCCGATTTCCGCGACTATGGCCAATCACCGACGCCAGTGAGCAATTTCACCTCACTATCCTGGAAACTTTCCCGAACCCCTGCCTTTCTGTAAGCAGGGTAGGGATCTTTAACGTGCCCAACACGGAACCGACGGCTTTACGCCCCCTCCAAAGGGCGAAACCTGGAGACATTCAACTTGCTAAAATACAATGTCACAACCTCGGTTGATGTTAATTTTACAGTAAGTTCTGAAAAACTGAAAGGGGAACTCTGGGAATCGAAACCAGTACCCTTCGGTTCAGAGGCACAAGTTCTTGCCACTGAACCACTGAGGCACTGTGATATTTCTATAGTATGTCCTTTATGTTTCGTTTTTTCTGCTTCGCCCATCTCAAGCATTGTCTTCTGATTTTCATTAAGAGCTGTTTTAAATTCACGAGGTGAATTTTTGACATACCCACTCAGCTTATCGTTGACTTATATTTCCCACTCTTCCTAATTTCTCAAGCAAAATGCGCTGCAATATTTAAAGTTTTTTCCTGTAAAGTACAATACAAATGCCCATATACAAATGCCCAATATTTTTACTCCAACTTTACTCTATGTTACTTGATCATAAAGGTTAAGATAGAAAACACATTCACAGTGCAGCTCTACGCCGCCAATAACTAGAAAGTATTTTGCATTTTATGTATTCAAGGAAGAACATTCCAAGTGATATGAACGAATGACATGTTTGAGATAGATAAAGAAGACGCTATATTTATACCAGCGTGATGTAACATGCGCTGTGTTCATTGGCGGTTTTTCTAATACCAAACGACAGCCGTAAACAAAATAGATACGTAAAAATATTCATACAATATATATATATGAAAATAAAATAGAAGTCAATCTGCTAGTAACAGAATTTTACAAATATTTAATATCTAGGTTTGCTGAATTCTTTCCACGACATTTGAGTTAACTCACGAATTCCCCTGAGATTTTAGAAGGTATTTCAAATTCCTTGATTATTCGATTTTTCCGGGTTTTCCAGGTAGCTGGGTACCCTGTAAAGGAACACGCGGACTGTTTTAATAAAAATGTGTCATTATGTTACGTATATATATATATATATATATATATATATATATATATATATATATATATATATATATATATATATATATATATATATATTAGTCACTATGACCAATAACCAACGCTGGAGCAGTTTCACCTTACTATACCGAAAGCTTCGCCGAACCCCTGCCTTTCTGTAAGAAGGTTAGATCTTTACCGTGCCCAACATCGCATGGTACATACACACACATATATATATATATATATATATATATATATATATATATATATATATATATATATATATATCCAAAAGCTGACCACTGGCCTAGTTCGCTAATATAAATAGGTAAAGCTTCAAGAAAGGTCTATTAAACATAATCAAAAACGTTTTTAAACAAAGAAAACACAAAACAAATATACAGATCAGGAAATCGCAAAGTTTTTGATTACATAAGAAGGAAAACGTCCAAGTATCTAAAAGTCTCATTAAATTAATAATAAAAATATTTCATTTTCGTGATGATATTTGCAGTAATATCTATTCGTGACTATGGCCACTAGATTTTATCACACACGGGTAACATAATTCACTTTAAAAACTTTCTAAAAGTTTAATTAAAACTATCGACTGAACAATGTATGAGCAGAACAGTTAATCGCAATGTAAATTTTCTATTTAGCTAATGCTAAATAACGAATAAAATTTAACAATCTTAATAAAATGCTAATGTATTAATAGCTACAAAAGTGTACATTTTAAAACTTTCCAATTACTGTTTTATTCATGTATAAAGAAAAATAATAAGCAATCAGAAAAGCCAAAGCGCATTAGTGTAAAGTTAAAGATTTTAGTAAATACAAATGTAGAGACTTCTTCTCTGGATTCACAAGTGCTTCTTTTTTTCTCTGTATCCGATTTTCTTTTTTTGTTCTCTTATTTTGCATGAGATAATTTGTTTATACACATTCATGATATCTATGAATAATACGTTGCTGCAGTGGCGGAACAAAAGATGACCATTTCGGTTCTCCACTACCCAAACAATTCAGTGTTCAAGAGTCGGCTGGCAAGATTGTTGCTTCAGTTTTCTAGGACAAAGATGGGATAATTCTATAGATTCTGTTCCATAAAATTTAGCAGAATTATCCCATCCCTGTTCTTGGGTTTCTTGCTCCTCTTGGGGGACCTTCTGCACCAAGACAAGTAAGAGGCTTCCCAAAATAAATTTTCAAATCATTGGCTTAAGCACTTTTTATTTTACTTTATTTCGTACCTGTTTCTCTTAGGCCACAATCAATCATTACAACTGTTTTTCGATCAGGTAAATTTCAGGTAAATTTCGATTTCTAATCTTTTCATCATTAGATCTCTTGCTTTCAGAGAAACGCATCGTGCTTATCCATAAATTAAATGCATGTCAGCATATTCGGCTTAAGAATTAGGCTTAAGAATAAGAAAGTCCATAAGTAAGTTATGTTTGGGTGATCGCTTTTACCAATTTTGTCATACTTACCTATTGGTATCCAGGACAACAAATTATCGTGGCTTTTATAGTAGTATCCAACCTTACATATTTGAATAATTAATGGTAACAAGTCGATTTTTTCCGAAAATGGTTGATTTTTTTGAAACAAATGAAGAGTACCTTTCTCTTAATAGAAAGGCACAAAGTATTTAAAAAGCAGTTTTTACTTTTCTAAAATGACACCTGTCAAAATTTTGACCAAAGTGGGGTGCTAAGTCCGTTCCTAACTTCCCTGGCAATGTACGAGAATGATCCTAGTATGAGTTTCTTAGTCCATATGGGCTACAGCCACTTGTCACTTGTCATGACTTGAAGATGGACCAGGATAGCTCTCCTTTTATCGCGCAATCCTGAGCCGATGGAATAGACTTCTGTTAGGTAGTTTTTAGTCGGTCAAGTCGTCTTTGTTAGTGTTTGAGGATTTGTTTGGGGTCTCTTAATTTTGGAGGGGTAGTCGTAGTCATAGTTGAGGGCCTCGGTAATGGTTTTGTTCGTGTGTGCGGAGGCATTTATGAGTGTGTTGGTAGTCAGTTTGTTTATTTTGTCCTCTGTTTTTGTCCACAGCATAATACATTTATTATGCTGTGAGTACTACGTTGTGTACACCTGCAAAATTTCATTCAAATGTACAGGGTTGCTTAAGCTAGAAACGAAAATGTAAATCTTCAGCTGCAACTTTGGGGCCCGATATCTTTGTTAGAATGGACATTAGGGAAAATGATTATATGAACTACCAATATTATATTAACCTCTTCTAAACGCCGGCGCAATATTGGCCTATACTTAGCGGACACTTTGTATTTGATGAACATAAAGGTGCATTTATAATTTACTACTAATTGTTGACAACAATATATTTGCAACAATAATCGTTCTCCTTAAACAATTTTTAGCGGTGAAAATTAAGCAGTATGAGCCTTAAAACATGGAACACTAAGATTCGTAATAATTCCGACAATGGTAAATGGGTTATGAAATATAGTTAGTTTTAAAAAAATTTGATAACACAATTTATGAAAACTACGCTTAGCAATATAAGCAGACAGCACTTCTAAGTTTGAATTGTATATTAGGGTGTGTCCTCTTTTTAATTTTTCTACGCCTGTTAAAAAAAAAGAGTTCGGGAGGCAGCAAGTGTGTTATGGTAACGAATTTTCATTAAATTCTTTAAATTCGAATAATTCAATTTTCTATAAACCGAGAAAGTTGAATTTTGGTATGTAGTAAGGTCAGGCAACATATCCACCAAATTTCATCAAAATAGCGTTGTAAGTTTCGGAGATAAAACATTTTTTCGAAAGAAAACTCAAAATTTTCCCGGAAAACCTTGTCCGCTTTTCCTGGCTAACAAACTTATCCAAGCTATTAATAAAAGAAAGGTACCTGCCGAGTTTCATTAAAATCGGTTGATTACTTTTTGAGTTATCGGTTGGATACATACATACATACATATACATATATATATATATATATATATATATATATATATATATATATATATATATATATATATATATATATATATATATATATATATATATATATATATATAAATAAACCGATACCTCTCTACTAGTAATTTTTTTAAAATAAAAATTCACTAAGAGTAAAAAAAGTTGTGAAATGGCTTAAGTTGAACAGGGTATTTTTAGTGAATTTTCTTTAAAAAAGTTTACTAATGAGGAGATTCCGATTTTTGAATTTTGAAAAAATTTCTTCAAATGAGCGCTAATTAGGCCCCCCAGAACACATATCCGGGGTTAGTTTCAATTTTTATATGTTTATAAATATATATATATATATATATATATATATATATATATATATATATATATATATATATACACATATATATACATATATATATACATATATATATATATATATATATATATATATATATATATATATATATATATATATATATATATATGTATAACACCGATAACTCAAAAAATAATGGGCTGATTTTGATTAAATTTGAAGAATACCTTCCTTTTGCAAATGGCTTGGATAAGTTCGTTAGTTAGGAAATTCGGCCCAGGTTTTCCCGGAAAATTTTGTGTTTTCTTTCAAAAAAAAAATTATAATTCCGGAATTCACAAAGTAAGGGCAACCAAAGTGGTACGCTGGTTTATGTCATTATGGGTGAGCTACCTACCAAAATTTAGCTCTGTGGGTCAAAAGACAAAAAAGTTATGGGCATTTAAAGAAGAATAAATTGGGGTTTTCCTCAAAACGCCAAAGTGACAATTTAAAACGTCAAAATTCGCAACATTTAGGCACATAACTTGAATCTAATACGGGCTATGGAAAGATAATGTCTCAAGAAGAACGTTTTACAAACCCTGAAGTCTTAGTTTCAACCGTCATTGTCCTTCATTTTACTAAAATGTTTCCAGAAAATTCATTTCAAATAGACCCTTTCTCTGATGCTTGGCAGTAGCCTTAGCTATAGAATGTATCGTTTAATGGTATATAATTTTTGTCGAATTTTCGTCAAAAATCAATATATCCGCTATTATACAAGATATGAAAAAAAAGTATACATTAATTATACGGTGTCTTGAGCTACATCTTACAAAATTATTGCTACAATTACAGTGTGGCCCATTAGTCGTTGGTGATACAAATTATTATTTTTTAGGCGAAAACGCCTTATGTTTTTGAATTTTTCATCGAAATATAAGGCATGTTTGTAAGTTAAGAAATTCTGGACGCAGAAAGTGCGTTATCGTAGCGGACCTTGATTAAATGCTTCATATTTGAAAAGTTCAATTTGCTATTAACCTATAAGGTTCACCAAGAAACGGATTTTTTCGGTTACACTTTAAGTTTACTTCAGAAATTTCTGTACGTTTTCAAACAATAAAGTTATTTTTTTGAAACAAGGCACATTGTTTATATATATATATATATATATATATATATATATATATATATATATATATATATATATATATATATATATATATATATGTTATACTGGTAATCAAATTTGATGCCTGCTTTCTGAAAAAAAAACACATATTTGCTATTAAAAACATTTTAATGAAAATTCACTACCATAACGCACTTGCTGCGTCCCGAACTTTTTTATTATTTTTTTATTTTAATATTTGACCCCAAAATCCAAAATAAAGCCTGGTGCACCAAAAGCTTAACAATAGCTTCGAATAAACCCACAAAGAAACGAGTTTAATTTAAACAACGTTTAAACCACCCGCCGGGTGAATTTTTATAGAACGCGCCCTTACAAATCGACCTCTATCCTAAACTACACTACCGGCTGAGTTGGAACAAGTTGTGTCGTAGCTTGTCGAAGGCGGTTAGTTTAGTTCACTGTTGACTCTCGTTCCGGATCTTTCCTTATGCAATTGTGAAAAGTTGAAAAAGTTCCAAAAAGTGAACATGAATTTCTTAACGACCAGAGAACTACAAGATTAATGTTTATGGGGAAAGTGGACGTCAAAACTACTAGAATTTTAAAGCAAAGGCTAAAAATAAAAGATGTAAACCCCCAGTGTAATGTTGCAGAAAAAATTCAACTGGACGACATATCAGACATACCAATATAAAGCGAGACCGACTCAGATCTAGAGTTTGAAGCAAAGCTGGAAATACCTTTTAAACTTTCTGTATTAGCAAAAGTGATAGATCAAGCTCGATTATCTAGTAGAAAATGAGCGATGATTGTTAGCGCAGTTCTTGAAGATGATGGATTGATAACCAAAAATGACAAGTCTTATGTAATAGGCGAGTGTAAATTGGATCGTCAGAAAAAGGGAACGACTTGATCTAGAAAAGAACATTATCTCAGTATACTTGGAGAACCCAAATTACCACGACACATCTTTTTAAGAAATTCTAGAATTTTAAATCCTCTGATGACGCTAACTTTGTTAGTGAAACGATCTTCAGGTGTTTGAAAGATGTGTTGTGGTGATTTGGGTTCTCCAAGTGTTCTTATCAGTGCTCATCACAGGTTCCAATCTTCACTTAGTGAAAAAGATGGTGCTACTCTTCAAGGACTCTATTTTGATAGTCGCAAAGGTCGAACCCTTTACATCGAAAAACATAGGAGATGGAGATAAATCATCTAGAAGGATTATTATAGAAGAAGAACATATTATATTGTTATTTAACGACCAGGTAACGACTATATAGGGAATGTAACACCTGCAAATGGTACCGCTAAGACAATAGCTTTATCCATTTTAAATTTTCTTACAGAAGCTGGATTGTGAACTACCGAGCTTATTGCTATTGGCTGCGATTGTACAGTTGTAAACACTGGATCTTACGGTGGTGTAATACATTTGTTAGAATTAGGCCTTAAAGGACCGTTGCAATGGCTAATATGTCAACTACATGCAAACGAATTGCCACTGCGGCATTTTGTTTGATATCTGGATGGAAATACCATAGAACCGCTAGCATTTTCAGGCCCCATCAGCAAACTTGAATCTTGTGAGATGTTACATGTTGTGTCCCAGGAAAGAATCGAAGTTGAGTTAGCTCAGGTTATATACTGCCATATCTACTGGAAACTGTCCAGCTAATTTAACGAGTAAGTCTCCTGGAAAGATGCTCTATGCGAGATGGCTTACTACGGTAAACCGAATTTTGCGGACTTACACTGCGATGGAAAAGCCATCGTCCTGTCTAAAAATTCTGGCAGAGTATATCATTAGAGTGTATGTAACGGTTTGGTTTATTGTTAAAACTGCACCTCTATGCGCATCTGGAACGCGTCACCTCTGGAAGCTAATTTTTGTATTACAGAATAATGTTTTTTGGGAAGTTTTGATTTGAAAGAAGGAATGGTTTTTGTATTAAATTGATTCTAAATATCCACGGTTGTAGCAGGAATGTTAGTGGGAATGGGAACCGCAGCTGAAGAAAACTTAAGTTGAAAATTAGAAAGTGACAGTGCAAAATAATTTGACATTTAGACGTTTCAGAAGAGGCTGTTCAAAATCGTGTCCCAGTGCAAGCACAAGCAGAGCTTTTTTGTACGACATAATGTATAATTTGCAATAATAATAATAATAATAATAATAATAATAAATAATAAAAAATATTCAAGGTATTTGGGTGACGAACTAAAAGCCATAGTTGGTTATGGAATAACGGACTCCAGCTATCTGAAGCCAAAACTAGGGTTTGTAATTTTACATGAAAAAGATGCTTACTTCCTTCGATCCTACCGTTAGGAGATATGAGACTACAAGTAGTATCCATTATAAATTATTTGGGTATTGTACTGGATACCAAACATTTGTGGAAAAATCACATAGAGAAAATTCAATCCAAAACAGAAAGAGCCTTAAATATTTTAAGAGCAGTTTCCCACAGTAACTGGGGAACAGATCCGGAAATGTCTGTTACTATACAGGGCTTATATAAGATCAATATTGGACTATGGATGCAGCCTTTATGATCAAGCGAGTAAGGTTCACCTGAATAAGCTCAGCGTCATTCAGAATAAATCAGTACGAATAAGTTTGGATGCTCTGAGAAGTACGCATATCAACAATCTTTTGACAGTAGCATCTGAGCCACCGCTACAGCACAGAAGAAAATACTTAACAGCAAAACTTGTTTCCAATCTTTATGCAAAAGATAGCCTTATTATATATAAACTTCACCATCTCTTTTTGATGACTCTGACTACCACATTCTGGCAAACGAAAAAATACCCTCTTATGGTTGAATCTTATGAAGAACTGATTCCCTGGAGGCAGAATATACAGACTAATAAGATAAATTTACTACAGCAAATAGATCCACAGCAAAATACACGAGTGGCAGTGGTTTTTACCCAAGATTACTCATTATTTTCATCTACTATGAGACATTCAATGTTAAATCACGACCTAAAGGGCTTAAATGACGACTCGTATCAAATATACACGGACGGATCTAAGAGCTCTACAGGGGCTGGTTGTGCATTCTATGATCCCCAGAACAACTATTCCAAAAAGATTAGACTCAGTGTTCACCTCAGAATTAATAGCAATACACGAAGCAATCAACTACTCCAACTTTCTAAAAAGTAATAACATTTTTATATTGTCAGATAGCAAAAGTTACTGCAGGCGTTAAAAAGTTACGGATATAAGAAGCAAAACAATGCTAATTACTTAATTATAAAAACTCTAAAGGCATTAAACGATATTAAGAAAAATGACAAGAACATCACCCTTATATGGATTAAAGGTCATGCTGGTTTACGAGGAAATGAAATAGTTGATGAACTTGCGAAACAAGCCATTAGCGATGGAAGTGATTCATTTTAGGTTCCAGTGCAAGATTTTTGGTCTATTAACAGAAACACTTTAAAACAAAATTGGGAGATAGAATTTACAAACAGCATAAAGGGCATTTTTTATAAACAGATACAACCAACAATACCACTAAAGCCATGGTTTGTTGATTTTAACTATAATAAGAAACAAATATCTAGTATTTGTAGATTAAGATTTAACCATTCTCTAGTCCCAGCACATATGTATAAAATAGGCTTAATAAGTAACCCAAATTGTGAATGTGGTGAGTTGGGGAGCGTTCAGCACGCGCTACTGGAGTGTAAATTAAAAAATAATGCAATAAATCAGTTTTGCGACAAGGTGCACTGCCGGACGGGTGTTGAGTGCCCATTCAGCTTGCCACAACTATTGTCAAGCAAAGAAAAAGTTGTATACGACTTGTTAATAGAACACTTAAAATTGTTAAAATTAAATTTATAAATGTACCCTTGTTATTGAAAAAATAACTCAAAAAACAAATTAAAAAAAGATTAAAAAAATATTAAAAACCAAGATTTACAGAACAAAAATGATGGTAAAAAAAGAACAAAAAGGAAAAAAGAACTAAAAAGAAGAAAAAAAACAGGGAACAAAAAATAAACAAAAAAGAAGAAGAAGAAAAAGAAAAACAACTAAAAAAGCTATAAAAAACTGGGGACAAAAAAAAAGAAAAATAAATACCAATTTTGGAAACACATTTTCATATAGATTGTTGTTGATTAATTGTTGTATATGCTGCTTATATGTTTATATGCTTATATTTAGGCCTACCTATATATTATAGATTTGTATTCAATTTTGGCAGACTGGTCACAGCCAGGGTAACCTGAATAGTAAAGCACCTGGAGGATACGCGGAGATTGCCATTAATCGGTGTAGTATTAGAGTATTAGGTACTTGGGCTTATGGACAGCAAGTCCGCAGCCAAAAAAATCAAAAACCAAAATAGATAGATAGATAGACCCCGTAATTCAACGAAATGGCTTTTATGGCCATCCTGAAATATGATATTAACGATGGTTTTTGCTTCATGTCGAAATTTAAGGGAATTATAATTTAGAAAGACATTAAGCTGCAGGTCGAAAGAGAAGGATATTAATTTAAAGAACACCGTTAGAAATTCGAATTTCCTAAGTTTAATTTTGAAGCGGAATCCTATCTTGATTTAATAAACTGGCAAGACTGCAGAATTACGGAGCCTCCAATGACCAAACAATTAACTGATAAAGAAATTCAACAATTTATTGAAACACGTGATGTTTCAGAAGGAAATTTATGGAAGTTACCTTGCCACACGCAGACAGTTTAAAGATGTGTCAAATTAGTGACAGAAGCGCCTTTGGCAGTACGTGGTTTCGGTAAGAAGATATGGTTGGACACGTGCAAATATAGCATACAGAAACAACATGTTCAATACAAAATCTGATTACGAAGCAGAAAATTACATAGAAATAGAAAAAAAACTTTTTTTCTCTTTTAGTGAATTTTCGTAGAAAAAATTCACTAATGAGGAGATCCCGACTTTCGAATTTTTGAAAACATTTTTGCAAATTTGTGTGAACCAGGACCCCTAGAACCCATATCCGGGGACAGTTTCAATTTTTATGTTTATATATATATATATATATATATATATATATATATATATATATATATATATATATATATATATATATATATATATATATATATACGTATCACACCGATAACTCAAAAAATAATGGGCCGATTTTGATTAAATTTAGCATGTACCTTCCTTTTGTAAATGGCTTGGATAAGTTCGTTAGTCAGGAAAATCAGACGAGGTTTTCCGGGAAAATTTTGAGTTTTTATTCGAAAAAAAATTATATCTCCGGAATGAAAGTAGGGGCAACCAAATTTGGTACACTGGTTTACATCATTATACGTAAGCTACGTACCAAAATTTAGCTCTGTAGGTTAAAGGGCATCAAAAAAAGGGGTTTTCCTCTAAACGTCAAAGTCGCGATTTAAAACGTGAAAATTGGTAATATTTAGGCAATTAACCTGAAACTAATATGAGCTATGGAAAGAAAATGTCTCAAGAAAAATGTTTTACCAAGTCTGAACTCTTAGTTCCAATCGCCATTGTCCTTCATTTTACTAAAATATTCCCAGAAAATTCATTTAAAATAGACCCTTTCTCTGATGCTTTGGCAGTAGTGTTGGCTATAGAGTTGGCATATCATTTTTGTCGAATTTTTGTAAAATCATTAAAGTTCAATATATCCGTTATTGTGCAAGTTACGAAAAAAATTGTATACATTAATTATAGGGTGTCTTGTGCTACATCCTAAAAAATATTTCCACAATTACAGGTTGCCCATAAGTCGTTGGCGAATCAAATTTTCTTTTTTTTTTTTTAATCGAACACGCCCTATGTTATTCCATTTTTGCATTTTCCATCGAAATATAATACAACTTTGTAAGAAAAAATTCGGGACGCAGCAAGTGCGTTATGGTAGCGAATTTTCAATAAATGCTTCAAATTTTAATAGCTTCATTTGCTATTAACCTATAAGGTTGACCAGGAAACCAGTTTTTTCGGGAACAATTTAAGTTTACTTTCGGAAATTTTTGTACATTTTCAAACAATAAAGTTATTTTGATAAAACATGGCACATTGTTTCTACTATATAGACTATACTGGTAACCAAATTTGATGCCTGCTTTCTTAAAAAACATATTTCCTATTACAAACATTTAAATGAAAATTCACTACCATAACGCACTTGCTGCGTCTGGACGCAGTGGCAAGTGGCTGCCATCGAGTATCATCCCTGCCTACCGATCCACACAACCATATGAGCATTTTACTAGAAAAAAAGTCTGGACGTTTTTTCTAGTAAAATGCTCATATGGTTGTGTGGATCGGTAGGCAGGGATGACACTGGATGGCAGCTACCTCCCCGTGGTAAATTGTGGGTTATTTTGTATATTTTATGGTACAAAATAAGCAGAGCTGCTTATAAGCTAGCAAATCAGAAAATACTTGATTTATTATTAAACTAAAGAGGTCGTCGGAGGTCTAAATATCAAATTTTACAAAACTAAAGATTTTTTTTGGCTAAATAGGGAACCATAATACATAACTTTGTAGTACAAGTGATCATTTTTCTATTTTTTATTTTACTTTTTGGGGGGCCTTCACATTCTTTAAAAAAATCAATAAAAATTAATAGACACAATCGCAACGTTTGTAACTACATACATTTTGAAGTTGAAAAAAAAAAAGTGAAATCGACCCGTTCTGTTGTATATTGTTATTGCCTAATAACCAAGCAAAACAATTCCTTAATGTGACAATATATTACATGATTTAAGAAATTTATTATATTTTTTATTTGGTTTTACTTCGACCTGCAACAAAACAACTACCTATTCCCTTGTACGTGTTGCACAGTAACTCGCAGTGATTTACTTTGTAAACCGATACATAAAAACGGCGGAGCGTTTTGAAAGGAGACTATGTAACATTATATTCGTTTCCGTTTTCTATTCAGATCGAATTTATATTGTCCAGTTTTTATTGTGCTGATGTGAGTAAATTAGATACAGGTGCACGTACAATACCTTTGTTGTTATGTCCTTTACAAAAACTTGGAAGAACAATATTGTTAAATAATAGAGTATATTAGTAGATACCTATAGCTACATTTATAAGAAATTTACACACCTTTTAAATAAGATGATGATTTAACCAATTTAAAAGTTAATTTACGCAACTGATTCATTCAAAGTTTAAAAAATTAGGGATTTGTTTAAAAAAAATTAGAAGCCAAAGTTTGCCCACAGCCTCCTTTAGGGAGTAGAAAAAATAGCGTAGAAAAAAATCACACGACTTTTGAACTTTTCGAAAATTTTCTTTAGATGAGCGTGCACTAAACACCCCTATAACCCTTATCCGAGGCCAGTTTCAGTTTTTGTATGTTTATATATGCACTGAACGGCAAAATTATGAAATGAGCTTACTAAAATTTGAGATATTTGTGTTTTGAGAAAACGCTCGGACGCGTCAACTGCAGTTTTCAAAAAAAAAGTCGGGACGAAGCAAGTACGTTATAGTAGCGAATTTTCATAAGAATTCTACACTATTATTATACGGCATATTACTAAAGTTAATACTTTAAACTTACACAGACCTTGAAGATCGATTTAAGAGGTCATCGTACGCGCACATTTGAAGAATTCTTTCGAAAGCGTTACCATCCATATCTCTCTATTATCAAAAAAATCTTGCGTTCTAACGCCTTTTGAGAAAAATGCCCAAAACTCAATTTTCTATGAAGCTAAAGAACTAAATTTTGCTATATCTGTAGATAGTGTAAGTCTCTTTAAAAGAAACCTGTATTACAAATGTCATTAAAGTTATACAGAAGATGTCCAGAAGGAAACTTAATTCATATTTAGAAAATTAAAGTATCTGCCAAATTATAAACGTAACAGTTATTTTTCCTTATTAATCGCCAGTATAATTTCGTTTTAGTCAACCTATTCAAACCAGTTTTTTCAATATCAACAATAACAAAATTATAATTTCAGACTCAAAGGTGACAAACTTATTTAGACGTTTTAAACAAAAATGAGATCGTGTTCAACATATGAAATATTGTTTATCCAAATGTCAAAATTAAACATACATTCATCGAGGTGGATTCGATCGAGTAACCTTCTGCTTAGGAGGCAAGCGCGAAGCCCCCTGCGCGATCTAGGCACACGTCAACTAACCAGCTAACGTTTTATTTGCGTGATACTTTAGATCGGCTTCATGCCCTGGATATTACATTCAAAGTATACGTAACAGTTATTAATTACAGAATTAGTAGAATTACCATTGAAAAACATCCTACGACTGTTTCGGTCCTATATGACGTTATGTTTAAGTTTAAAAATAAAAGAAACTATTTTAGAATCATTTTTCTAGAGACTTGGCTTAATTTTGTTTAAATTTCTAAATATAATAAAGCTACAAATATAGTGTATGTTAATAATTGATTGAACCCCCCAGTTAAATAGCAATCACTGGCAAATTTTTAATTTCATGTCGTCTGTCATTTTCCATAATTGCGTCCGAGATTTCACGATTGTTGGTTCGGGTAGTATGGTTTATGCCTGGCATATATTTAGTTTGGTTACCGTTGATGTATGGTTTATACCTGTTTTATTAACCAATCTATGCGTGGCAGTTAACTACTCTGCCAGGCATTGGACTTTAACCACGAAGTCGTTTCTTGGGGATTTTATTTTTAATTTGGGAAAACTCCAAATATTGCGTCCCAAATTGCTTAAAATTCACAACATAGGTTTATTTGCACTATTTGTAGCCACATGTAAAGTCTCAGTCCACTTACTCTGATACTTACACAAATATAGCGTTTTCAAAAAGTTTTTCCCAATCTTCTACCGGAAAAACTTGAGCATAAAGGCTGATTAACAAACTCGACCTCGGTTTTCGCCCAAACAAAATTTTTGCCGAGTTTAATTGAAATCAGTTTAGTACTTTGTGTGTGCGTTATCGCTCGGATATAGATATATATATATATATATATATATATATATATATATATATATATATATATATATATATATATATATATATATCTATATATATATATATATATATATATATATATATATATATATATATATATATATATATATAAACAGAAACGTTGAAGAACATCCTAGAACATCTAGAATTCAGAAGGGCCGCTTGCTCCAATTAGCTCACGCGTTGGCTACGTTCTTCACCTACAGAAATGAAACCCAACAGAGAAGCCAGAGAAGTAGTCGCCAAGTCTGTATGTAGTATGGACCAGTTTCACCAAGTAAGGGCAACAACAATCAATGTATCGTGATAAAGTGAATATATGTATAAAAAAAAATTAGCCATTTGGTAGTTTTTCATAAACAGTTATTTTTTAATGACTTTTTGTGTCAAACTTACTTTTATGAATTATCGAGGAAAAACATAGTCCGCTAATTTTTGTGTCCAATTTGTTGGCGAATTTTCGTAGAAATTTTTCTTATGGTTAGTAAAATTGAACTAATTGTTTTGATCATATAAAACATTTTAATCTGGAGCTCTCTTTTGATAACCTGAAGGAAAAAAAACTCAATTTTCTATAATGCTGAAAACCTAAAATTTGTTACGTACTGGTTACTTAGTCTATAAAGGCAAGAATCATTGCTTAAGGAGGAATTAATTTTAATTTAGCTTGCATCCTAGCCTTTGAAATCCCTAGTGTATTCCGTATATTTATGTACACCTTACTTTTCAAGTGATGCCTCCCAAAGAAAAAGTATATTGGTCTCAAGTCTGATGATCGACAAGGCCATTCAGTAGCACGCCATCCATGTGTTAGGAAAAATATCATGAAGCATACGACGAACCTGTACACCGAAACGCGAATGTGGGTTGGCTTACTGAGACCATTATATCGTTTCTCGAAATGTCATTGACATTCTGGGGAATATAACAGTTATGCAGGAGCAAAACATGCGGTGAAGAAAATAACGATAAGCTGTAATATATCATGCAAAGAAATATGAACCGATATTGCTGGTCTATATTTATTACCTAGATATTATTTTTTTGAAGTCGCTGAACTTAAGCTTCCCGAGTCCAATCGTTCACTTTAGACAATCGTTCACTTTAGAATAGGAAAAAGAAGCCTATAAACGGAAATAAAATCTCAGTTTTTAGTTACAGACCTCACAATCAGATGGCGCGAGAATATGCATGTCACTTAGCGATAATGAATGAACTAGTAACTTATGGATAAATTATCAAGGGTAGGTATCAATTTAACTATTTTTAAAGGAAAACAGACTATAAAAATTTACTACCTTAACGCACTTTCTTCATCTGGACTTACTAGTCATATATACAGTTTTAAACAAATTCAACTTACAGAGATATTACTATATATTCCGGTTATTTCGTTTCTGAAACGATGTTAATAAATATTATCACCCTGGTTGTATCATGTAACGATTCTATCTTCAACATTGTGTTTTCCAAAGAGGTTTCATTCCTTCCATTAATACCTAGCTGTGGCATTTTAGGCCACTAGCACAGCATAAGAAGACTGTTGATTATGCTGTGCCATTAGCCCAATTACTCCCAATTCTTTATTGATTACCAATTTTCCAGATTGAATCAACTTCCCGTTAGCCCGCCTGGGAATCGAACCTAAGACCACTCGCGATGCAATCTGCGCTACGGGGGTGCCTATATTTAATAACTTTAAGAACAAAATGAACGATATAAAAAAAGGCTTTTTACAGCTTCCTTAAAACTTTGAGCCCTAAAATTATCAATCACTTTATTATCTCTCATTACCAGACTCCATATAAAAAATATATCAAACCGTTCCTTGCTTTATAACTTTGCCAAGTTAATGTAGTTTGACACTAACATGTAAATTAAGTTTTATCGATAATCCATTCATTCCGCTCGCCCCTTTAAACAAAGAGAGCGTGAGAGGGGTTAAGAGAGACAAAGAGAGAGACTGACTCATCTATTAATGATAATCGCTCTTCGGCCATAGACGACGACAATTTAATGAATACACTGGGAGTAATTCAGTATGGAGAAGCGATGGCGGACTTCCGTGGCCACGGTGCCAGATCACTTGGCACATTCGGTCACACAAAATGCATGCATTTGTTTGCGGCCAGTTTACCACCGTGACTGTTGCGGGTTTCCTTTGTTTCACAGTCCACAAAGATTCTTGACTAATTTAATAGCTGACTCATGACCGGCTATTTGGGTATTCTCAGACAGGAGAACATAAAATTTCAGGCCTCGATGTTGTCAAATTGGGCATAGTGAAGCTGAATTTGGTTAAAATATTTCTAATTTATTTACCTACTGTTTGAAACGTTATGAACATATTTACTTTAACAAGGCACCTAACAAACAGCATACATATTTCCACATATGGTACTTTAAAAACTTGAAGGTAACATTTATGTATACATATTTCTTAAAATTAATAATATAAGGCTTTCTGATGGAGTTCTTTTATTAAAATTGGACAAAGCTAGTTTATCGGCTGGCGAGGCCTTCTTGGTGTAATTACGTGCGTGTGTGTTTATGTGTGTGTGAATGTGTGTGTGTGTGAATGTGTGTGCGTGTATATACGCGTGCGTATATGCATGTATATGCTTGTCTGCGCACTTTTGGGTACATTTATGATTGCACAGGAACCAGTGTTGTTCCTGTGATGAGTTTATAAGTGCTGAATTTAGGGACGTTTCGGTTCTAAATTTACGGTTTCAGTGCCAAAATAACCCCAGATTAGTGATGGGAAAAACCGTTATTTTCTATTAACAGTTAAAGCTGTTTACGTTATTTCATAATAACCGTTCAAAACAACAGCTTCAGTTATTTATATGTTATTTTGAAGTGGATCGATAGTATCCTACATTCCCAAAGCTGTGAGCGAGAGCGAGCACACTAGAGTATAAATAACGTGTTTCCTGTTAAGTAATATGTTATGAAGTAAAGTCTGCTCTATACTGCATAGCATACCCATACATATTTATATCATTCCCAGTCGCATGTCCATTCATCCCGTTAAATAGTTAAATTTAACAGTTGCCGATAAAAAACGATGTTTATTCATCGAACCCAGTTGCAGTGGAATTGAAACAGATACGACTCCGAATTCTAGTTTAGTGTAAAAAGCGTTATTTTGTCAGCTGTTATTTTTATAAATCCACAACTGGTGGTTACCGTTGCGGCTCAACAACCGTTTAAAAATAACCAACAGTTAAATGACGACCCATCACCACCCCAGATTTAATTGCAACCAAAATTAATAGTAACTGTACGTTTTAACCTTAGAAAGTTTCATGAAAGAGGGGAAAATTATGCATATTTATGATAACAAGGCGATAATTAAACCGAATATTTAATATTTTATTTTTTTGAAAATTAAAGAAATAAGTGTCTTTCGAATAAATAAAAACAAATATATTCTGTTACGAAATAAAATAGAAATCCATAAATTGAGGATTTGACATAACAGTTGACAGTAAGGAATACGCAAAAGTAGAAAAGGTATGCCAATCGCCAATCTATAATAATGCATCTAACCATCGAGTAACGGGTAGACAGGTAGGTAATGCGCATGCGGAAAATTGAAACTACGAATGTGGTTCATGAATGTGTGTATTTTGTAAGTTTTATATACGTGTCTGACTTCAGAATGGCGCGTAGTTTAAAAAAATTAAAATGTGCCAGAAAAGTGTAAAGGGGTGCTAGAGTGCCAAATTTGAAGACACAGTGTTAAATCTGAAACGATCGTGCTAGCAGGAACAACACTGACAGGAACCATTAGCGTTGCTTATGTACGTGGCACCTGTGCGGCTGGCGGTACGGCCAAACGAGTGAGGCAGAAAACAATAGTGCAGAATTATAATTATCTCCCCAAAGTTCATCTTCAGTGGATTGTTTAAATTATGTATTGTTTTAACTATTTTGTTCAGTGTGGTTTCTTTTGTCTTTTAACTATATTTTCGGTAAATTGTATGAACCTGTATAAATTGTGCAACAATAAACATTACAATTAATAAAAAGGTCTGCACGCAGCAAGTGCGTTATGGTAGTGAATTTTCATGGAATTGATCTGGCACCAAACATTTTAAAAATTTAATGCTTATAACTTTTTTCTTGTATCTTAGAGATCTACATTTTGGTACGTAGTTTAATTTTGATAACCTAAATCTTCGTACCAAATTTTGTTACCATAGCTTTGTTATTTTTGGAGATATTTTTTCCGCAAAGAAACCCAAAATTTTTCCGGAAAACCTGGTCCGATTTTCCTGGCTAACAAACTTGCCCAGCCACTTACAAAAGAAAGGAACCTGCCAAATTTTATCAAAATCGGCCAATTAGTTTTTGAGTTATCACGCGCGCGCGCGCGCACGCACCAGAGCTTGTTCTCTTTACGGGTATAAATTTTTGACTCGTCATCAGATTTTCGTAATTGAGAGCTCAGTTTGAAGCCAAAGCTTCAGACAGGAACGCTCAGTAAGCAAAATCGACGCACAGTAAACGATCGATATACAGCGCGGCATCAAAAGTGGTCCAAATCCTAATCCTTTAAGCTCTCATCTGAAAATGCTCGTAACTAAGGTAACGAAAAGCATGACAACAATCATTGGCTTGTCTGCAAATCTGATTAAAATTCATCCATTAACATTTAACTACCCGCCGTGCGTTATTTTTCGCATAGTTTTATGCTTGACTCTATTTAGCAAACGTGAAATGAAACTAACTTTAGCTCAAACGCTTTTTTTGGTTGCTGCGATTCGTCTTAACAGTCACACTTTAGAAAAGCAGTCGCAAACACAGTATAAGGTTTTTTAAAATATATTTCAACAACACACCACGAGGGCTTACAGCCTAAATACTATCGTACCGTGGGTGTCGACAAGAAGGAAAAAGGCAACTTTCTGGACTTGAAGGTTTGGGGGTTCGGAGGAGAAGGAAAAAAATGTGCCGGCCAGGAATTCCACAACTTGGAAGTCATCTGGACAAAAGAGCGGGCATAACAAGATGTTCTATGTCTGGTGACCTGGACAGTAAACTGGTGCATTCGCTCTGTTCCCCTGGTAGATCTGTCGGGGGCGGCAGGTGGAGGAACTATGGAAGAAAGCTCCTCTGAGCAGTGCCCGTGCAGATATATATAAAAGAGAGAGAGGCACGTCGGTGGGCAAGGGGTGGCAGCCTTTGGGTGAGGGTAGGGTCACCGATGAGACGTATAGCTCTCTTCTGAATAGAGTCCCGGATAGCGAGTGTAGAATCGGCAGCGGCACCCCAGATATGGGAGTAGTATTCGCGGTTTGTCATTATTTGTGAATTATATAAGGTATATAGATTAGCTGGTGAAAAGTATTTGCGAGCCCGGAAGAGGAAACCTAATTTCTTAGCAGCCGCTTCTGCAATTGATGTGACATGTTGGTGCCAATTGAGATTCCGATCCACACAAATGCCAACAAGTGAAAAGCCAATTTTTCAATTTACTTTGTGTTGATGCTTGTTCCGTTTTTGGTCACCATACTGTGATGCATATGGGACTATGAGTTTAACCACAGTTTGGTGTATGCAATTTATCATCCTGGGATTCAGCCCCCATGTCTCTCCTAAGAGCCTACGGCAAGTCCAGATTGTCATTTTGGCTCTCGAAATAGTTTTTTCCAAATGTGTGTTCCAGTTCAGTTTTTGATCTATGAAGATCTGTAAATATTTAACGTCACTGGAAAATTGTATCTATGTTCCATTAGTGGGAATTTTTAAATTTAGCTTTCTTTTGTTCGTGAATGGAACAAGAACTATTATGAGGATTGACATTAAGCCCCCCTGTCTCACATCGGTTCCTTACTATATTTAGGGCTGTTTGCATTAGACTGGATATTACAGCATCTTAGAAGAGATTATGTTGAATAAATGAAATTTTGTTTTAAAAACTTATTGTCTTTTCTATGGAAGGCTAAGTACTTTTTAATACTTCGTCGTAAATGTATGTGAAATTTTATCATTCCCAGTATACAATAAAAGTATGAAATTGGTGCCCTCCAGGCTAAATGATGATTTGGAAAACCCACTTTAGATGATTTGCAATGAGAATGAGAGGCAGTACCTTGTAGGTTATAATTTTTTTACTAAGATAAGTTTTGCATGGTCAAACTTTAGTTTCAGGAATCTGTGGTAGAACCTGCTGTGTAAGTTTATTTAATAGGTTTGTCGTATTTCAAGTTCACATTAATTTCTGTCAATCTGTTTGGCAACAGCGCGGCTTCTGCGGTTATGTCCGATAAAACAATCTGCAAGTCTTGTATGTGGCTTCAAATCCTGCCATGGGAACGCGATTTCATGTTGGACTTCCACCTCATCCGGAAATCGTACAAGTTCATATTCCCAGTATCTGTAATTCCCCTTTTTATATCAAAACCTTTCGTATAACTTTATTTTAATCAACTCCGGAATGATGAAACTGGATCTGAGAAGCCAAACATGCGAGACGAAATAGTATATAAGACAATAAGACATAAATATAATGATGAACAAACAAAACCAGCTTTCAAGAGAGATTTCTGAACTTTAATACAGGCTGGCCTAGAAGTAACGGTACATGGAGCAGCGGTAGATTCTTGGTCTCTCAGTCCAAAACTCTAAATTAAAAGACATAAGGGGTGTTAAAGTGATAAATTGAATTTCGATTTTCCTTGATAGCCAGAAAAGCATTTGACGTGATGTCTCGAAAATTGGTACAGATGTGCTTTTCGTAGTTTTAAAAATAATTAATTCGCAATTTGACTTAAGCGGATAGAGGGCGCTGCTTGTGTCGCTAGGAAACTTTTGATTAGAAAATATTCTCTTTTATTTACGATTTAGCTACAAGGCAAGCGTCGTAATAGTTTTCAGATCATATTTAATTACCGCATAGATGGCGTCTGCCTAAAAGAATTTTATGAGTCTGTTCTGGTTAAAAACGCGTTTTTGTCTCTATAGCTGTTATTTTGATGAGATTTTGTAAAGTATGCTGCGACATAATTGTTTTATCATTTCCATAAACGACACAAGGCTGAATTTTGTGGAGTCTGCTAGAAGTCTTGATTTAACGGTTAATTCGCGTTGTCGTTTTAGTTAACATGTTAATGCACAAGGCTGGATCAAATATAATCCGGAATTTGTTTAAAATAAATTTATTGACACCGAGAAAAAAAATTTAATACTTATATTTTTACGCAGTCTCCCCTTTAATTAATAGATTTTCCCAACGGATTAGAAGTGTTTCAATACAGTTACCTTAAAATGAATTTTCTCGTGTCTCTAACCAATTGCGCACAAATGCTTTCACCTCTTGGTCGTCATCAAAATGGCGTCCTACAAGTTCTCCGTTGAGTAGTCCAAACATGTGATAGTCACATCGTAACAAATCCGGGCCACAGCGTGGATGCTTAAGTGTTTTCCAAAGGTTGTTTCCGTTTTTGGTCACCATACTGTGATGCATATGGGACTATGAGTTTAACCACAGTTTGGTGTATGCAATTTATCATCCTGGGATTCAGCCCCCATGTCTCTCCTAAGAGCCTACGGCAAGTCCAGATTGTCATTTTGGCTCTCGAAATAGTTTTTTCAAATGTGTGTTCCAGTTCAGTTTTTGATCTATGAAGATCTGTAAATATTTAACGTCACTGGAAAATTGTATCTATGTTCCATTAGTGGGAATTTTTAAATTTAGCTTTCTTTTGTTCGTGAATGGAACAAGAACTATTATGAGGATTGACATTAAGCCCCCCTGTCTCACATCGGTTCCTTACTATATTTAGGGCTGTTTGCATTAGACTGGATATTACAGCATCTTAGAAGAGATTATGTTGAATAAATGAAATTTTGTTTTAAAAACTTATTGTCTTTTCTATGGAAGGCTAAGTACTTTTTAATACTTCGTCGTAAATGTATGTGAAATTTTATCATTCCCAGTATACAATAAAAGTATGAAATTGGTGCCCTCCAGGCTAAATGATGATTTGGAAAACCCACTTTAGATGATTTGCAATGAGAATGAGAGGCAGTACCTTGTAGGTTATAATTTTTTTACTAAGATAAGTTTTGCATGGTCAAACTTTAGTTTCAGGAATCTGTGGTAGAACCTGCTGTGTAAGTTTATTTAATAGGTTTGTCGTATTTCAAGTTCACATTAATTTCTGTCAATCTGTTTGGCAACAGCGCGGCTTCTGCGGTTATGTCCGATAAAACAATCTGCTAGTCTTGTATGTGGCTTCAAATCCTGCCATGGGAACGCGATTTCATGTTGGACTTCCACCTCATCCGGAAATCGTACAAGTTCATATTCCCAGTATCTGTAATTCCCCTTTTTATATCAAAACCTTTCGTATAACTTTATTTTAATCAACTCCGGAATGATGAAACTGGATCTGAGAAGCCAAACATGCGAGACGAAATAGTATATAAGACAATAAGACATAAATATAATGATGAACAAACAAAACCAGCTTTCAAGAGAGATTTCTGAACTTTAATACAGGCTGGCCTAGAAGTAACGGTACATGGAGCAGCGGTAGATTCTTGGTCTCTCAGTCCAAAACTCTAAATTAAAAGACATAAGGGGTGTTAAAGTGATAAATTGAATTTCGATTTTCCTTGATAACCAGAAAAGCATTTGACGTGATGTCTCGAAAATTGGTACAGATGTGCTTTTCGTAGTTTTAAAAATAATTAATTCGCAATTTGACTTAAGCGGATAGAGGGCGCTGCTTGTGTCGCTAGGAAACTTTTGATTAGAAAATATTCTCTTTTATTTACGATTTAGCTACAAGGCAAGCGTAGTAATAGTTTTCAGATCATATTTAATTACCGCATAGATGGCGTCTGCCTAAAAGAATTTTATGAGTCTGTTCTGGTTAAAAACGCGTTTTTGTCTCTATAGCTGTTATTTTGATGAGATTTTGTAAAGTATGCTGCGACATAATTGTTTTATCATTTCCATAAACGACACAAGGCTGAATTTTGTGGAGTCTGCTAGAAGTCTTGATTTAACGGTTAATTCGCGTTGTCGTTTTAGTTAACATGTTAATGCACAAGGCTGGATCAAATATAATCCGGAATTTGTTTAAAATAAATTTATTGACACCGAGAAAAAAAATTTAATACTTATATTTTTACGCAGTCTCCCCTTTAATTAATAGATTTTCCCAACGGATTAGAAGTGTTTCAATACAGTTACCTTAAAATGAATTTTCTCGTGTCTCTAACCAATTGCGCACAAATGCTTTCACCTCTTGGTCGTCATCAAAATGGCGTCCTACAAGTTCTCCGTTGAGTAGTCCAAACATGTGATAGTCACATCGTAACAAATCCGGGCCACAGCGTGGATGCTTAAGTGTTTTCCAAAGGTTGTTTCAAACTTTTTTTGGGGCAAAGCAGTTGTATGTGGCCGAGAGAGCAGTTGTCCTGGAGAAGAATCACATCGCGGACAGGCAAATCTCGTTTTTTTTTTCTCCACAAAGTCAGTTTTGCTTCATTAGGGATCTGACACTAGTAGGCGGCGTTAACTGTACGCCGCTCGTGGAGGAAATCAATGGGCAGTACGCCCATGTAACCACAAAAAACAGTGGTAAGACATTCTTTGCGAAAAGACGAGTTTTTGCTTTTCGAGGTAATGTGTCTCTTACTTACGCAACTCCCAGTGGCTTGTTTCGAATCCAGAGTGTAATGGTGCATCCACGTCTCATTGTATGTGATAATACGACTTAAAAATTACCTCCCTCTGCGTGATATTGCGCCAAAGGCCTTTCACAAACTGCAAAACGGTTTGCTTTGTTATCTTCTGTCAGAAGGCAAGGAACCCACCTTGCTGACACCTTTCGGTAACCCAGGTCATTCAAAATATCTTTCGTAAGATATTCCGACATCCGCAGCAATTTGTGATACTGTAAGGTGTAAGGCTAGATGTATTCTTAAAATTCAAATGAGAGGCTTCTCTCCAGACAGCAAAATTAATTAAGTTTTCATTTGAATTTTAATTATGTCTATCCCAGATTGTGTGACGTTTAGAAGTTAGATGTATTCTCACTATAATTAGAACTGCAGGCCGGTTTCGCTCTAATTAGAGCTCATCAGTACGGTATAGTAATTACAGCGAGAACACACCTATAAAGTAATACGGCTATGGTAGCCAGCCTTCCAGAACATTGTGAGATGTACGACAGGGTCGCCATCTCGGTGCGAAACCAGGTAGTATGTTGTCACGACAGCTCCAAATAACACAAAATGTTATAAAATGGAGACTGTGCGCAACCAACTAACAATTTTGTAAATTGTCAGCCCAGTTATAATTGTGGCGAGAATACATCTAGCTTTACATACATTGTTACATGTTACACTTTTTTTAATGAAAAAGTGAATAGTTTCATTGAGCACAATCTCAAGTCAAAAAACTGTTGAATTTTTCTAGTGCATTATATTATCATAATAAAACTTTTAAGGTACTTGTTTTGTAACCAACTTACAGGCGTGAGGGCTTCTTAGTTGAATTGACAATGACACTTACCTGAAAATAAATAAAAACACTTATTACAAAATGATTAAACCACAAAAACGAATCACAACAATATAAAAAATTAATTAGAAAATTTGCAATTGTTTTGACATTAATAATATTTTCATTTTATGCAGTTTAGTTCAAAAAAATGTTTGTCATATGTAATAATAATAACGAATTTTCGTATAAAAAAAAATCGGGAGAATAACTTTCAAAAATAAATTATGTTTAAATTTTGAATATCTCTCCCTTTATTAATCATATTAATAAAGCTCATTTCTAAAAAAACTTCTAAAATAGTAGTTTTCACTTACAAAAACTTTATTATTATTAAAGTCTATGAAAACAGTGAACAGTAACACAAAATACTTTTCATTGTCCCTTCATTAACAATCTTCAATATTATAAATAAAAGGGCAATTTAAAATTTAAACATATTTTTCTAATTCACTTCGCAAAGATAAAAATCTAAATTATACTATATCTGATTGATATTTTGTTTCATAATAAATCAAAGTATGTACTCTACCACTATTTTGTCATATCATTTATTTTTAGATGTAGAATTTGTATATTTCTTGAATTTTTTTTTTCCATCAACACACTTTTTACTCAATTTATTTACGTAAAGAAATCACTTCTTATCATCAGATTCACATCATCCTTCTCGTGACAAAATCTCCAGTTTATGTTTTCATGCTCAGAGGTTACTAAATTTCCCTTTAAAAAGTTTTTTTTATACAGGAGGGGGAAATGCTCATGCAGACCCCATTCACGGCCCTGTGAGACTGTACTCACAGTACTTCGAACTGTATTCGGAAAGATTTCACACAATGACTTTTTGGGTATGAATGTTTCCATTCTGTTTTTGCCGCGGGGGCGTTAGAGGGTAAGTATAAACTTTGGACGCTTATGCTTATGTGGAAGTTGCTCATCGTAGTCAGTGGCACTACGGAGAAGAGCATTTGGGTGAGAAGCGGCTTTTGCGAACTGAGTTGTGGATAGTTGAGTTATGAACTCAAGTATCGAAGGCATTTCCAGATCAGAGTGAATCTAATTGTTTCGGACAAACCATGGCGCTCCGGTAACCATTCTCAGAATTTTGTTCTGGATGATTTGAAGGGTCTTGATGTGCGTTGTGGCCGCGGTGGCCCATGCAGGTGATGCATAGGTCAAGGCTGGCCGGATAATGACTTTGTACATGAGCAACTTGTTGTTCATGGACAGTTTGGAATGTATATTTTTCGGGCGTGATCGACATGGGGGCGCCATGCTAAGTGTTTGTCGAGGAAAACCCCGAGGTATTTGGCGGAATCTTGCCAGGGAATTAGACGGTTGTCTAATGATACGTGTTCGTGAGGTGTGTGTCTCCTCTTGGAAAATAGGACAGCTGAACATTTATCGGGGTTTATCGCCAGAAGGGATTTCCTATACCATGCTTGTAGCTCGACTACGGCGGTCTGAAGTCGTTCGGTTATTATCCTCGGCTGAGTGGAGCTGCTGAAGATGATGGTGTCGTCTGCGTACAGTGCGTATGTCACGTTTAGGGGGGCTGTCGGAATGTCTGAGACATATTGTACAGCAGAGGGGAGATAGCAGAACCCTGCGGGAGACCAGCCGTGGTTGGGTACGTTCTAGATCTGGCTCCAGATGTTTGACCTGGTACTTCCTCTGTTGCAGGTATGACCTGATAAGAAGAATCAGAGGGAGATGATAATTAAATGATAGAAGTTTGGTTAGGAGGTCCGCATGCCAAACCCTATCGAAGGCTTGAGCAATGTCAAGAAATATTGCACCAGACTTGTTTTTATTAAATCTTTCGCGGATGTTTTCCACCACACGAATGACTTGGTCTGTGGTGGAGTGCTGGTGTCTGAAACCGAATTGCTCATCCGGGAGGATATGCATCTCTGAGGTTAATGAGACTAGCCTTTTCTGAATCAGTTTTTCGGCGATTTTGTCGATGACTGATAGTAGGCTAATGGGCCTGTAGTTCTGAGGGAACTGCGGATCTTTGGTGGGTTTCGGGATGTTGATAATGTCAGCAAGTTTCCACATGGAAGGAAAATGTTGAAATCGCAGCATGGCATTCATAATCGTAACTAGGAATACCACGGCTTTGCGGGGGAGGATTTTCAGGGCTACGTTGGAGATTACATCGTATCCCGGAGCTTTATAGTTTTTAATGATTTGATTATTTGGGAAACTTCTTCGAAAGTTGTGGGCTCGATAGTTGTGTCTGGGGTGGCGCGAAGCGCATTCCTGACGTAGCGGTGCATTCTTGCTACATGCGACAGATCAACGTTGTTGTAATTTGGGCTGAATTGCTTAAAAAAGTGAGCCATGCAATTCATGGTTGATCAAAATTTTAGAGAATTTTATTTATGCAGCATAAGCTCCTTACTAATTTAGTAATACGTTCATGAAACAATTGGAACCCTTTAAAAAGCCTTTATCTTGGTCTTCAAACCACACGTCAACGGTACATAGGACTTCGTTGTTTGTCGAAATTCGTTTACCGCTTTGGGAATACATAATAGTCTGGTGCTAACCCGAAGAATATGGCGGGTGGTCAACAAATTCAAAACCAATTCATTTTACCAAGTGTATGCAGTGCAATCAACAACTTGTAGACAGGGTTGTGGTTTTGCAAAAATAAATAGCACACCTTTGGCTAGCTTTTCGCGACGTTTTAAATTTTCTCACTTAATTTGTTGACAACACACTATAGTATGCTCCCGTTGCAGTTCTACCTGGTTCCAGAAAATATAGCAGAATTATCCCATTTTTGTCCTAGAAAACCGAAGTAAGAACATTGCGGGTCAACTACTGATTTTTTTTAGGTCGTGGAGTACCGAAATGCATACATAGCGACAAGGCGATCCCACATGTTTAAGGAATCTTCTTCAAACCGGTTGCAGATTTCCTTTGATCTTGTCAAACGAGCGCACGTCAGATCAGCATTCAAGCATTTCAGAATAAAAAGTCCAAACACAGTAAGTGCGTTATGGTACCGAATTTATTTCTTTATTTGCTATTATCATATAAACTTCAATCGTGGTATTTGCCTATATGTTTCTATTGAAGCCACATATGTACCAAATTTTATCAAAATAGCTTTACTTTTGGACATGAAAAGTTTTTTCGCGGCAATTTTTTTTCTTCTGCGAAAAACTGATCCGATTGTGCTGGTTAACGAACTCATCCAAGAGATTACAAAATAAACGTACTAAGTGAACATTGGAACCTGTGATAAGCACCGATAAGTACCCAAATCACCACAACATATCTTTTTAAAGACCTGACGATCGTTTCACTAACAAGGTTAGCGTTAGAATTTTTCATCCTCTGATGACGCGAACCTTGTTAGCGAAACGATCGCCAGGTCTTTAAAAAGACGTGTTGTGGTGATTTGGCTCCTTCAAGTGTCCTCAGAAGAAACGTAGTTGGCAAGTTTGTTAAAATCAGGTAATTATTTCATCACTCAGAAACATACACACACGTGCGCTCGCTTAATGAAAATTCACTAAAATTAAACTCCTGTAATTATTATTAGCAAGAATAGTGGACATTATTAAACTGTGGCGCACGAAAAATACTTAAAATAAAAGATATTAAATCAGATATGTTAATATAACTGGTTTTTCTTACCATAATCAGCAAATTATTAAATAAATTTCTGTAACCTTACTAAATAATGGTTACAATCAATTTAATAATAATAATTACGGTATTAATTATGAGGCTTCCCATTAAAATAATTCAACCATGAGAACTCATCAGCTGTGTTTCCAGGTACACCGGTACTATATCGTAAAAACAAGTACAATCAACCCTTTAATGGTGGTGAACGGTTATAGACACTGACACAACTAAAAACATCTAACACCTGCTTACAAAACACCTGCGCATCATTTAATTGTTAACGTGTATTGCTTCACATAAGGCGACACGTGTTAAGAAGAACGTTGAAACGTTTTAGATTTAATGTTTTACATAATAACGAAAGGCAAATGCGTATCGAAATAACCTTTTTTTAACAGCCCGTTTTAGTGAATTTTCGTAGAAAAAATGCACTAATGGGAAATATCAACTTTTGAATTTAGTAAACATTTCTTCAAATAAGAGCGAACTAGACCCCCTAGAACCAATATCCTAGGTCAGTTCCGATTTGTATCTGTTCATATAAACAGGCGAGCGCGTCCCTTTTGCAAGTGGCTTAGATAAGTTCGTTAGCCAAGAAAATCGGACCAGTTTTTCGGTGAAAATTTTTGTATCTCCAAAAATGATAAAGCTATAACAACCAACTTTGGTACGTATTATACTATAAAAAGTATAATACGTACCAAAATTTAGATCTCTAGGTTAAAATAAAGAAAAGTTATAGGGATTAAAAAAACAATTTTGCGTGCCACTGATGACCAGAGAAACGCACAAAACCAAAACCAGACATATAATCAGTTCTTGGCTCAAGAGGTCAAGAAGTACCAGAAAAGACTTTGAAAATTGTATAATTTTTCTTCTTAAAACGTTAAAGAAGCATTTTGAAACGTCAAAATTGGAAACTTTTAGGCCAAGAACCTGAAACGCATACGGGTTATGTAGAGAAAATGTGGTAAGAAGTGTGTTTTACAAAACCTTAAGTTTCAAGCTTTAACCGTCATTGTCCTTCATTTTACTAAAATATTAGCAGAAAATTTATTTTAAATATACCCTTTCTATTATGCTTTGGCAGTAGTTTTAGTTATAGAGTTTATGGTTTAATAGTCTATAAGTTTCAGCGAATTTTCGTAAAAAATTCGGGATTGAGAAGACCGCGACTTTTGAATTTTGAAAAAAATTCTTCAAATAAGCATGAACTATGCCCCCTAGAACTCACATCCGCAGTTAGTTTCAGTTTTTATCTGTTTACATATACATATACAGGCTGGCGTATTTCTTGTAGGTATCACCAACGACTTATGGGCCATCCTGTGGTGGTTGTCAAAATAAATTTATAAGATGCAGCTCAAAACACCCTATAGGTAACGTATACAATTTTTCTCGTATCTTGCATAATAACAATTATATTGAGCTTTACCGTAGAAATGCGTCATACTGTATATATGTAAACAGAAAGTAAACCCGGATATGGATTCTAGGGGGCCTAGTTTGCGCTCATTTGAAGAAATATTTTAAATTTCAAAAGCCGCGGTCTCCTCAATAACATTTTTTTTTCTATGAAAATTAGCTAAAAATTATGGACCGTTAAACCATAAATTTAACTAAAAGTACTTCCAAAGCATCAGAGAAAGTGTCTATTTGAAATGAATTTTCTGGAAATATTTTATTAAAATGAAGGGTTTGATGGTTTAAGCTGAAACTTAAGGGTTTGCAGAACACTCTTTACATAATTCGTATTTCTGTCAGGTTCTTTGCCTAAATGTTGTTAATTTTGACGGTTTTTTTTGACGTTTAAAATCGCGACTTTTTACGTTTTGAGGAACACCCCAATTTTTTTCTTTAAATGCCTCTAACTTTTTGTCTTTAAACTTGCAGACCTAAATTTTGGTAAATAGTTCACCCTTTATATATATATATATATATATATATATATATATATATATATATATATATATATATATATATATAAAATTGAAACTGACCCTGCATATGGGTTCTAGAAGGCCTAGTTTGCGCTCATTTGAAGAATTTTTTTCCAAATTAAAAAGTCAAGATCTCCTCGTTAGTGAATTTTTTTAAAATAAAATTCACCAAAACAAGCACTTGTGAAGCCACGGGAAAAGTCTACAACTGTATTAAATATGGAACGGTTTCACTAAGTTAGGGCAAGAACAAACAACCACATATGCTATTCAAATTGAATTAAGTCTTAAAACTTTCATCTCCTCTTTATCAAATTATTTTTGATACAAAAACTCGCTAAAAAATTCATCGGAATAACAACAATCAGATTAGATAACTGTAAAGTGAAATGAGACTAAAAAATTGATAAAAAGCAAAGTCATTAACCAGGACTAGAACTCGTCACCTGCGAGTCGATTATACGATGTAAAGTGACCACTCTACACCTAGTCCACTGAGCTACGCACTATATGCATTTACCAACAGGAGTATCCTATTGTTCAAGGTTTTACAATCTACATAAAACCATTTTGTTTTACAATTGATTTGTTGCTTATATTTTAACGAAATCAAGAAAAATAACAACTTAAGACACATATCCACGAGCATGTTAGTCATTTCTTGTAGTATTTTACACATTTTGATCAATAAATTTTTACGTTTTTAACTTTCTTGAATCAGATCTAATAAATTAAAAATTAATTTACCTCTAACTTTTTTGTCTTTTAAGATAGCGATCTGAATTTTGGTACATATAATTACACTTTATGACAGAAACCAGTGTACCAAATTTGGTTGCCCTCACTTTGTCATTTTCAGAGATATAAATTTTTTTCGAAAGAAAACCTAATTTTTCCGGGAAAACATGGGCCGATTTTCCTGACTAACGAACTGGTCCAAGCCACTTGCAAAATGTAGGTATCTGCCAAATTTGATCAAAATTGGACTATTATTTTTTGAGTTATCGGTGTAATATATATATATATATATATATATATATATATATATATATATATATATATATATATATATATATATATATATATATATATATGTATATGTATATGTATATGTATATATATATATATATATATATATATATATATATATATATATATATATATATATATATATATATATATATATAAACATATAAAAACTGAAACTGACCCTGGATATGGGTTCTAGGGGGCCTAGTTCCTGTCATTTGAAGAAATTTTTTCAAAATTGAAAAGTCGGGATCTCCTCAGTAGTAAATTTTTTTTTAAAGAAAATTCACTAAAATATCCATCCCGAGTGTGCAAAATAAAAAAAATATATAAATACTTCTCGTACACTTATTAGAACGGTACAGCAACGCAGTTCTTAAATTATTTCCATAATCACCGGACGTCAATTCGTTTAAACTAATTTGGGCAAAACTTAAACGAGAATGATACAACACACAATACAAATTCAAAATTAGAAGACATCTGAAAGTTAGCTTTTAGAAGGTACACAAGCTGGATAGCTCTGATTTATTTAAGATCACTATGCTTTCACATACAAAAGATTTTCTAAAATTTAGAAAAAGAGTAAATCATAACGCTCAAATATATGCCCAGTTATTAGGTTTACAAGGAAAGAAATGCTAAATAGTAATAATAAAGATCATCCTTATTGGATATTTCACAAGAGTCTCTTTCCATTTAGTATACCTAATTTATTTTATGACGGGGACGTTGAAATTGGGCAACGGTCGCTTTGCTAATTAATTTACAACCGGTAATGCCGCGCTGTAAACAGATTACACACAGAGTTATGTTCTAGAAAATGGGAACATAAAAACACAGAAAACATGTAACACACTTTCAGGATTCCGTGTGGGAAAGTTTTATGGATCCGTAATTCGCCGTGTGATTTATTGCCGCGAAAAGCGCAAAAATATCGTCGAGTTTTCATATATGCAGATGCGTATAACTTACAAAGTAGGTAAATTTCCCGAAAACAGTCTTAAGGTTCTTTATAACCACATACATACATATAACCACTACTGTAGTCAGACTTCCTGTAAACCTAGTGTTAATTTTAACATTTAGTAACAGCGAAAAGCCATGACGTCATTAAACAGAAAACAGACATTTCCGTTAAAAAAAGTACAAAATGAAGAAATAAAGCATCAAAAAGTACTACAAACTAATATTGTTAGTATTTCATAAACTTATAGGTTATCCGTTCCTCAAATAAATATTCACGTCTTTATCAGTTAATAACCCGTAAGCGCATGGGAAACTACTCAAGAAGAAATTGTTTCTAGGACCACGCTGCGTGATATGGCAATCCTGTCTCGTCGACCGACAAGCGCCGTATAGCCAGGGCGATTTGTAGTGGCTCGTGGAAGACGTGGAATCCCATTCGGCGAACCACCGCAAGTCACCATGGCTACGCGGCGCATGGAACGCCAGTCTGCGAACCAGGTGGCTCGCGGAGTGGGATTCCACAAGCCTAGGATCCACCAGAGTGTCGGTAAAGTTGTACAACCTCAAAGAAATTGAAAAAACTCGGCGTGTTTCTAGAAAGTCAGATGTGTAGTGACTCTTTTCAGAGATAAACGTACCAATATCAATATTGAACTGACTAGTTTGAGCAGTAAGATATCTAGATGATTAGACATCTTGTGCAGCACCCCTGGCTTGTGTAATCTCGGCTTATAAACAAAACAAAAACTATAGGCTCGTAAAATGGCGATCCACGCGGGCCTTTAAACGGTTTAACTAAGGGCCACACGTACAGGGTACACAACAGAAATCCAAAATCAAATTCCCTGACATTTCCAGGCCCCTCGAGTACATTTTTCATAATATTCTAAATAATAAACACACATACGTGAATACTTTTTTTATGAACAAAATAAATCAAAATTACGACCAAAAAACTGACCGTTAAATTTATAACATATAACATTTTCGAGAAGAAAATGTGCAATTTTTTTCATGGAAAAACATGACGTTTATGACTGACCGACGAACTTAGCCTCCTGAAAGAATTGTCGAGTGTGATGGAACAAACCAGAAGTCTCTAGGTGGCGTAGAAACTTCACAAACCATGTTGTTCGTATATATAAATTTGGATAAGGCTCGGAAATGGGTTCCAAAAGCTCAGATTCGCGCCCATTTTCTTTTTAAAAATTCGAAAGTCGCTACCTCTCTAAAAACGAAGTTTTATTTATGAAAATTCGCTGAAAAAATGAAACAAAGATACTGTTTACACGCGCCATATACAAATGCCAAATATTTTGCAACTTTCAACATGATCACAAAGGTTAAACTAGAATAAACACATTCACAACACAGCTCTACCCGGCCAATACCTAAAACGCATTTTGCATTTTATGCATTCAAGGAAGAACATTCCAAGTGGGATGTACATATGAGACATGTTTGAGATAGAAGAAGACGCTATTTATATCGGCGCATGATGTGGCATACGCTGCGTTCATTGGCAGATTTAATTAACATTGGTACCAAAGGTAAGCCTCATTGTTATCAGATATATTTTCCTAGGTATGAGAAAACTAGTTACGTGAGAAAATTCATATAACATATATGAAATAAAAATACAAATGCAGCTGCTAGTGACGAAATTTTACAAACATATAATTTCTAGGTCTACTAAATGATTTCCATGACATTTGAGAAAAATCACAAATTTCCCTGACATTTTAGGGGGTATTTCACATTCCCTGATTTTTCCAGGTTTTCCAGGTCGCTGGGTACCCTGCTTTGTAGCTCTTATAATAACCGAGATAGCAATATATGCAGGACGAATCTGGGACACAGTGTATATTGGGAAGTCTCTGATGTTTAAGGACTTTGTCCAGATGAAAATAAATAACCTAAGTCGACGCAATCTGATAGTCCTCTTTGTAAGCTCCTATTTGAGACCCATGTACTTTTTAAATTTTCTTAAAATTTAATGTAATTTTTTTATTTGCCTTTGAAACGTCACTGTTTTATCAGTCTGCAAAATGGACCATATGATCGTGTATAAAACGGTTTTGCTTAAGTGGTTTTATAAGGTCCTAACAAGATTAAACGCAAAAGCACATACTGCAATTCTAAATGCA
Source organism: Tillus elongatus (assembly GCA_964006375.1). Lineage (NCBI taxonomy): Eukaryota > Metazoa > Arthropoda > Insecta > Coleoptera > Cleridae > Tillus > Tillus elongatus. The sequence goes on from OZ023264.1 coordinate 69,344,313, forward strand.
TGTATAAATACCTACCTTCTTGTGGACGTGTATGTAGTGTATATTTGCAGGGCAGTACATCATGAATAAGCTGTTGTGAACTAAAACCTGGAGTATAATACACAACTGACTTTCCCAATATTTAACCAGTAATAAAAGAAAGCAGGATTTTAACATATCAATGGTGTCGGGCATTAAGCAGTACAAGAAAATCAAGTTCGTGGTCTCCCTGGATGATTAAAGACGAATAAATTGGATAGCACAATATATTACCATTTTTTTAATGTTGATACAACCGTCGCTACATACAGGATACAGGTTTGTCTGATTTACATTTTAACGGCATTGTGCATGTGCGTAAAATGCACTTGAAAACTGTATAGAAAAACAAGTACTGATATAATCAGGGTTATATAATATTCACTAGGTATGTGGGTAAGTTGAATAAAGGAAATTAATCAAAGAACACGTTTAATTTTCTTTATTATGCTTTATGTGTAATCATGTATATGTAGTCATTCAAGTATACAGGGCATTTCTAAGCGAAATGTACATAGCGTAACTAAATGTACATACAGGGTGTGTAAATACTATTGAACCAAATGAGATTATGGAGAAACGGTTTAGAAACATTTAGATTTGACATTTCGTGGTGTTAAATCATATAAATACCTATATGAATGTGAAAGATAAAAATTCAAAAGACATATATGGATTTTCAGTCAACCTGCTAAAGAAATGTATTGTGTACATCGCTGTCTCACTTTGCTTCTTAATAAATATTTGTTTCAGGGAGGCAATATTTCCTGATCAGCTTCAGTTGGCTAGGGTGATTGCTTTGTACAAAAAGGGGGATATCAACTTTTGTGGAAATTATAGACCTATATCAGTGTTGCCGGTAATTGGAAATGGAAAAAATTTTGAGGCTCTGTTCAAGTCGAGGCTGGTGAATTTTATAGAATCAAGGTTGATTCTGAGTGGAAATCAACATGGCTTTCTTGCAGGAAAGTCAACAGTTACGGCAATGATCGAGATAATTGAGACCATTTTGGCATCATTTGAGGATATGGAGAAACAATGCTTTCCAGTATAGACCTGAGTAAGGCGTGCGATTGTGTGGATCACGAGAGGCTTTTGATGAAGCTGCATCGTTACGGTATAAGAGGCATTGTGTGGAAGTTGCTTAGGTCGTACCTTGAGAACAAATATCTATTAGTGGACCTAAATGGAGAAAAATCGTCTCTAAGACTAATGAAACAAGGTGTTCCTCCTCATATTGGGCCCTCTGTTATTCTCTCTCTCTCTCTCTCTCTCTCTCTCTATATATATATATATATATATATATATATATATATATATATATATATATATATATATATATATATATATATATATATATATATATATATATATATATATATATATATATTTATTAACGACCTAATGAACCAATTCCATCGCAAGAACATAATAGCTTTTGCAGGTGACACTACCCTCATAGAAAGAGCTGCAAAAGGGGATGTGTTGAAGAAGAGCGCATTGGCCGGCCTGGATGTTGCTGAAGCTTGGTTTGAGGCAAACAGTTTGGTTGTTAGTTCTTGCAAAACCCAAAAACTAATCCTTACCAGCAAAAAGTCTCCTGAACATGCTACTATTTTACTACTGGGTTTTGTAGTTGATGACACGCTTTCGTGGATTCCGCACATTGATGCGCTTTGCCTTAAGCTGTCAACTGCCATATTTTCCGTAAGAAGAATAAAAAATAGTTGTCAGAGAGAGTGCAGCATTGTTAACATACCATGCGCATTTTCACAGTGTGGCGACGTATGGCATCATCCTTTGGGGTGCGGTGGGTGGTGCATCAAGAGTCTTCCCGAAGCAGAAAAAAGTGATGAGGGTGTTGGTTGGTGTGCCTCAAACGACAAGTTGCCGGGACTTGTTTGTGAAGTACAGAATACTTACCATCCCCTGCGTGTACATTCTTTGCTGTCTGTGTTATCTCCACAGTCATCAAACTGAATTTGCTAGGTACTCAGACCTTCACTGCCACAACACAAGAAATACAGACAAATTGATCACACCAAGGCATCGCTTGGCAAGGTTCCAGTCTTCCTGTGCGTTCACTGACGTTAAATTGTATAATAGACTGCCGTTGGCTTTCCAAGAACTAGAGAGTAAGATATTTAAAAAAACTATATAGACCTTTTTATTAAAAAACGCTTTTTATTCTGTGGATGAATATTTATCCTGTCACTTTTAGTCATGTTTGTCAATGTGTCTTACAGTTGTGTTGTAATGCTTTATTACTTGTAGGTTTTATTGGATCGTCGTAGTCTTTATGTGTTGTTTATGCTTATATTCTAGATGTAGACATGCGTTGTAAGCTTTGAAGGTAATAAATATGTATATGTATTTTGATACGAGTTTCATTAGTTTTTTGCAACTGGTGTTTGTCAGAGGTCGCCATTTTGAATTTCTTTAAATGGCAACCTAGGTTAAATTTGGTGTCATTTGGCAGGTAATTGCTTTAAAAATAGAATGAGCTATAGCATCAGCTCGTTTATTCTACTAAAATAACGAAGAAAAATTAAAAAAAAAACAAATAAACTTTGTAGAGAGAAGAATACAACTTATTCAAAATTTACCTCAAAAGTAACATTTGCGTGTTATCTACTAATTGTTATCAATTTGAGCATTCTCTAAAGATGCTCTTGATCGCTTTTCCAATTCGAACTGACAACAAGAAGAAAAAGGTCTGGACGCAGCAAGTGCCTTATACTACCGAATTTTCATAAGTTTTGTAATAATAACCGTAAGTGATGAAAAGTTTGCAAAAATGTAAGTCGACAAACAAGAGTTACTAGACGTATTTGTGAAGTACGAGCTTCCTGGAGAAGCTGCAAGCTTATTTGTACAATACATTGCACTATCTATATGCGAAATAAACTATACCTACAGAATGCAACATACTTTAGTCTCTTGGACCTGTTTCAACCTATTTACCTTAAATAGCCATTTTTATTAACCAAATCATCTTTTTTTTTCTTCATCAATTTAATATAAAATGTCACTCAAATAGTGACATTATGTTGTTAAGAGACGTTACTGATCAAAAGGATTTAATATATCCATATTTGTTTCATCGTCAGGCATAAGAAAAGTAAAAGGCGAAGCGATTACAGATAAGAAAACATTAACTTGTGAAACCAGAAATAAAGTCTCTACATATGTATTTAGTATAAAACGGTTTTCACCAAGTAAGAGCAACAACAATCAATGAATATATTAAGCTTAGACCCAATGCTCCATTAGTATTGGGCGAGTCAAATAACATAGTAAAAGCTACATGGGAGGTAGTCAGTGACACCTTCGGATAAAAAAAATCTGGACGCAGCAAGTGAGTTATGGTAATGAATTTTCATAAAAATGTTTTTAATAGCAAATATGGGTGTGTTTTTTTAAGAAAGCAGGCATCAAATTTGGTTACCAGTATAACCTATATAATAAAAATAATGTGCCATGTTTCTTTAAAATAACTTTATTGTTTGAAAATGTATACAAATTTCCGAAATTATACTTAAAGTGTTCCCCAAAAAACATGTTTCTAGGTCAACCTTATAGGTTAATAGCAAATTGAGCTATTCAAAGATGAAGCATTTGATCAAAATTCGCTACCATAACGCACTTGCTGCGTCCAGAATTTCTTTTCTTACAAACATGCATTATATTTCGATGGAAAATTCAAAAATGCAATAACATAAGACGTGTTTGATTAAAAAAAAGAAGAGAATTTGTATCACCAGCGACTTATGGGCCACCCTGTGATTTTAGAAATATTTTTTTAAGATGTAGCTCAAGACACCCTATAATTAATGTATACAATTTTTTTTCGTATCTTGTATAATAACGGATATATTGAACTTTATTGATTTTTTTACGAAAATTCGACAAAAATTATATACCATTAAACGAAACTCTATAGTTAAGGCAACTGCCAAGCATCAGAGAAAGGGTCTATTTTAAATGAATTTTCTGGAAATATTTTAGTAAAATGAAGGACAGTGACTGATGAAACTAAGACTTCAGGGTTTGTAAAACATACTTCTTGAGACATTTTCTTTCCATAGCCCGTATTTGATTAAAGTTCTTTGCCTAAATGTTGCCAATTTTGACGTTTTAAATCGCAACTTTGACGTTTTGAGGAAAACCCCAATTAATTTTTATTTAAATGCCTATAACTTTTTTGTCTTTTGATCTACAGAGCTAAATTTTGGTAGGTAACTTACATATAATGATATAAACTCGCGTATCAAATGCGCTTACTTTGTTAATTCGGGAGATATAATTTTTTTTCGAAAGAAAACACAAAACTTTCCGGAAAAACCTGGGCTGATTTTCCTGGCTAACGAACTTACCCAAGCCATTTGCAAAAGGAAGGTACTCACCAAATTTAATCAAAATCGGCCCATTATTTTTTGAGTTATCGGTGTGTATATATATATATATATATATATATATATATATATATATATATATATATATATATATATATATATATATATATATATATATATATATATATATATATATATATATATATATATATATATAAACATATAAAAATTGAAACTGACCCCGGATATGTGTTCTAGGGGGCCTAATAAGCGCTCATTGGAAGAAATTTTTTCAAAATTCAAAAGTCGGGATCTCCTCATTAGTGATTTTTTTTTAAGAAAATTCACTAAAAAAGCAGATTTAGCTGGAAAATTTTACAGGCGTAACCAGAATGCAGCCAGTGTTTTAAATGATTTTAACAACCACTTTGAGTATTGTCAAAACTATAAATAAATCATCTTAATATTCCAACTAAAAAGTAAATAAATGTATGTACATGTGTCCAACAGACAGATATGAAGTTTTCAAGGAGATGATGGCGTTGAAAAACACACGATCAACCAGCTGCGATAGCATTACTGTGGAGCTCCTAAAACATTGTGCTCCAGATATTGTAGAACCACTGTCGCAAATAATAAACTCCTGGTTTCAGTGTGAAAACTTTCCTGAAATGCTTAATGAGCGCAAATTGTTCCGGCATTTCAGAAGGGTAAGAGAAAATTACGACAAAATGATACAACTATAGCCGTACCTTTAAATGAAGCAAAAATCATCGAAAAGATTATTCATAACAGATTATATGATTTTTTGCTGAATAACAACATTACAAATAGACAAAATTCGTTTATGAAAAAAATAACAATTACCAGAGCTATTTATCAGGTCTCGGAAGAGTACTGGAGGGCATTTAAATGGATATATATATATATATATATATATATATATATATATATATATATATATATATATATATATATATATATATATATATATATATAGAGAGAGAGAGAGAGAGAGTGGCTCATGTATTCGTGTATCTGTCAAATTCCTTCGACTGCGTGAGTGTTGACATATTTCTCTCTAAATTGGAGTTGTGGTGTGGCTCCCTTAAATTTACTCAAAACATATTAGGCGGACAGAAAGCAATGTATCAAGGTTACTGATATGAAAGAAGGGGTTTTTTATTCAGATTACTAAGTAACGTGCGCGGGAGTAGCTCAAGGCAGTACCCTGGATCCGCTGTGATTTATACGAACGCGTCGCCTACTCTAACAGAAAACAGAGTTACACTATATGCCAATGATACAGATACATCTGTGGTAGTCAAGGGTCCTTCTGCTGACGCTGTGCAAAGTAAGGTGTTGGTGAGCTTGGGTCACTGGCTTTGTCAGCATAGTATGATACATAATGTCAATAAATCAAAAATAATAAACTTTCCATGCACTAATCGGGGTAAGTTGACAGTTAGCATGCTGGCAGACTTACCTCTGAGGCCACCATAATACCCCTAGCCCTAGTACTAGATGAAAAAGTTAACTGTAAATATCATGTTGATGAAATATGTAGTAGAATAAGTGCCAATATATATATATATATATATATATATATATATATATATATATATATATATATATATATATATATATATATATATATATATATATATATATATATATATATATATATATATATATATATATGAATTGAAAATACTCTCATGTTGTAGATATGACTGATTCCTGAACGCAATAGGCAGTTGTATTTTGGGGAATTTCACAGATGCACATCGTGTGTTTGGCATACAATAAAAAAAGTGTGTGAGAGCAACAGATCATCTAAAAAGTAGGGATTCCTGTACGCAATTTTTGAAGACCAGAATATTCTTACCTTTGCATCAATATAGATACTTGAATGTGCTACTTATGTCAAAAAATAATTGAATTTGAATAGCTTACAGGGTAACCACTGCCATAGCACGCGAAACAGATTGCGTCTAACCAATATTAGTACTAAACTCAGTTTCATACAAAATAAGGTAAAATAGCAATTAATAGAGATATATAACAAAATACCAAACATCATTAAACAGTTATCGCAAAGCAAATTTTAAAGCACACTTAGGCAAATGATAGTTCAAAAAACTTATTACGCAAAAAGAATTTTTGAACGATCGGCATTTATAAAAACTGGAATTTATTCTGTGATATATAGGTATATGTACTGATTACTTATGTACATGTTATGTGTTTGAAATTATATACAATAAAATTTCTGTGATACACTGTAAGTTTTAAATGGTATAAATTATAGTTTGTCATTTTGTGTTTTACAGTGTAAATGTTTTATACAATTAGATCTAGAATTTTATATTTTTACTTGTTATATATGTGAGTGTGTGTAATATATATACAGGGCTTTCATTAATTCCCGAACCCCACGTGACCGGATTCTGTCTCTCTCTCTTAGTGGAATATGATTTTATGAGTTGACAGTCAAAAAGTAAAGTTACTAAATCAATTGACAATTGACAGTTCAGTAGATTGGCGCTCAATTCCCTTTTGACGGTTATTTTGTATGTATATTGTGCATTTTCCAAGTTCAACCAGTGTTTACCTTCTTCAAATAATTATCTATCTGTTGGACAATAAAAATAAACTGTTTTTATAAAAACTTAGCATTTTCATTGCGTTTTTACGTAAGTTAAAAGTGTAGGTATGTTAAGGTTATGTTGTTGACGATATTCGACATCGCATGGAACGAAGCCAAATCTGTTCGTCGGTAATCTTCCCAAACAGGTACATATTTGTTACATGTTACACAAGACACATTCTTAAAACCGTAGATTAGAAGTTTCGATAATCGGACCTCAATTTGTGTACGTACATTACAAAATTTTGATATCTACAAAAATTTTTAATTTATATATATATATATATATATATATATATATATATATATATATATATATATATATATAATTTATATATATATATATATATATATATATATATATATATATATATATATATATATAGTGTGTGTGTGCGTGCGTGCGTGCGTGCGTGCGCGCGCGTGTGTGTGTGTGTGTGTGTGTGTGTGTGTGTGTGTGTGTGTGTGTGTGTGTGTGTGTGTGTGTGTGTGTGTATTTGACGTGTTCTGTGCTCTCCTGGGCGATTTGAATAAAAGTTGTGTGTCTATCTATACTAGGGATGGGCACCTAATATCGATGTTTTTGGAATATCGATGTTTTCCATTGAACATCGATGTTTATAACATCGATGTTGTAATTTCGATGTTATATTTTTAACATCGATGTTACTTGTAATCATCGAAACATCGTTACGTATCCCACAAATCCTGTTGCAAATGCATATCGTTTGCAAATTTAAAAAAATGTCTTGCTATTGTTTGACGACAGATATATGGACAGATATGCAATGTAGAAGTTTTATTGGTGTTACTATGCACTTTGAAAATAATTCCATAAATTCTGTTGACTTAGGTGTATATCTTTTAGATGAACGGCATACAGCCGAATACATTTCAGGAGTGTTAAAACGTATATGTCAGGAATGGGGTATCCTAGAAACTAAAGTTACTACTGTTGTTACGGATGGAGCGGCCAATATGACAAAAGCTATTGAGGAAACGTTTTCCAAAAAAAGACACATTCATTGCTTCGCTCATCAAATAAATTTGGTTGCTGACAGAGCTATAAAATCTATTTCGGAATTGTGATCAGTTATATCTAAATTAAAATAATTGTAACGTGGTTTAGGCATTCAGTAGTAGCTGCTGATGAATTACGGAAGGCACAAACAAGCGACCATAAACCTGAAAAAAAATTAATACAAGAGATATTCACCCGCTGGAATTCCACATACTACATGATTAATCGTTTTCTTGAACTGCGGGAATACATAAATACCATAGTGAACAGACATCCTTCTGCCCCCACAATGGTTACAGCCAAGTCTTGCAATCCCTCTCACGTATAATTTGGAAAAAGAAGTTTCACACATTGAATGTGATGTAAACGACACCTTAGGTATTTCACTAAAAGAAGCACTTCTCCAAGAATGTAGGAAACGATTTTCTGCTGTTGAACAAGTCCAACAATTAGCCGTGGCAATCTTGCTGGATCCGAGGTTCAAAAATATTTATTTTAAGATTCCTCATAATGTTGCAGCAGCAGTTAATCTAATACAACAGTTATCACTGTTAGCAGAAACGCAATGAGATGATGACCACAATCGCCAAATAATAGAAAGTGAAACGACAAATAATAAACAGGACACGGGTAAGTAGGCTAGATTGTCACAATGATGTTTGGTAAAAATTTTAACATAATTATAGGTACTCCAAAGGGCAATATATGGGCGCATCATTCTCAGTTAGTTCAAAAGAGTGCTTCACAAGAAAAAGAACAATTAAGCGAAATGTCTTTGTATTTATAGATTCCTCTAATTAATCTTACCAAGAATCCACTGAAATGGTGGTCAGATAATAAAAATGTATATCTCCATTTATACACTGTCGTGAAGAAATTCTTGTCCATAGTGGCGACTTCTGCACCCGCAGAACGTTTATTTTCCAAAGCTGGACAGACAGCCACGCAAGGAAGAAACCGTTTAACTGGAGAACACTTGGGCAAAATATGATTCCTTCAGTCCATTGACAGAGATTACTGGAGTATATAAAACTGTATGGTGAGATTATCAGTATTATCACTAATATTGGTGAATTATATATATAATATATATATATATATATATATATATATATATATATATATATATATATATATATATATATATAAACAAAGTTATTAACAGTTTAAAATTAAATTTGAAGTTTACTTTTTATTATTAGTCATTAGAAGTGAAGTTTTTCTATTTTTGTTTTACACATTCTTTCTTATTTTATTGCAGTACAATAAACATTTATTTATTTTCGTTTGCACTTATTTTTGTATCACTTGCACCTGCCATAATCTGCATCGGAATATGTTTCCATTTTCTAATGCCTACAAAACTACAAACTATTTTTTTTTCTCGGAAGAACATAGAATTATAGAATTGATAAATTCACAATTATTTTGAAAACATCGATGTTTCCCAACATCGATGTTTTCCAGCCGATGTTTTTCCTACCATCGATAGTAGGTTTCGATGTTAAACATCGATGTTAACATCGATGTTTTAAGAATTGTGCCCATCCCTAATCTATACTAAGGTTATAGTATTGGCATAGTATTTTAGTTTTACCTATATAAGAGGCTGAAATACGAGCATTATTTATTACAATGTTGATTTTAAAATGAACTACAAGGCTTATTAAAGTTTCTTACATATAAAAAATCAGTTTGAGACATGAAACTTAAAACCATAAGTCTTATTATTTCAACTAAATTAAACAAATGACTAGGTAGGGGGTGAATTCGTCAGCATTTATTACAAGAGGGTAGCAACACACCCCGCACCATGCACCCACAGCTATACCTACAACATACCGTTATTCCAACAATAGCCCATCCGCACCCGTAATACCTGTAATTGGAACATCCTGTATATAATATGTGCCATACAATGAGGGTGCTAAATACGGAATTGACCTGCTATTAACACCCTGGTTTATAATTATAGGGTTTAAAGGGGATATGCGGGTCGACGAGGCTCCGGGAGCTCGCGACGTCAGCACATCCCCTTTAATGCCACCCCTGCTCTGTCTGCTCTAATCGGTAACAGGCCAACAGGCGTTCCTCCCTTCATATTCTCTTTAGTAAATCTTCTATTTGGACGATTTCAGTCGGAGTGTGCGAATTTTCGCTTTTACTTGCACTTTTCTATGGTAGTAAACAAGGATGATTTTGTTGTGCATGCCCGTGTTTCGGGATATAAGGTGGTTTTAGAGAGAGAACCGGGTTAGTTTTCTATGTATAAATATTATAGGACGGAGAGTATTGATTTTGTGTGTAGACGAGCTGCTTTCGAACAAACTGAATGAGATTATATAATATTAATGAAGATTCGCCTTTCAATTTTAACTTGAGACAAGGCACTTTCCTATATGAAAAGACGTGGCATACATCTTGTGAGTATTTTTAGAAAATAGGGAGGACTTAGATGGATATTTATGCTTTTCTTAATTCGACTACTTTTCATTTTCATGTTTCAGCTTCCATCGACGGTGTCCCTATCTGTCTTTTATTTTCTTTTAGTGAATTTTTATTTAAAAAATTCACTCATAGAGAGGTATCGATGGTGAGACTTTGCAAAAATTATTTCAAATGAGTGCGAACTAGGACACCTAGAACCCATATCCGGAGTCAGTTTCAATTTTTATATGTTTATATATATATATATATATATATATATATATATATATATATATATATATATATATATATATATATATATATATATATATATATATATATATATATGTATGTATGTATCCAACCGCTAACTCAAAAAATAATTAACCGATTTCGATGAAACTTGGCAAGTGCCTTTCTTTTATTAATGGCTTGGATGAGTTCGTTAGTCAGAAAAATCGGACGGGGTTTTCCGGGAAAATTTTGAGTTTTCTTCCTAAAAAAAAATTTTTTTCTCAGAAAGTAACAAAGCTGTTTTAATGAAATTTAGTATATATGTTGCCTCAGGAGAGATTGTACTGCGTACCAAAATTCAACTGTCTAAGTTTAGAGAAAATTGAGTTATTGAAATTTTAAATTTTCTTTTGAAACAATTTTTTTTCTCCAAAAATTACAAAGTTATTTTAATGATGATAATGGATATCTTGTCCTAGGAAATACCTTACTACATACCAAAATTAAACTTTCTAAGATTATAGAAAACTGAGTAAATCAAATTTTTATAGCTCACTGCAGTGTTAAAATCAATGGTATTTGCCTCACTATGTTAAACACGTGCGTGGGGGACTGACCGAATTCATTCCCAGTTGCTTTGATCTTCTCATATTCTCTGAACATGTTAAAAGTTCCGGAAAAATTTTGAGTTTTCTTTCAAAAAAAATTTTTTTCTCCGAAAGTAACAAAGCACTTTTAATGAAATTTACTATAATGTTGCCTCAGGAGAGATCTTACTACGTACCAAAATTCAACTTTCTAAGTTTAGAGAAAATTGAGTTATTCAAATTTCAAATTTTCTTTCGAAAAAAAATTTTTTCTCCGAAAATTACAAAGCTATTTTAATGAAATTTTGTGGATATCTTGCCTTAGGAAAGACCTTACTACGTATTAAAATTAAACTCTCTAAGTTTATAGAAAATTGAGTTATTTAAATTTGAAGCATTTAATAAAAATTCACTACCATAACGCACTTGCTGCGTCCCGAGTTTTTTTGTATTTAGTAGTATTATACAATGTTTAATTATACCGTGTAGCAATGGGCACAAATCACCCATAAACGCGTTTTTCTGCGGTCTATTTTATTTCTTGTATACCAACATGTTTAGCTACTAACCTTCATTCATTAGCTTCTGAAAAGAAGACAGTCGTTGACAACATTTTTTTGATAAAAAGGTGATATTTTTGGAGCCTGATTATTTCCCACCAGAGGAAGTTGGTAGCTAAACATTTTGCTAAATGCCGGTGTTGCATAACGCCTATAAATACTTCAAACTTGTTTTGTTAAATAAAAAATATTACGCGTTTACATCAGAAACTCTATGATTTCAGCTGCTGCCAATCCATCGCAAAAAGCGTGTATTTCAAATAAATTTTCTGCAAATATAAACGAAGACCAATAGCTGTCAAAACAACGTTTAGAACCCTGTTAAACACACTTTACGCTATTGTTTCAGAATCTGTTTTAAAAAAATCATCAACTTTAACGTTTCAAATCATCACTTTGACGTTTTCACAAGAAAAACCATAATTTTTTTGGATATATTTTGACCTTTGTGCGCCAAAAAACGTAATCGTCGTCTGTAATATTTAATAGATTTCGTTAACCACATAATCATTTGGTCTTGTGCCCTTTTTAGCAAACACTGGATTCCAGTGCGACCAACATTTTTTTTAATTGCTTGTAAGGTTTTTTCTTTTAACTTAAGAGATCTGAATCTTGTCTGACATGTATCATACGTTATATAGGAGCAACTTGCGTGCCAAACGAATTTAGTATCAAGGAATCTTTTTCTCGCCAATAAGGAATTCAACTTAGACCTGATGAAGTGGTCCATCAAGTCATATGTTTAGTGAAAATTACTTACAATGCTACCACACTGTATTAAATAGCAATTTGTATATACTATCAGGGAGTTTTATAACTAAAAGAGAATATAAGTTTTTGATATGTGAACATGAAAAAAAAATGACAAAGGCCCAGGAACATCAATAGAAAGACGAATAAACGTCCCCTAGAAGGTGAGAAAATAAAGATTTGTGCAAAATAAATTGAGTGAAGGGATATAAAATTTGTTGGACATATTTTTGAACATAATAGCTTTCTAACATTATTTGAAGGACTAACACTCGGAGAAAACGGAAGAGGAAGACCGAGAGGAAAACTTCTGTAAACATGGCGCAATTGTTGAAGTGCTAAACCTGATAAAAGTGGAGACGAAAGCATACACAGTTGGTTAACTCAAAGGACTCAGTGCTATTTGTATAAAAAATGAATTTATACGAAACTATAGATATAACATTCCAATAATAATCTCAATTAATATATTTAAGCTTAAAAGAGACTTCTTACAACGTCATTATTTAAATTAGGGTTGTCAGATCTTCTATATTTAATAAAACTGTTCCAACATATAGAAGCCAATTATTTTATATTTCGGTGTTTCAGAATATTATAAAATTTGGATTATTGGTACAGTGTGACAACACTGTGTTTGTTATGGAGAGGGTTGATTATCAAACTGAAGATATAGTAATAAATACAGACGTGGAGAATCTTTCTCTAGCGTCACAAAGGTTTGTTTTCTTTTCTGTAACCGTTTCGCTGTTTGGCAGAAAAAAAAAAAAATTTGTGAAGTCAGCGAAACAGTCCCCACGTCTGTATTTAGTTTGTAACGATTTCAACAAGTAAAGGCAACAATAATTAATGAACAACAATTAATGAATATAGTAGTACTAATATTTTAATCAGTACGGCATATAATTTTTCAAAGTGCAGATTTTCCCAATATTTTTAAAAGCTGTCTCTTGTTTTAAGCATTTCGGCGACTTCCGCTTTTTGTAGAATGCGTATTTTCTATTATGGGGACAAGTAGAACGATTCCAGGAATTGATGTTCTACAGCACTGATTTGGACAGAAATGCTAATAACAATTAATTTTAAAAGGAATTGGCTAATAAGTACACTTTGGAGACCCCAATTCATCACAATAAAATTTTTCGACCTAACGATCGTTTTGTTAACAAAGTCAGCGTCATCAGAGGTTTTATTCATAATTCATTATTTATTAACTTTAGTTTTTTTAGTTATTCATCCCTCTGATGGCGCTAACTTTGTTAGCGAAACGATGGTCAGGTCTAAAAACTGTATTGTGGCGAATTGGGTTATCAGTGCTCATCACAGGTTCCAATCTTCACTCTTTGAACGAATTGGCTAATTTTGTTGATTTAGTCAGACAATAAAATAGTTTTGGCAGATATGCAAAAAAATTCAAAGTAAGGGTTTTAAGGTTTTTTATTTTACTATATTTTTTCGAGTTATTTTTATAGTCAGAAGAAGAGGACGGAGTTGCAATGTTCAGTTTAAATCATTATTTTATGTTTTATTTGTCAGGTTTAATTTAAAATAAAATGTTTAATCGTTATTATTTTATAGCCTCGATGGCAAGGACAAGTCGCTCTGGACCCAAAGTCCGTGGGTTCGATTCTCAGCAGAAGCGTAAAATTATTTTTCAGTACATACCGTAAATTAAGATCAATCGAGGTGGTGGCACTGTCTTTGAACAAGTTGAAAGTCTGCAGGTTCCGTCCTGCGAGGTGGCGTAAAACCATCAGTCCCGTGTATCATACGATGTTGGGGACGTTTAAGATCCCTACCCTGCTTACAGAAAGGAAGGCCTTTGGAAAATTTTCCAGGAATAGTGAGATGAAACAACATTGTGTACCTGTGTTTGGTGAAGAATCAGATCATTGTAGGGATTGCCTGTTTTTAGCGAAACATGGTACAAAACTTGTTTTTTCGTGACATTTAAAACAAGATAATCAAAGCTGTATTACGACCCGCTGTTTCGTAATATTATCTTTATTCCTGGAGTTTTATAAGCTATCAATGTTTTATCGATGCCGAGTTAATTAAAGCTATTAATTTTTATTCAATATTGCCAACTAGTTATTCGAAAAGGACGTTTTTCCATTCTTCAAAGTGGGAGATAATCTTATATGGTTGTTTTATAAATAATAAACGGATTTAAATATATGTAAAATATACAAAAAAAGCCGTTAGTTCTTTGATGATCACCCGCTGGGATATAATATAGAATGTTGAGGTTAGAATGTTAAATAGATTTACTTTAGTGTTGGATAGTAGTTAAATTTATGTTTACTGTTTTCTAATGTATTTATTATTTTTTAATATATGACTATAATAATCTTATAAAGCTTGAGATACAGTATATCGTATTAAATTCAGATTTTACGATTAACTTGATTCAGCTTGAATGCTAATACGTCTATAATAAAGATATTATTTTTAAATAATTGATTGAATCAGATGTTACTTTGTGGTAACTCATTTTACAAAGAAAAACCTCCAAAGAATAACCGAATACATCAAAGACTGCAATTTGAAGTGTATGGACGACCCTGAAAGAGCCGATAATTAGATGTGCAAAAAAAGATGCAGTGGCGAAACGAAAATTGAATGTTTTAAGAGAAATGCGTGATGAAATAAACAGTAATAAAAGCTGTGGGTAACAAAACAGAAGCATATAGAAAATGATAAATGACAAAGATGTGAGAGGGAAAGAGAAGCGCCTGGTACAATACAGAAAAAATAGAGAAGCCAGTGACAGTAAGCGAAAACTGAAAGTAAAAGAAGCTGGAAAAATGCTGAATGATTTTGACAGCAACAAGAAATTGTTTTGGAAGTGGATATAAAAAGAATTATAAACCGACAAAAACAATATGATTGAGGTGAAAGCACAGAATATGGACATGATATGAGACGAGGAGGGTGTGAGAGAATGCTGGAAAGAATATCTTGGGGAAGCAATAAGGATCATCAGGATGATCTGCCGATTGTCAAGCATAAGTAACGCTGTGTCGATTGCAAGTCAGAATGTGAGACTGCTGAAGTACATGAGGTATAAAAAATTCTGGACGCAGCAAGTGCGTTATGGTAGTGAATTTTCATTATAATGTTGCAAAAATGTCTTTTAAATAAAAGGCATGGAATTTGGTACAACCTACATATAGTAGAAACAGTACCGTATTTTCAGAATAACTTTATTGTTTGAAAAAGTACAATAATTTTCCTAAAATAAACATTAAATGTTCCAGCAAAAACTGGTCCGATTTTCCTGGGCAACGAACCTTTTCAAGCTATTTACACACTTGCTAAAATATAATTATCCACAAAAAGCTTTTTAACAAAGATTTTTAAAAATGTTTGTATGAAAATTTGCAAACAATCTCCTTAACGAAAATTGCCATTTTCTTTACAAAAATTGGTTAAAGTAATGTTACACAAAAATTATGTTTTTTTTTACGAAAATTTACTAAACAATTATTTTTCACGAAAATGTGAAATAATTTTTTTTCCAATAACTTATACATTTATTATTACCAACACTTCACAAAAAATCTTCCAAAAATTACTTTCAAAAACACAACCATTTTACATAATATTTTTGCACAAAAATTTGTTAAAAAATACATAATATTCAAATTACATATTATTATTATTATTATTATTATTATTATTATTATTATTATTATTATTATTATTATTATTATTATTATTATTAATATTATTATTCTGTTTATTATTATGTTCATTACCTTAAATTATACAATATGCCTATACAAAAAGTCTAAGACTTGTGGTGTAGTGTGTGTGACGTCAGATTGCACTGGCTGCGGTATGGTTACCATTCGCACATTTTAAAAGCCTTTTGTTACAACTAGTATGTGAATTCAACAGTTCATATGCATTCTGTCATGGTGCATTGAAATTTGTTCCAACATGGAGTTTTGGATATTTTTTATTTGTATAATAATATTAATAATGGTGCTTTTTATGCTAACTTAAGCCTACTTAAGATCTAGATACTACTTAAGGGATTTAGACAGGGACACATATTCTTCATGCCAATGGGGCCTATCATGGCAACTTTTCTCTTTGACATACAGGAGGGCCACTGACGTCATGGGTACATATAAAGGATAGACACAAATGACACATAAACTTAAAGCCTAGTTTTTTTCATATTTTTAGTTGGAGTTTTTTAATTAACTTATATATAAGCAAATATATGTTTTTATTACTTTCCATTTGTAGAAGTTGTCCCAAATTAAAGGGTTGCTCAACGTCTTTTAAGTTGTGTATTCTGTTTAGGAATTCATTTCTGTAATCCCATCCAATTGAACACTCTAGTAAAACATGTTGTGCGCTTCCTTCTTCACCACATTCGCAATATGGGTCATTTTTAAGGTTGAGTTTGTGTAAATGGGTAGGTATCAAGGAGTGGTTAAATCGCAAACGACATATGCTAGTTACTAATCCTCTAGGATATCCAGCAAACCATAACTGACAAGGTAACTTTGGTACAATTCTTTTATAAAATATACCTTTATCGTTTCTGTGATATTCAGTTTCCCACAGCTGTCTTTGTTGTCTAAAAAATAAAGTTTTTATGTCTGTCCATGGACAGGGATATTCTAAAAGGTTTTCACAATTTAAAGCTTCTTTAGCCATTCTGTCCACAGTTTCGTTATTTGTAATCCCACAATGAGCTTTGATCCATGCAAATCTAACATCGATCTCCATCTCTTCTAACTCTATTAAAATGCGGATAATCTGAATTATTAAATAATTGTTTTTATAGTTGTAGTAGAAGTACTTTAGTGAATCCGCACAGCTTTTGCTGTCAGTCAAAATTAGAATATTTTTATTTCCAATATTTTTTGTATATTTTAGGGCTTCTATTATAGCTATTGTCTCTGCTGAAAAAATACTCATCTTACAATCTAAACGGTATTTGAAATTTTTATTCAGTTGAGGATCGTAAACAGCACAGGCAGTTCCCTCGTTTGATTTAGAAGCATCTGTAAACAACTGGTAGGATGTTTTATGAAACTCCTCTATATCACTATTAAACATAGCGTTTCTTATTTGTGTCAGGTACTGGGAATAATCTCTCAAAATTGTGACTGTAATATTTGGAAGAACAGATGGAAAAAGCTGATAAACTGGACATATGTTAGATCTGTATATGTTCTCACCGGTTTGTTTAAAATCTTCATAACAGGAGACTAAAGCAGGGGATTTCTTTTTGACCCAATACAAATTTGTCAGATCCAACAAAAACAGCTGGTGGACCTTGTCAATAAGACTACTGTTGTTGGCAAACATTTTTGCTATAAAACGACAACCTAGTATTTGCCTTCTGTAAGCTAACGGCATTTCGTTACATTCGGCCAGCATGTTATCTATAGGAGTACTTCTAAAGGCCCCTAGACATATTCTGATACACCTATTTTGAATTACATCTAATTTACTTAAATGTGTACGTGCCGCTTGTTGGTACAGCATACTCCCATAATCTAAAATGGACCTTATATATGATCTATACATCAACAGTGCTACCTCCACGTCTGCTCCCCATGTAGTGTGTGTAGTTGACCTTAGTATATTGATGCCCTTCTCACTACGCTTTATAAGATATTCTATGTGGTGTCTCCACAATAATTTTCTGTCTAAAAGTATTCCTAAATACTTAACATATGGTTTTATAGGTATTATAGTGCCCGCTATATCTATGTATATCGGTTCAATACTTCTTTTCCTAGAAAAAATACACGATTCTGATTTAGCAATAGAGACTGACAAACCATTGCGGAAACACCACAAAGATAGTTTCTTAAATACTATTTTCACTAGATCTATTGCCTTTTCAATGTCATTGTTACTAGAATAAATACATATGTCATCAGCATAATACAGAGTATCTGCACCTGGTATTTTAATATTGTCATCTATATCTAAGGTGTATATTATATACAGAATAGGACTAAGTTTCCCGCCTTGTGGTAATCCTCTATTTACTTTACGGGGGCCAATCAAATTATTGTGTACTTTAAAATAGTTAATTCTATTAGTGTACAATTTTATGATTTTTCTTGAGAAAGCACAAGGTAATCCTATGGCTAGCATTTTCTTGTATAAAATATTTAAATTTATGTTATCGTAAGCGCTCTCTATATCGATAAACAGCGCAACCAAAGACTTGTTATGTGAGAAAGCTAGATTAATATCTGAAACCAGATGTGAAATGTTTCCTATGGTTGAATGTTCTTTCCTAAAGCCAAATTGTGATTTCGGAATCTTCTCACACTGCTCTAACCATGCCTCTAATCTATTTTTTATGAGATTTTCATAGATTTTCAGGACACATGAAGCCAAAGATAACGCTCTATAAGACTCTTTTTTTGTGGGATCTTTTCCAGGTTTCAGCATGGAAATAACTATATATATCTTCCAGATTTCTGGAATTTCTTCTGTTATCCATATGCTGTTATAAAGACGCACCAGCGTCAGTTTTCCTTCTTTAGATAATTCTGATAACATTTTGTAGTGTATGTTATCAATACCTGGAGCAGTATTTTTATTATTTTTTAAACACTTTTCCAATTCTAACAGAGTGAAATCTTTAAGCAAAATGTGTTCCTCTTCCTCGTCCCTAAATGTTATTTGTTCTTGAACCCATGGTGGGGCTAACTTGTGAAAAAATTCCTCCATGCATTCGTTTAGCTGAAGGCTTATTCTTGGAGTCTGAAATGTACAAGAAATTTTTTTAATTTGTTGCCATATATTTGTTATGGAAACATTTCTGTTTAACTGGTTGCAGTAATCTTTCCAGCATCGACTTTTGCTATTTTTTATTGTTCTCTTTGTTATAGCTACTGCCCGATTGTAATTTGTAAAATTGGCAGCACTAGGATTTCTTTTGTACTCTCTCAAGGCTTGCTTTTGGTCGTATATTGCTATTTTACATTGTTCATTCCACCATATTTTTCTGAATTTTTTATTAAATACTTTACTTTTAATGGGGATGGTTTGACTACTAACGTCTAATATAATAGAATATAAATTTTCATAACTTATAGTTTCCCCAATCACCACTACTGCTTGATCAAACAAATGTGAAAAACAACCCCATTCTGCATTACTTAAATCCCATTTATATTTGTAGTTTTCTAACAAGAATGAATATGCACTGTTTTCGTTAATAATATTACTAGTTTGAATATTGAAATTGTCACTTGAAATATCTCTATTCACAATAGTTTTATATGAATATGTTATCGCGTAATGATCTGATCCCAATGTTGTCTCGTGTACATACCAGTTGTCAATTCTTGGCCCTATTTCCGGGGAACTCAATGTCAAATCCACTGCTGATTTATTAGTTGAGTTTGGTTTATTCAGTAAAGTTTCATGCCCCGTATTATGAAAAATTAATCTGCTATTATCGATAGCCTGAAGCAAATTTCTACCTGCTGTATCACTCCAAGTACTACCAAAGGCAGGACTATGAGCATTGAGGTCCCCGGCTAAAATAAAAGGTGAGTTAAGACTTCTAAGAAATGTTTCCCATCGATTACTCGAGATAATATTATTGGGTGGTGAATATACTGAATATATATCTAATTTCGACATTTCAGTACCCAAATACAATCTGGCGCCCACGCACATTAAGCCCTCAATATGAGGTATGTCTCTTATTTCTAAATGTAGTATTGAATTTTTAACTATAAGTGCTACTCCCCCAAAACCGTCAGCTCTATCTTTTCGCAGTAAGTTATAACCCGAAAATATAATATTATTTGTTATTTTTAACCACGTTTCGCTCACAATAGCAATGTCTATGCTATGATCATACAAAAATTTTTCTAACTGTCCTTTATTAGACACTATTGATCTAGCATTCCATTGCAATATATTTAGATTATACATTGCGACCACCTAAAATTTGTAATATGCTGTCCTTAACGTCTTTATCTATCAACTCAAAGCTATTATTAACATTTATCATTTTATCTTTTATAAATATATAAATTCTGTCTGCCATTGTTTCTATACTAGTCAAGTCTTTTAGGCTAGTAGGGTTGCTGTGACAGGGATTCGATGTCTGAGATATAACGGATGTAGAGGGTAATTTTGGAAAAGATACAATGTCTCTGTGCTGTTGCGACATACCTGACCGATTATAATATATGCCTTCTGTTCTTTTACGTTTTGGTTGTATTTTTGTAAAATAACTATTTTTGTGTGTTTGAGTTGTTGTATTTTGACCTATTATATTATTTGTTTTAAGAGGATAGGCATAACCTGTGTTATACCTTTCTATGGCAGATTTAAATGAAATATTTTCTAGTCCCATCATATTTTTAACAGCTTTTTGTTTGGCAAATTCCGGACAAACATTCCGGTCTGTAGCAAAATGTTCGCCACCACACGATGCACACAGGATTTTTTCGGATTGACATATACTGTGATTGTGTTCTTGAGAGCATTTTTTACACCGTTCTTTTCCCTTACACTGCTGACTTATATGTCCGTATCTCAAACACTTGAGACACTGGATAACTTTTTGTATATATGGCTCGACTGGAAACACAATTTTCTCAATTAAAACTTTTTCCGGTAATATTTGCCCTCTAAATGAAACTAAAACAGACTGTGTGGGCAAGTAATCGACTTTATCATTTTCAACTACTTTGCGTTTTAGTCTACGAACTTCTATTATTTTAAAATTATCAAAGTACATTGGTTTTACTAAATCTCTTAATTCTGTTTCTGAAATATTGCTATCTACTTGTCGGATTACACCTTGTCTTCTAACTAAGTACCTTGGTATGTAAACATTGTACCCATTTTCTAACAGTATTTTAGAAGTTACCAGAGCATTAGCACTATTTTTTGTTGACAGCTCTATTTTCAACTTGTTTCTACCTATACTATTTATACTTACAATATCATTGTGTGCTTGAGGAACGCTATTACGTATTAGTCTTGAAGTGCCAATGATATGTGATCGCCCTATATTTTTATTTTCATTCTCGATGTAAATATTAAATGGACCGGTATCATTTTCATCGTATAAAATTATCTCTTTAGGTAAAATATTTTTACTTTCTTCTTTTCTGTTATCAATAATAGTTTTATCATGTATCTGCATTCCACTTTTATGTGAATAAATTCCCGTATTGCTTATTTCTGATCTATTTAATAATATTTCTCCTAATTCATTACCCTGATCTCCTTTTGATTGTTGTAAAGAATTTAAAATATGAGTATTACTTACAGTCTTAGTATTATTGATACCTGACAACGTTCGTGATCCGCTAGAATTACCATAGTCATTTGATATATCAGTCTCTAAGTCATCTAAATCCATATCTATTAATTTGGCCCTATCGGGTGGTTCTTTTTCTTTCCTCGATGACATTTTCAAAGGTTCTAAAATAGATATTACTATCCTAAAATCACAATAAATTAATATCACTTTGCACACACACCGAAACAGGTCCGACCGTATCGACGTCGCAGAAGCGAATCGACTTGTGGTGTACAATAACATAATTTATAAAGTTTGATCCAGAATTCCCTGACAGCTAGTGCATACCAAAATCAACAAACTTCAAATTTTGACTTTCCAATTAAAATGACCTTTTGCTGCATGTCTCTCTTCGGATGTTTCACCACATGCCTTTATTTATAATAAGTTGTGATCTGTCCATAATACTGTCTTGACTACAATTTCTTTTTAACAGCCCATATTTTTTGCCAAATTTGTAAATTGAAAAGGTGACAGAGATTGATAATAGTGACATATCAATCACAGTATATACATATATACCTAATATGTATCTAAATTTTTGTGTGTAACTCACATTCTATAATATAAAGCCGCGCACCAAATTTGGTTGCCATATCTTTGTTATTTCCAGAGGTATAAAAATTTTCCGGAAGAAACTCTAAAATTTTCCAGGAAAAAACGGGTCCGATTTTTGTTCCTGACTAACGAACTTAACCAAGCCACATGTAAAAGGAAGGTACTCACCAAATATGATCTAAGTCGGCCTATTATTTTCTGAATTATCGGTGCGATCGATATATATATATATATATATATATATATATATATATATATATATATATATATATATATATATATATCATTTGAAGACATTTTTTCTAAATGCAAAAGTCGCAATCTCCTTATATTAGTGAATATTTTTTTATGAAAATTCACTAAAAAACCCAATACCAAAATGACTATGGAAACAAAAGAACAATCACAAAGATAAAATATTATGTTTAGTGAAAATTCACTAAAATGCTTCATAAACGTCACGTTCAATTACATCATTAAATTTGTAGTGACTTTTTTAGGAACTGAAAAACGGAAGTTTGAAATTCATGGAGAAATCTCAAAGTATGGGATGTTTGAATTTGGCTGCGTGGCTATTTGTGTTATTTAACATGGGCATTAAAACAGGTCAAGTACCAATAGAGTACCAAGTTCGGGACGCAGCAAGTGCGTTATGGTAGTGAATTTTTATTAAATGATTCAATTTGAATAACTCAATTTTCTATAAACTTAGAAAGTTCAATTTTGGTATGTTCTAAGGTCTTTCCTAACGCAACGCATTCACCACATTTGATTAAAATGACCTTGTAATTTTCGGAGAAAAATTGTTTCTAAAAAAAATTTAAAATTTGAATAACTCAAAAAAACTAGATGTGAACATCTCGAATTCCTGGTAATGCCTCTAAAAGCTCCATTTTTATCGAGAAAAATTGGAAAGTCATATATACATAGATCTCCTTGGGAACTTATTGTCCGCAATTTACAGAGATTAAAGAAAATCGACAAGATTGGGAAGGCGACAAACTAATAATAGTTTAAACTTTAAGGAAGCTGAAATCACTCCCCACTAGCATTTCCAATGAGTCAACTTTTAAATTGTAGTTTTTAAGGACAATGAACAGTCAGGAAAGATTCTACTTAATGACCAGCCCGCTGTCCGAAATCAACTCCCATGATTTTTTTACTTGGGTTATTTAAAGTATGCAGTTTATAAGACAGCTTACAAAAAAGAAAAATAGAAGTACCAGCAAATATTTTGAAAGCAGACTTTATCTTTGTCTTACACAAACAAGACTCGTTTTGAACACATCTTAACTACCTAGTCAGGTATACGGAGTAATTATTGAACAAAATGTAAAGACACCAGTATAGCGATTTATTTAAAAATATGCTGAATTATATATATATATATATATATATATATATATATATATATATATATATATATATATATATATATATATATATATATATATATATATATTGTGCGTGTGCGCGTGTGTGGGTGTGTGTGCGTGCGTGCGTGCGAGCGTTGCAATCATCCATGACCTCAGAAATCGTATTATCGCATCATGTGATATTATAAGAAACACACCCGGTATTTTTTCATAGAATACGAAGTTCAATGAGAAACAGACTAGGGTCATGCGTTCTCTCCGAAGGGGGGTATTTTCAACATTTATTATGATGATACATACTGACATTTTGTTAACGCGATAGAAGAATATGGCATGTGTCACTGGGTCAAGATTGAAACCTGTGATGAGCACTGATATTATACTTTGGGGAACCCAATTCAACACAACACATTTTTCAAACCTGACAATCGTTTCGCTAACAAAAATATCGTCACCGGGGGATGAATAAACTGGTGTGGTTGTGGTGAATTAGCTTCTCCAAAGTATGGCATCGGTGTTTGATAACGAGTTTACTAAAACTAGTTCCATGTGAAATGGATTCGTATATATTTCGACTATACTTAAAATGTAAGAATTCTAGCTACAATAGTTTAGTAGTCCTTGAAACTAGCGTTTGTATCTGCTTTCTTTTAGAGGGCACAATGCGCTTATATATATATATATATATATATATATATATATATATATATATATATATATATATATATATATATATATACAATGTAAAATATCCAGTAGATGGATGACATTTACTTAGGACATTTAAAATAAATAACATTACTGCTAATTTTTCTTTCTATCATAACATTAAAATTAATTTCCTCATGCTCTATACTTTTTAATGTGGTCCTCGTACCTTAAGAATATCAAGTTTCTACTCTACATACAGGTCCACTTCCGTTGAAATGAAGACGTTGTCGTCTCACGTACTTTTTACAAGATTCCCAAAATTAAGAAATAACTTTAAAAAACTTGCTTGCAGCTAATTAAGACCAACCATAAGAGAACAGCTTTCTCTGTATCTCACGTCCAAGTAATTCTTCTAGGTTGTTTTTTATCGCGAGAACCATCGACGAAGAACTTGGGAGTTATTGAACCCCGAGGACGAGATTATACAGAAATCATAGCCCCATAAGTTACCGGTAAAGTATGGCCAGTATGTTAATTCCAGTGTTGGCCGCTAGGGCACTTGAAAAATTCAACACACGATGGACTCGTTCCACATTTCCATCTGGTTATCTGCATGATATATTTTAATTGTTGTACGCATAAATGTCACTACTACATGGATATAAATGTGAAATGCCATGCCTGGATGGTTGCCTGGACTTTTAGAGTCGACTACGGTCAGGTGACATTATACCATATAATCTGATAATATATTTTTAGGTTATGCCGGTTGTTTTGAACCAGTCTACCTTTATTTTTATATGTATATATAAGCTTATTTTAAAAAGGTTGATGTTAAGTGTATTAGAAAAATAAATATGAAGTTTGGAACGAACCCATTTTAACTTTAAAACTTAATTCATACAGAATAAGCTAAATAGGGGAATCATTCGCTTACGCTTTTATTTGAATTGTTATGAAAAATAGTGCTGCAAATCGAATCATAACTTGTACATAGCTATGATAATTTACTCTCCTCAGAAAGACATTCGCATTAAATCAATTTAGGATCCATCACTTGACCACAAAGAAACTATTCGTATTCAGGTACCCATAAACTTCTGAACTTTATATTACTCGAGTTTTAACGAAAAAATGTCTGTGTTCACCAAATCACCCCTCATTTCTCCCCTATCGTCTGAAGCGTTCTTACCCAACAATTCAGCGTTCATCACAGTAGAACCACCACAACAGTTTATTAAGTTGTCGTCAATATAAACATAATTTTTCAAATATTTAACATAGCCAGGATATGTAATGGATCCAAATTTAATAAGCTTTGGTTCATTAATTGGAAAAGAACCATACTTTTTACATGGTTTATTACCCACATTGTCAGATGTGTTTACACTATCAGCCGCCATCTTTCAATATTGCAGATAGAGAAACCGGATTTCTTTACCTTAGATAACTCGTTCTTTTGTCAGGTGCTAACTGGATACCAAATTCGAAGATGGTATCTCAATGCGTTCGAAAGTTATTGTGCCTGCTAACAGACAGACGTACAGGCCGACCGACCGACAAAAAACTGTTCAGTTCCAGAATTAAGTTTTCTATATGTTTTGAGATGCAGTTTTAGAAAAAAAAATCGAAATTTATGTCAGATATTCGACCCCCACACATTTAATCCCAAATTTAATTTCAGCACAGAATACCAGATGTTTTGCTGACATTGAAAGTTTTCTAATAAACAAACCCTTAAACGTTATGTTACTCGAGTTTTAACCCAAAAATGTCAATTTTCACCAAATCATCCCCCATTCAGCCCCTACTCCCTGGAGCGAAGTTACCCAAAAATATTCTAAAGGTTAGTTTGCCGGGTGCTAACTGTATACCAAATTTGAAGACGATATCTCGATTGGTTCACAAGTTATCGTGGCTACACACAGACAGACATACAGACAGACAGAGAAAAAATTTTCGTTCCCAAATCATGTTTTCTATGTACTCACACTTTTTACGACGTTTAAGCGAAATAATTTTTTTTAAATTTTTGTCGCATTTTTTAAATTTTTGTCGCAGATGCCACACGTATTGACGATGTGGAAGTAAAATAATAATTTTTGGTAGATTGAGGAAAGTTAACGAAATCAATTTTTCAGTAATAATGAGTCAAGTAATAGACCTTTAACAAAGTTCAAACTTTCAAAAAATTGTAATTCCCTCAAAAAAAAAAAACGAAATAGACTTATAATGTAGGTATTTTATGAACTTTATTTGGAATTGAAACTAGAATCTGAAAATGCAATAATACAGGGCCTTCATTAATTCCCGAACCCCACGTGACCGGATTCTTTCTCTCTCTCTCTCTCTCTCTCTCTCTCTCTCTCTCTCTCTCTCTCTCTCTCTCTCTCTCTCTCTCTCTCTCTCTCTCCCTCTCTCTCTCTCTCTCTCTCTCTCAGTGGAATATGATTTTGAGTTGGCAGTCAAAAAGTAACCAACAAAAACCACTAGACTAGGGACCCCAAAATTACTGTCAATTGGCAGTTCGCTCCATTGGCGCACATTTTCCTTTTGACGGTTATTTTGTATGTATATTGTGCATTTTCCAAGTTCGACCAGTGTTTACTTTCTTCAATTAATTTTCTATCTGTTGGACAATAAAAATAAACAGTTTTTATCAAAACTTAGCATTTTCATTGCGTTTTTACGTAAATTAAAGGTGTAGGTATGTTAAGGTTGATATTCGACATCGCATGGAACGAAGCCCTACCAAATCTGTTCATCGGTAATCTGCCCAAACAGGTACATATTTACATGTTACACTACACATTCCTAAAACCGTAAATTAGAAGTTTAAATAATCGGACCTCAATTTGTTTACGTACATTACAAAATTTTGATATCTATACAAAATAAAAGTAATATTTTATTATGTTTTTAATTTATTTTCTTAAAAATCAATAACAGTACACCATACATGAACAGACTTGCTGTTAAAAATACTAAATAATAAATACATTTAAGACATTTACTGTTTCATTGATTGTTGTTGCCCTTACTTGGTGAAACTTGTCCATACTGCGTACAGACTTGGAGAATACTTCTCTGGCTTCACTGTTGGTTTTTAGTGGTGAAGGACGTAGCCAGCGCGTGAGCTAACTGGAGCAAGTGGCCCTTCGAATTCTGGAAGTTCTATAATGTTCTTCAATGCTTCTGTGACTATAGTTTCGCTGCTTGACAGCATTTTCAGAAAATGCTGTCAAGCAGCGAAACTATAGTCACAGAAGCATTGAAGAACATCCTAGAATTTCCAGAATTCGAAGGGCCACTTGCTCCAGTTAGCTCACGCGCTGGCTACGTCCTTCACCACTAAAAACCAACAGTGAAGACAGAGAAGTATTCTCCAAGTCTGTATGCAATTTACTGTTTCATCTTATTATAATTTTTATATTTTTTATAAAACCCCAAAGGAAATACGAGACGACACTGGCAACTTAGGGATTTCATTTATTCAGGTTATACAACCGTGTATGCCGGGTTGCCTAACTTAAGCGGTCACGTGGGGTTCGGGAATTAATGAAGGTCCTGTATATTAGTATTTCCAATGAAATAGTTAGGTACTCTGTGGCAAAAATAGGATGTAAAAATAATTTCGTTGTAGGTACCTCCAATAATAAATTCGTTAATGAGGAAATCGGGACTCTTAAATTTTTACTTCACTGTACTTAGTTATGAAACTAAATTTAAAAAGCCTGACGCAGAAAGTGCGCTATGGTACTGAATAAGGTATCAAAATGCATTAGGAAAGAAATACTGATGCACCCACCAAGTGCGTTATGGTATCGCCTAAAGTAAGGTAATTGAAAACTAAATTTAAAAATACAAACGCAGCAAGTATGTTATGCTAACGAATAAGACATCAATTGATGTATTATAAGAGACATGCTGACCCAATAAGTGTGTTACGGTAACGAATAAGATATCAATATGTATCATGAAAGAAATTCTGACGAAGCAAGTGTGTTAAGGTAACGAATAAAATATCAGTACGTATTATGAATTAAATACTTATGCGGGAAGAATATAACGGTAACGAATAATATATTAGTACGCATGAGAGAAATACTGACGCAGCAAGTGTGATATGATAACGAATGAGATATTAATACATACTATTAAAGAATACTGACGCAGCAAGTTCGTGATGGTTACCAGTAAGGTATCATAATACATAATAATATATTTATAAAATTTGATTCAGTCCCTGCGAATCACAGATACAATGCTTACCATAATATCTGAAGTATCTTTTTTTTCTGTTAAAAATAAAGGAAACGTAATGCACTTAACATGTGTACATTTTTACTATAACATTTACACAAGAACTAAATGTATGTCAGGTGCTACCTTGTAACGTGTTACACGTTTTACAACTTATATATTTCCATTATAACAGTTCTTGGTACATTATTACATTATTTTCTGAGTCAATGAAATGTACTATTGTCCTACTCGATGAAATTTATAATATGACGTCATAAAGTCATGGCCATAGAAACACACATATTATCTGGAGTTGTTCGTGAACATATTAATAGCGACAGTCGGTAGTT
Source organism: Tillus elongatus (assembly GCA_964006375.1). Classification (NCBI taxonomy): domain Eukaryota; kingdom Metazoa; phylum Arthropoda; class Insecta; order Coleoptera; family Cleridae; genus Tillus; species Tillus elongatus. The sequence goes on from OZ023264.1 coordinate 69,373,417, forward strand.
GGTTTCGGTATCTAATATATACTTCATTTTCGTTTGTCAGATAACATATAATTCTTTATAAGCTCATGTAGCCTTCAACTCACTCTCTTGTCAACGAAATTTTAGAAACAATAACTATGTTAAGAATAATTAGCTAAGAGAATAAGGCAGCACGCTCATGTGAGCTATCCCGTTTTGGGCAACCCCATCAGCACCATCGTTTTGGGCAGCACCATCGTTTTGGACAGCACCATCGTTTTGGCCAGCCCCATCAGCACCATCGTTTTGGCCAGCCCCATCAGCACCATCGTTATGGGCAGCCCCATCAGAACTTCCAAAACGATGATGTTGATGGGACTCCCAAAACGATGGTTCAGCACCATCGTGTTGGAAGCCCCACCAACATCATCGTTTTGGGAGCCCCGTCAACACCATGCCGTGCAGAAGCACCTGTTGCAGCAGCATTCTCTGACGTCAATCCAGACGTTTTGCCAGGAGAATATGTCCAGAGGTTTTGCTAGCCCCGAGTAGCCTTCTCGTACCCAGTTAATTCCAGGAGCACCAGCATACACAACATAGTTAAGTACACTGCTAATCTGTACATCTATTTAAATTTATTTATTTTATTTATAACTGCTACTATCTATCACAGTAAATTATAGTCATTTTGGCCTTATATAAAATCATTATTTATTAATAAATAACGTTAACTGAGTCTCGATTTTTATTTGTATATCTGACGCGACCCAAATTATAAGACATGAGCTCAAAGACTTTTCAGAGATGCATTAAATCTCATCTTGTGCCCTGAGCAGCCACAGAACTTTCTTTTAAATTTTAGTAATTTATCTTATTATTAACTTTTATAAAATAGCAGTTATAATGTTATAACGTTCTTATATATACTTTATATGTTACCATAACGCACTTGCTGTCTCAATGTTTTTGTTTATTAAGGGGGCAATGAGGTAACCATAAAACAGTGAACTATATGTAGTTCAGTTCCATTTAATTATAATACGAATTACACTACGATGTGAAAACTGGAACCTGTGATAAGCACTGGTAAGTACACTCGGAGAACCCAAATCACCACAACACATATTTAAAGACCTTACGATCGTTTCACTGACAACGTCAGCGTCATCGGAGGTTGAAACATTATACAATTTCTAGAATTTTCCATCCCCACGAATTATACTACCTTACTTAGTCGATAAAGATAAATGAAGTGAAAACACCGCGTAAACTCGAACACAGAAATTCGTGTGCGCAGGAATCTGACCGGTAAGGAGAGCTAAACTGTAAGTACCGAGGCCATCGTAAAGAATTGAGACCATCGCTATGAAAATTCGCTACCATAACGCAGTGCTGCGTCCAGCCATTTTTTAAACTATGTTCACAACTTTCGGAAATAATACGGATAGAACGAAAGTGGGTAATTGCTAAAATAAATCTGCCTTCCCCTTTCAAGCTTAAAATAATGTAATTTCGTTCGTATTTTGTGATAGCTAATTACTCTTGAACACATGTAGCATAAATTTATTAACATTATTCTAATTTGGGTCATGCATTTAACAAATTGTCGGGATATTTTCGAACAAAATTAGCTCGTACGTTTTTATATATGAGGCGAATCAATTTTCATTAAAGCCCCGTGGGTAATTTATTCTGGAAAATGTTTCGGAGGCACGTTTGTAGAACTCATTCCGGTATAAATCTTGCCCAGTGCAATAGAGAACAGTAATATAATGATATAAAATATTAAGAGCACTTAAAATGGTGAAATATGGCAGAAACTTGGACCGTTTGCAGATAAATAAATCAGGCTGTAATGAATACGGCAGTAATCACATGTTGGGGCCGTTTCGGCCGTTTGGAATCGTCCTCGATTTACATAATTACAAAATATACATGCTCCAAAAGTAATACATGTACTTTTAACATCGATATACGTAGTTTAGTGTTGTACAGCTAACAACCACGTTACTGCTACTGATTTAGAACAGATAAACACGTCAGAAACATAATTTTCAAGTGCATTTCTACATTTGCATAATCATTAATGTTGCACTAATATGATAAAATGCCGCAATTAAATGGTAATAATATGTATATGTATACTTTACGAGCTTTAAGAAATTAATTATTTTCAATTAATTAGAATACACAAGATCAAAGACTTAAATTTATATACACTATAAAACACAATGCTTAATTTCACGTGTTGGACAACTTTTGATATTAAATTCGAATTTATTGCTAGATCAATTTGAAAAAACTTTAGTGAACTTAAAACCATAAATCTAAAAGAGGTCCCAATTTCTTGCTTATAGCAGCTGGTGCTAACGCTGAATTTTTTTTTTCAAAAACACACCACGAGGGCTTACAGCCTAAATACTATCGTACCGTGGGTGCCGACAAGGAGGAAAGAGGCAACTTGTTAATTCTGGACTTGAAGGTTTGGAGGTTCGGAGGAGAAGGAAAAACATGTGCCGGCAAAGAATTTCACAACTTGGAAGTCCTCGGGATAAAAGAGCGGGCATAACAAGATGTTCTATGTCTGGTGACCCGGACAGTAAAATGGTGCATTGGCTCTGTTCCCCTGTTAGATCTGTTGGGGGCAGCAGGTGGAGGAACTATGGAAGAAAGCTCATCTGAGCACTGCCCGTGCAGATATCTATAAAAGAGAGAGAAAGGTCACCAACGGCACTCCATGAGTCTGCGATCCTCATCTAATTGGGCTATAAGAGACAAGGTTAGAATATTGTATATTTGAGTGGAGGGTGCTGTCGTCCGCGTAACTGTGAATTGGGTTGGATGTGCTAAAGCTGAACCGTGAGCGACTCCTGCATTAATTGGATACAGTTTAGAGAAATGGCCATCCACGACAACAGAAATGCTCCGGTTGGAGAGGAAATTGGCTGTCCAGGTACAGAGTTTTGGTAGTAGGCCATAGGCCGGAAGTTCATTAAGCAGCGCTGCGTGCCAGACCTGGTCAGTCAATCAGTCAGTCCCTATAAAATGATGGATATCATTTTCAAAACTAAAAACGTACGAAAGATGCTCTCTTCTACCAGGAAAGCCTCTGACCTTGACGAGATCCCAGCAATTGTTCTCAAAAAATGCGCTCCAGAACTTGCTCCTGTCCTGACTCGTCTGTTTCAGAGCACAGCCTACGTAACTGTAGGCGGACTTTTTTATAGGAGTTATTTAATCAGACAGATTGAAGTTTCGTAACTTATCAAAAAAATGTGTCAATAATTTAAGTCAAGTAACATCATCATAAATTTAGCCTATTCGGTACATTGTATTTAAGAGTTAATAAAGATTACTGTGATTATAATATGTATAAAATATTTTCGTTTTCGTCCAAAACTGGCTTTCAAGATTTTGGTACTTTTCTGTCCCTAAGGCCGAAAAAAATAAAAATTCACTAATATCAACAATAAAAAAATTCTGCTAAAAATTATAATTTTAGACACAACGCTGGTGACAAACATACAGACGTTTTAAATAAAAATGAGATGTTGGCCCAAACGTATGAAATCTGGAAACTATTGTTTCTACTAAATAATAAAATTAGTAAAACAAAACAAAATGTTAAGATGCACCGGGCGGAAATCGAACCCAGGCCGCCCGTGTGTCTCGCGAACTTTCTACCACTGAACCATGCATGCTAGTTAATAAATGGTTTGTTTACGTGGTAGTTACAGAACCGGCAACTTGCTGCCCCAGGAAATCTGATATATCCTAAAAGTAAATGTAAGTAAACAGCTAATTACAAAATTAATTGAATTTTGACTTGATAATTTGCCGGTCGTTGTAACACATTCGACTGTTTCGATTTTAGACGACGTCTTATAAAATCATCTTTATAGATACGTAATCCGATATCTCTCATTCTTTCGTATCTTCTCATATTCTTATAATAAAACACTTATGAATAAAATACATAACGTCATTGGATTTGCAAAAATAAAAATTTTGGTGCTGATTTACGAATGACAGACAGTCGCTACTTTTAGCAGCCATTTTGACGAAATGATAAAGAAATCTCATACATTACGTTTCAGTTCGAACTACGTTTTTATCTAGGATCCGAAAGGCCTGAAATGTAGGAAACTTATTCATGGATATCTATTTTAAACAAATAAATCATAAATGAATCATATTATTTCAAACACCTTATCACTGAAAACAATTTTCAAAATAAGCAAGATAGTATGACAGCTGCTGTTTCCAGGGAACATAGTGGTTAATGACATCCCCTGGTATTACCCAATTAAGAACACATAAGTTTTCCCGAGTACCTGGCTGAGGATGAAGAAAAGAGCCGTGGAAAAGAGGAGAAAAGCTGGTGAAATGAGTGCCCCGCAAACATAAAACAGTATACTTAGACACAGAGGGCAGAGATCAGGAAGAGTTCGGCGGTCCCATGCGGGCCGTATACTCCAGACATCGACTCCGCAACCACCAGAGTACAAAAAGGGAGAGTCAACTACCCCTTGCAATACGAGGATAGGTCGGAAAATTTAGATTTAAATAAACATTGGTGTAAAGGCCTTTGAGCTAGTTTTATTTTTTTCTGGTTGAGAAGAACATCTTAAGACTTGAATGACAATAAAGTTTTCATTTATGACGAAATAGCACAAATGAGTCTAAGACGCTCCTTAGCCCACTTAAAATAATCGAAATGTTTGAAAATTAAAATTATATGAAATTGCAAAAACATTACTACTTCATAACGAATTTTTTATAGGTACTACTAAAATATGGTCATATATTTTTCGAAAATTAAAACAACTTGTGTAAAAGATAACATTAAATAACACAAAAATTCTCTAACGTCGACAAAGTAGTCTGAAAATCTACTTCATGAGGGGTGTTTTGTACACTATTAAACTTCGGCAATATTTTCCTGGTCAATTAAAACAAGTTGGTTAACAGTTTAAAGGAAATTTATGTATTTTCTTCGACCTAAATGCTTATATCTCCTAGGAGCACTAATAAGATGTACGACAACGGACACGTTTCCTTAAAAAAAAAAACATTTTCACTAATATTAGAACACATGCCAAAAAAAAACGTTTGTAAAAATTTCAAACCCGCTTCTTGAATAACGAAGCTGTCCGCGTCTCCCAACTTTCAAAATTTTAATTGAAAATACAGCATTGTGTGACTGTTATCACTGCCGTTCATACTTGTTCCCTTTAATGTTGAGAGTAAAATAATAGTAACTGTGACACAAAACATTGCTTTAGGTACAAGATCCTTCTTATAAGGGTTACCTATTTTTTGCCGTTTACACATTACAAAATAGAAAAATTATTAATGATGTGGGATCAAATCTCTCCGAAAGCTAATATTTAGAAGGATAAATGACGTAACGCGACTTAAACAGCCTTCGACAGAAGCAACCTCTAAGTCTTATAATTGCAACAATTTTTACAGTTTCGCGAAAACTTTTTTATAGTGTTTTATCATTTCCATTAATATTTCTTGAGCAAATAAAAAACAAAAGCAAAGTTATTTAACTAGTTCACTGGGCTGCGAGATATGTATAATAAATATAATTATAAAACTGAATTAACAAAACTAGGAGATACAAAATGTAAACAAAAATTTTGCACAAAAAGAATGGGAGAACGTACATGTATTCTACATTCAATGGACTAAATACGTTAGTTGTCATATATGTATTTATTTTGGTGACAGATCTTGAAGAATCACCTAATTTCAAACTAAAAGATTGCTTGATATCTTAAAAGCTTTGAAATGTTACGTAACAAGTATCTCCTCGTGTAATTTTTTTTGCAAAAACTTGTGTCACAGGTATAACAATAGTTTTTTAATTGTCTTTTGTTATATAAACTTACTTGCTAAGTCAGCTTTAGGAATCGTTCATCTGACTAATATAAACTGTTTAAAAAATCTGCGTTACCGGTATTAATTTTTAATGAAAGTATATTTATAGAATTGATTTTTTTTGATACGGTTATGTTATAAGGAAATTTACTCGCGTAACAAAAAGTGAATCCAAGAAGCGTCAAATTGCAAAATGATGACATGTATCATTCCACCCGCCTCTTTTGAATCAAATCTAAACACGTAAAATTAGACAGTTTTTGGCTCGAATTATTCTAAATTTACGGCCAAAACTTTTTCTTTAAGATTATCTGCTGACCTTGTGACAGCACAGCTACCCTGGTACAACGACGAATCCAAAATGGTAACAGTTGTTGAATTGGGGCTACATAGAATTAGGCCAACAGCCAGAATTTTTATAAGCCTAGGAAAACAATTAACTTATTAAAATGAAGACAAAATTCTCGTTAAATCGCTACCAATGAGTCGCCGTTTCCAAAAAACGCGTCGTGTAAAAACATCCGGTGTTCCATCAACCACTCTTTTATTTCTACTGAATACAAAATGGCGATCCATTAGAAAGTAGACAGCTGTACCCCCACCACTTTCCCTTCCAGGTGTAGCACCTCATCAAAAATGGCAATGCTTCTCGTAGTCATCCTGTAGTAGGTGTATTAATAGGACACTGCCGACCCAATAAGCACATGAACCAAATGAGTCTGGCACAGCAGATACAGTGCAGATTCTGCCAAGAAGAAGACGATACCTTATTCGAAGGACTGTACCAATGTAAAGGTCTATCGAGTTTGAGGTTGAATGTAAAGCTAAACGGTCAACAGATTGAACAAGTAGAAACGTTCACGTACCTTGGGAGTAATAAGACGACGATGATAAAGGTAGCGAAGAGCTGAGAAGGGTCGCAAAGGCAAGGCAAGTATTCGATAGACAAATTACTCGTCTCACCAATGATCATTTTAACTTTGACACAAGGAACAAGTTTATCAAGTTGTATGTATGGAGTGTGGTAGTGTAAGGGGCGGAAATCTAGACTATGAGTAATCAGAACACGAAGAGAGTAGAAGCTTTTGAAATGTAGACATTGAGAAACAAGACAAAGACGCGGTACACCATTAGAAAAATGAATAAAAGTGTGCTAGAAGAGGTGAGAGTAGTAGGATTCTTGCTGAAAGAAACTGAAAGGAGGAAGAGAAGACTTATTGGCTATATTTTTAGGCACAATAACACTGGCAACATAACTTGAAGCGCACGTACCTGGAAAAAAGCGAAGCGGTAGACCAAGGGGGAATCCCGGCACAAGTGTGGAAGTTACGATGAAATGAAGAGGGCTACTGCAGACAGAAAAACATGGTAGAGGCGACATCACCCTTAGATTGTGATGATATAAGAAATTTGCTTAAACAAACATGCGCAGTAGATTTTGACTACCCAGTAAATTTTGATCTTTTTAGGCATCTCTCGGAGTGCAATAAAATATAATATGCATTAATGTTAAATATTTTTATAGTCAGGATTTTCTGGCCTTGCCCTGTAAATATACCACGATGTCGGGTGATATGATAACCCCACGACCAGGAGAGAGACCGGGGTAATCGCTGTTCGGCGAATGGTGAAGGGAACACAGGCTGCGAGGAACGGGCACACATCGATCGGGCACTAAACGTGCTTATGCCCTACGTAAGCTGCCGTCAGCCAATCCACACGCCTAGCTCACAATCTACTAAATTACCAACGGGCCGTGCCATGGCCTCCTCGCTGTCATCCTACCGAGTCCCGATTCTAATACCGGGAAACCCGTCTTCAACCAGGAGAGGAGACGAAGAAGGAGATAGTGTGTAGTGCCTAATAACACGGGCTACAGCAGATTTATACATGAACAGGTTGGGGGGATTAATGGTAAGAAAATGTTAATGCCTTATGATCTCACTACATTGTATGTTACGACCTTCTCCTCCTTGTGCCCTCCTATAAAGTGCCAAGGCTCTTTATAGTGCAGGGGTGGCTTCAAGAAAGAAAATTTAGTTGTCACAAGGTACATAATTAGCTTGAAACACTATTAAAAGAAAACGAGACACCTAAAATTATTATTTATAGGCATAAAATTGCGAAAACAATTTTATATTTCTCACAATTAAAAAAAAAAAAAACAACTATCGTTGAAGCAATAGCAAAGGAAGCTAAGTTTGTAAATTTTGCGTAAACGTGATTAAAGGTATGCTCTAAGTGAGGATTAGAACCTGTGATGAGCACTGATAAGTACACATGGAGAACCCAAAACACCCCAACACATCTTTTTTTAAAGACCTGACGAACAAAGTTAGCGTCATCAGAGCATGAAAAATTCTAAACTATTTACAACCAAACATAACCTTATACTACGTATTTTAACTACGTATTACGTAAAGACCGATAGAGAGAGCGACGAAATCCCAGGAAAATTCTTTGTATATAAATTGCCGGATGAGGTTTTTGAACCTCCGTTATAACTTTACCTACCGAATTTCGGTATATCTTTTATGTCAAAGACAGCGGCGGCTCGTGGGTGTCTTACATGGCTGGGCACAGGGTCCCTGAGTAGGATTGCCTATCAGTAACCAGTGGCGCCGCAGACGAAAATTTTGAAAATTTTCAAGGTCACGCGTTTTCCTGATACTTCAGAATTTCAATGAAAATAGCTTTTATACGAAAATATAGACTTTCACAAGAATATTTTTTCGGAAATTGGTAGCTATTTGAAATAATATTTAATTACGAACATTGAAGGCATAAATAAATTAAAATAATGGGCGGCAACATGTGAAAACTTTGATGGAGGTATCTTACCGTTACTTGTAGAGGAAATCAGCTCGCCTGTCCTTATTGTTCACAAAAATGTTAATCACTTTTTCATGAAAGCCCAGAATATGTTTCACCATTCTTTTCTCGATGGACAACATGGCCAATACTGTAAGTCTGTCTTGGCTCATGGTATTTCCTAAAAAAGGCTTAACGCGTTTTAAAGTAGAAAAGCACCTTTCGCTTTTTGAAGTCGTCATTGGAATCGTTGCTACAATACTACATAGTTTATAAATTTCGGAAAATGCTTCGTTATGGTTATTTTCCTTTAGAAAATTTAATAAAGCACTAACACCTTCCATCGATCTCTCCATTCTTCTCGGTTGTATAAAGTAATTAATTCTGTTCTAAGCTTCCCCGTGTCAAAAAAATTATAGCACTGAATACTAGTCTGCAAATTATTTTCCGGAAAGTTTACTTTGTAAGAATTAATACTGGGTGTTGACAACAAATTTGAAAGAGACAAATGGTCTGAAAAAGAAAATCTATTTTAATTGTGTTATAATAACGTCACATACTTCTATTGCAGCATTTCTACGATTATCATCTATGTCCTCAGCATATCTCGGACTTTTGGAGCTTGTTTCTACTGGCACATAATCAGTTTCCGATAATTCCGACCTTACTTTTACAATTTCTGTTTCCAATGAAGCCACATAATTTTTTATATAAGGGCAAGTAGCCGTTCGTTTTTGAATTTGATTATACAAAACATCAACATGGGGCATGACATAAAGGTCATTTTCGTAAATTACAGTTGAAATCACACAGTTAGCAAGCGACCTCGTGCCTTGACAGCCGGGCAAGAATAAAGGTCATTTTCGTAAATCTCCCTTGAAATTACACAGTTAGCAAGCAACTTCGTGCCTTATTGATAGAGCCGGGCACCTACCGACGACCGTATATTGAAGCTACTCAACTCATTTCGTAGCCGGGCTCAAGGGGTTAACTTAACACGGTCACACAACATGTGTGACCCCTTCAGCCGATTTTAAAATCGACTTTAACGACATCATCGCCGTTTTCGGTCTGCGATCGTAACAAGCCCGATGTCGAACGAGGGCTGGATAACTATGTGCCCAAGCCTTTGATTGATTATTTAAAATCACATGCGCGTGTAATGCGACGGCGGTTTTAGGATGCAAGTCAAAGTCAAAGTCTACCCTAGAATTCAGAGTACGGTGACACGATGCTGAGTCCAAACTCAAAATCATTATTTGTGGTATAAACGGAATAATAATTAGAATATGGATAGTTTGTGGTATATAATTAATTGTTATTATTGTCACAGTAATTTAAAGTAAATTAAAACAAAAGAAATATATTTTTTCCACTGAAATTTGGGCTGGGCACGTGCCCCTGTGCCCCTTATCGCCAGCAGCCACTGGGTCAAAGACGATGGTATATAATTAATTGTTATTATTGTCACAGTAATTTAAAGTAAATTAAAACAAAAGAAATATATTTTTTCCACTGAAATTTGGGCTGGGCACGTGCCCCTGTGCCCCTTATCGCCAGCAGCCACTGGGTCAAAGACGAAGTGTATACAATGGGCTATAAATCAATGGCGGCGCTCGGTTTAAAGAACATTTATTTTTCATTGCCTTAGAAATATAAATACTTTCGAACGCATCCAACCTCGCTGACTGTCCCACACTTTTGACAAGTTTCAGACCCTTTCCATCTATGTGGGGATTATTATCCCAAATATGCCTTCCACGCATGACTTGTTCAAACTACCGTATCTCAGCTGTGCCAAATGCTCCTTGAATTTGGTTTCAAACCATTGAAAAAAAATTTGTTGTGGGGATTGGGGTTCTCCAAGTGTACTTCTAAAGGTATGCTTCCAAAAATCTTCGAAAAAATGTCTGCCCAAGGGCATTTAACCCTTGTTGCTAGAGAAAGAGCAATTTCACAATTAATATAAACGGTAACTTTTCCACCTTTCAGACAAAATCACGACACGGCTTGCTTAAAGGTTTTTCAGAATCGGACTTAATAAACACGCTTCATGGAGTGTTGTAATGTACGAAGCTAAAGCTGGACTTTGAAATAGGTACAGGGTTATTCATTATAAATTACCCACCCCTTATCATCGTTATTATTGCCTATAGAAAAAAAGTTGTATGCTTATGACTGAATTTTGTTAAAATACTGTTAAAGTACAGTGGCGTAAAGATTTCAGGCGATACAAAAAAATAATCTATATTATTACATTTTTGGATTGATCTTTTTTTCTTGATTTCAAAAACATACCTATGTTACCGCTAACTTAATACCCTTTTTGAGTTATAAACGTCGAATATGTTAGTAAAACTAGTTGCTGTAAATATGCAACAGTTTTTTTTTCTTTTTGTGTATATTCTGCCCTCGAGGTAAACTCATTCAGTCATATGGAAAAGTTAGCATTGTTAAAGTAAGCTTTGAAAAGGACAGCTATTGTGTTTAATAAGTGACATTTCTTTAATGAAATAATCAAAATGGTTTACAGTGACGAAGGAAAAGTCCAAATATTTATACAAAATAGATAACAAAAATTTATTTTAGAAATTTAAATATAAATAAATGATAACTCATATTGATAAGGTCTTCTCATATTTATAATTGCATCGGAAATGGCTTCATTATTGGCATTCAGGTTGCTTATGTCAAGTATAATCGTGTCTTTAATGATTTAAATTTTATTATTATTATTATTATTATTATTATTATTATTATTATTATTATTATTATTATTATTATTATTATTATTATTATTATTATTATTATTATTATTATTATTATTATTATTATTATCGACCCTAGCCTGAAGGGCTTTCACACTCGCTTAAAGGGGAACATTCACTCATCCAAGGTATCTCAGATACCAAATGACTAAGCTCAGATGTAGTAGCCCTTTCCAAGTTATCGGGCCCTGAACGACAACGCGACACATCCTCATTTCCCAGGAATCTCCGCACAGTGTGAGCAGTTGTAAGTACCGCCTTCTGCACACCCTTATAAAGATGCTGTCCAAGACCCAGGTCTCTTATCGAAGATTCTTAGGAACCACACCAGCTGACATGACTATTGGAATCCCTCTCTGCCCTCCACTGTCTCTTTACTTTACTTTACCTCATTATCATTAACATTATCATTATCATTATCGTTATCGTTATCGTTATCATTATCATTATCATTATTATTATTATTATTATTATTATTATTATTATTATTATTATTATTATTATTATTATTATTATTATTATTATTATTATTGGCAAAGTCTTCTAGAGTTCCGCAAAGAAATGAATTCATAGCGGTCAAGTCTGGACTGTTAGGTGGCGATTTAATAGTTCCATTATTCCCTATCTATATCGGCAATACATTATTTAAATAATCTCGAACGGGTAGGATACTATGCGGAGTTTCCTCATCCTACATCCAAATTACATCATTAAGTTCGGTTTCTGCAAAATTCCGTTAAAGAATGTTTTCTACTTCTGGAATAAGTATTTCCAAATATATAACTTCAGTTAAAGTATAATTATAAAATAGAGGCCCAACAAATTGGTTCTGAAAATTTCACAGTAACAAACAGTTTTTCTTCCTGATTTTTGTATTTGTTTTACCAATCTTTTTCTTTTGTGCTTGTTTTCCCACGACCCTCGATTTTTCCTACTAAAAACTCCTGCCGTAGAAAAGGATGATTCATCAGTCCATAATATTTTAAGAAAATAATCAGGCCCTTCATTCAACTTCTCAGCCGTCTGGCGATAAGGTCCAGCCTTTTCTTTTCATGAGCCTATTAAAACTTGTACGGGTAAAATTTTATATGGTCTGTCGTTGTTATTTTTTATCGTACGTTTGATTTTGGAATAACTTTTACCTAATTCATAGACTGTATTATTCATACTGTTTCTAAAAAAGAACACAATATTTCAAAAAAGTCTATTCGTGAATAAATATGGATGGGCTGACCTTCGAAATGTATATCTAGCTATTCTTCCTGGTTTGCTTGAATTACATGTTTTTTTCTACTAAAACACCTTTCGGTAAAATTTTTTGAAACGTCTTTTCTGATGGTGTTGGACAATTTGGATACACCATATATGCTCTTTTTGCGGCACGTTTATTTTTATTTTTTTATATAGCAAGTAAATATTTAGACTTTTTCTTCCTTACTGCAAACCATTTTGATTATTCCATTAACGAAATGTCACTTATCAAACATAAAACCTGTCATTTTCAAAGCTTACTTTCATAAAGTTAACTTTTCCATATTTACAGTAACTAGTTTAACTAAGATATTCGACGATTAATAACTCCGAAAGGGTATAAGTTAGTAGTAACATATGGTATATTTTTGAAACCAAGAAAAAAAATCATTCCAATGCTTTTTTGTGTCCCTACTGTACTTTTGATTGTGCTTGCGTGCGTGAGTGCGTACGTGTGTGTACGCGTGCGCGAGTGTGTGTATGTTGATTACTGTATGGCCTCGGAAGCCCGGTCCATTAGCCACAAGCCTACTTTGATAGCATTTTAACAGAATTCAGTCACAACTTTTTTTAAAATTTTTTCTATAGGCAATAATAACGATGATAAGGGGTGGGTAATTTATAATGAATAACCTCGTACATGGACAAAAACAACAAAGGTACACCAGTACAAAGACGAATAAAAGTGTGCTGGAAAAGGTACTCTCACATTTTTAGCATGACATGGAGAGGCAGGGAAGAAAGTTTTGACCGCGGGGTCCTAAGACCCCGCGGCCCGGTTACCCACCTTTCGGTTTGAACCAAAAATAGGAGACAGAAAGCAAAGTTGTTAGACATATATTTAAGCAGAATAACTACCCGACCAAAATATTTAAAAGGTGCATAGTCAACAAAAAAAAAACGGGCAGATCAAGGGCCAAATTTGTAGAAAACCTGACCGAACTCATGAAGTGCGGAAGCTACAACGAAAAAAACGAACTAATGGTAACTACAAGGCAACATCACCTTTAGACTGTGATGCTAATAAGTACACTTGGAGAACCCAAATCACCACCACACATATTTTAAAGACCTTAGATCGTTTCACTGACCACGTCAGCGTCCTCCGAGGATGAAAAATTCGAATTTTGCATCCTCTGATGACGCTGACGTGGTCAGTGAAAAGATCGTAAGGTCTTTAAAATATGTGTTGTGGTGATTTGGGTTCTCCAAGTGTACTTATCAGTGCTCATCACAGGTTCCAGTTTTCACATTGTGATTCTAATGATAAGTAAAAAAACTCGGGACGCAGCAAGTGCGTTATGGTAGGGAATTTTCTTAAATATGTTTTTATTTAAAATATATCTGTTTTCTTTTTATTTAAGAAAGCAGGCATCAATTGGGTTACCAGTATAACCTATATAGTAAAAACAATGTGCCATGTTTCATAAAAATAACTTTATTGTGTGAAAATGTACAATAATTTCCAAAAGTAAACTTAAAGTGTTCCCACAAAAACTCGTTTCTTGGTCAACCTTGTAGGTTAATAGCAAATTGGGCTATTCAAATATGAAGCATTTGATCAAAATTCGTTACCATAACGCACTTGCTGCATCCAGAATTTCTTTTCTTACATACATGCATTATATTTCGATGGAAAATGCAAAAATGCATTAACATAAGACGTGTTTGATTAAAAAAATAAGAAAATTTGTATCACCAACGACTTATGGGCCACCCTATGATTGTAGAAATAATTTTTTAAGATGTAGCTCAAGACACCCTATAATTAATATATAAAAAAATATTTCATATCTTGTATAATAACGGATATATTGAGCTTTATTGATTTTTTACGAAAATTCGACAAAAATTATATACCATTAAACGATAAACTCTATAGCTAAGACTACTGCCAAGCATCAGAGAAAGGGTCTATTTTAAATGAATTTTCTGGAAATATTTTAGTAAAATGAAGGACAATGACGGTTGAAACTAAGACTTCAGGGTTTGTAAAACATTCTTCTTGAGACATTTTCTTTCCATAGCCCGTATTAGATTCAAGTTCTTTGCCTAAATGTTGCCAATTTTTGACATTTTAAATCGCAACTTTGACATTTTGAGGAAAATCGCAATAAATTTTTATTTAAATGCCTATAACTTTTTTGTCCTACAGAGCTAAATTTTGGTAGGTAGCTTACGTATAGTAATATAAACCCGCGTACCAAATTTGGTTGCCCTTACTTTGTTAATTTTGGAGATATAAATTTTTTACAATTTTATTCGAAAGAAAACTCAAAATTTTCCGGGAAAACCTGGGCCGATTTTCCTGGCTAACGAACTTATCCAAGCCATTTGTAAAAGGAAGGTACTCACCAAATTTAATCAAAATCAGACCATAATTTTTTTGAGTTATCGGTGTGATATATATATATATATATATATATATATATATATATATATATATATATATATATATATATATATATATATATATATATATATATAAACATATAGAAATTAAAACTGACCCCGGATATGTGTTCTGGGGGGTCTAATTAGCGTTCATTTGAAGAAATTTTTTTCAAAATTCAAAAGTCGGGATCTCCTCATTAGTGAATTTTGTTTTAAAAAGATGCACTAAAAGCTAAAAAAACCTTAACTATTTCAAAATTGACTCTTTTATTAAACAATGCTTTAAAGTATGGGTCTTAAAAATATAGCAAGCCTGCTCGTATAATGATTCCTTTTACAT